>ONZH01029700.1:0-412500 GCA_900303285.1 Rhinella marina | reverse complement strand
GTGCGTTCACATACAGCAGTTACCTCAGAGCGGGTTTGAACAAGAGCAAGCCGGCCACCACTACTACATAGCCACGGTGGCCGTAACTAGGGGCAACGGCCTGACTGATGTGTGTGGGACAATGGATATACAAATAGGAAAATCTTCTAAACTGTACATTTTATATAAATACATTCTATTAGTGATAATACTGGTATGGCTATATCTAACTATGCAAACTACATTTGTGAGATGGGAAAACCCCTTTAAGGCTCCGTTCACACGTCCTGTTTTTCTTTTACTGATTCGATCCTGATTTTTTTTCAGGATCCATTGAAATGAATGGATCCAGATCAGGATCAGGATCGGATCAGGAAAGAAAAACAGGATGTGTGAATGGAGCCTAATTGGGTTCAAATTAACCCAATTTAGTGAGAAAGGGGCAAATCCGCAACAGAAACCGGAGGGTCAGACTCCACGGAAAATACATGTCGCGTGAACATACCACAAGAGATTATCGGATGCTCATTACCTGTATCTGTGTCTGGGAAAGCTGAGTGGCAAGCAAGATGGTCGATAGCTGAAATAGGGGCTGTCACCCAGCTTTCCTAGAGTCCTGGACACTTGTAAAATGTATTAACCACTCAGGATTCTGGGAAAGCTGGTTGTGAAGCCGCATTTCCTAGTAACCAATGGAACTAAGAACCACACCTTCATAGAAAAGGATTAGACAAAACATGGCTGATTTCTTCCAAAAACAGCACCACCCCTGTCCACAGGCTGTGTGTGGTATTGAGGCTTATCCCCATTCACTTCATTGGAACTGAGCTGCAGTACCAGACATAACCTCTGGACAGGGGTGGCGCTGTTTTTTGTTTGTTTGTTTTCTGAAGAAGGCAGCCATGTTAAATTTTTTTCTAAACCCAGGAAAGAAGGATCTTCTCTTCAAATCAACCTTAAGATTTCATGTCTTAGTCGGAAAAAAAAAACTAACTTAAGGTGCGGAAGTAAATGAATGCAATAAGACGGTCTACTCCTGACCGCCATCAGGATCGTAACAATAGGTGCGAGCGTAATAACCAATCAGGATACAGCCCGAGAGACACGTGTGAAAGTGTTCTGCATCTAATGAGTATACAAAGGGTTACATTTCCCGAAATCCGATCCCTTTTTACACAATTAAAATAAAAATCATACGGCTGAATAAAAAAAAAATCAATGAAAAACACTTAAAAAGCCTGAATCGCGCCGCCCTCCGCTAAAAATGACGCTGGTTTTGAAGTCGGGCGTTGGAAAAAACCTCGATAAACGTGAGCGCTGATGTTTTATGGATGCTGAAACTGAAAAGGTTTAGGACATAAAAGCGAGGATGCTGCCGGGAGCAGGCGGAGGCTTCTCCAGGGAAGCGCCAGGCAGGAAGATCAACAGTTTAATAGATTATTGGAGATTAAAACGCAAAGTTTATCTGGAATGGGACCGAAGGGGATGGAGGTGGGGGGGACCCGGAGCGGACCTGACGTCTGATAATGAGGGTCTCTCTCTCTCTGCTTTATGTCTCCAGGTCAGAACAGAAAAACCTCTCTTCTCATCCAACCCGGAGCTGGACAACCTGGTAAGGAGCTGGATCCGTCACCGCGTGGAGCCCCCACCCTATAGTAAAAAGCTGCCTGTACCTTCAGGGGCTCATGCACATGAACGTATTTTCTTTCCGTGTCCGTTCCATGTTTTTTGCGGACCGTATGCGGCACCATTCATTTCAATAAGATGGAAGTTACTCCGTGTGAATTCAGTTTCCGTATGTCCGTATTTCCATTCCACAAAAAAATAGAACATGTCCTATTACTGTCCGCATTACGGACAAGGATAGGACTGATCTATTAGGGGCCGAAAAATACAGGATGTACATGGACGTCATCTATATTTTTGTGAGCAGATATTAATTTAAAGTCTATATTGAACTAAAAATTTGCGCCTGCATTGCATTTTGGTTTGTAGTAGCGTTATTTGGGGGGTTGGTGATGTTTCTTTTTCCTTTTTTTTTTTTCCCAAAAAGGTTTGTTTTTTCTAGTATTTTTTTCTTTCAGAAAGTTTTTTTTTCTGGTATTTTTTTTCCTATAGATCCTGAAAAACAACAAGAAAAAGCACCATAAGAGCTCATGCACACAACTGTATGTACTTTGCGGTCCGCAAAAAACGGATCTGCAAAAAATACAGTTGACGTCCGTGTGCATTCGGTATTTTGCGGAACGGAACAGCCGGCCCCTAACAGAACAGTCCTATCCTTGTCTGTAATGTGGACAATAATAGGACATGTTCTATTTTTTTGCAGAACGGAAATACAGAAACAGAATGCACACGGAGTAACTTCCATTTTTTTGCGGACCCATTGAAATGAACGGTTCCGCATGTGGTCCACAAAAAAGAAACGAACGGACACGAAAAGAAAATATGTTCGTGTGCATGAGCCCTTAAGCACTTGTCAAGTGTGGCGCTGTTTTTGGGGGAAAAAAAAAGCAGATCCTGATGTTCTATTTTTTTTTTTTTGTGGAACGGAAATACGGACATACAGACATGGTATGCACACGGAGTAACTTCCATTTTATTTGCGGACCCGTTGAAATGAATGATTCCGCATATGGTCCACAAAAAAACGGAAATACAGACATACAGACACGGTATGCACACGGAGTAACCTCCATTTTATTTGCGGACCCGTTGAAATGAATGATTCCGCATACGGTCCACAAAAATACGGAAATACGGACATACAGACACGGTATGCACACGGAGTAACCTCCATTTTATTTGCGGACCCGTTGAAATGAATGATTCCGCATACGGTCCACAAAAAAACGGAATGGACATGGAAAGAAAATATGTTTGTGTGCATGAGCCCTAAGGCTGCTTTTACACGTGGTTTCTTAGTAGCGTCCTTCTTCACTTTTACGTTTTTTTTTGTTTTGTGTTGGTTCATTTTTTGTGATGGGTTTTGCGCAACCATTATTTGCAGTAAATACACCAGCTCCACATGCCACGCGAAGATCTATGGGAAATATGAAATGCAGGACATACAAGCGGTTTTTGTTTCACGCCTAACGTTTTTGTTCATTAGGAGCCTTTTTTTATATTCTTGACTTTTTTTTTTTTTTTAGGCGTTTTGACACAACTTTCTCTATAGTGTAAAAACCGCCATGAGGAAAACGTGTGCAAAAAAATGGGAAAAACACCTTTAGAAGCAAAAAAAAGTTGTGTTTAAGGACCTTGAAGAAAATTACAGTCCGACTCTCCGTAACGCAAAATGGCTGATAACAGGGAGCAATAGCTTGCTTTCCACATGCTGTTTTTAACAGAATTTTTGTACATACGTGGGTTTTTTTTAGATGTGAAGTCCATTATTTTGTGGCTTTTGGGTCGGTTGAGTTTTTTTTTTAATATTATTATTATTATTATTATTATATATATTTTTTTTTAGGTATTGTTTTTTTCCCTGGAATTTTTTCCTATGCGACTTGAAAAAGCACCATAAAAACAGCCTTTTTAAAAGCCAGAACGCAAGACGGTGTGATGGGCACCCATTACCAGACAGATTTGGGTTTTTGGCGACTTGCATGTTAGGTCGGGGCAAGACGTGGTTCGCAGCCTGACCACGTTACGGGCGGCCGATGTCTCTGCGTAGCTCTCGCCTAATGCTTAATCAGAGTGCAAGCTGTTGGGACTACGTGGACTGTATTTTCCCCGTACACTCACAGCCCTCATATACTCCCGGAATTGGGCTGAGAGGGTCCTTGAATTACATGTTCATATCAACATAGACTAGTGGTCTCCAGCCTGTAGCTTTCCATGCTAGGAGTTGTAGTCCTGCTGCAGACCATTGATATTGACTAAAATTAAAGCCGTCATTTATTTTCATTTCTTTTTTATTTCTAGATGATCCAAGCCATCCAGGTTTTAAGATTTCACCTCTTAGAGCTAGAAAAGGTAAGTCACTCGACGTCATCCGATTTTCCTATCCGGGTTGTTGGGCACATAGACGCGCATAGCTTTACAGTCCACCCTTGTGCACGCAGAATTCGCCTGATCCTTCCCATTGAAGTTTACCCCACGGTTAGATGGATGCATTGAGCTTCATCCCAAGGCCTTCAGCAAGATTCTTTAGGTTTAGTGACCTTCACCGCGGAGCCTGTGGGCGAATATTATAAATGACATCATCCCCGGCAGCAAGCACACAGTTATGCGCACTACGTCCTCGTAGATCGTGAGCTCTGTAGGTCAGAATCTAGCATCACACCTGCCCAAATCCTCCATAGCTCACTGTATACTGCAAGGGCTGTACATAAACACATTAAGGTCCGTTGGATATTTAGGTCAACTGCTAAACAGCGCATGTAGTTTTCTGTCTATTTTACACGGATGGATGAGAGGTGCGGTAATGAGCTGTGCATGTAAAGATGAGGGGACACACCAGGGCGTGCTGTGCATGCCTGCAGGCAGGAAAAGGTTAATTGTACAGTAAAAGAAAAAAAAAATCCACTCCCCCAGTCCCCCCCCCCCCTCCTCCCATATGGAGAATCCCATCAGCCTTTGGATGAGCTCCGGGTTGGCACATACCACTTTGAGAAGCAGGGGAGGGGGCCCAGTGAGATGAAAGGCGCTACTTCAGAACTGCCCCTCTGGTTTGATAAGCTAATGAGCTCATTAAAGGATACAAGAGGCGCTGGTGGTTTGTAACCAGATAATCCTCTTGTTAATGTGGTAATTAACCCTTTGATTCCCATCGCCAGCCTGCTGGGAATCGAGAAGGATTAAAGAAACAGGCCTGGGGGTTTGTAGAGGCGGGGAGGTAAGAGCTGCTCCTTTAAAAAAAAAAAAAAAGAAAAGGCTAGCCCCCTCGCCGGTTCACCTTCCAGCCGGGTTACCTGTCGGCAGCAAGTTGGCGTCTTTAATAAATCCCGCTCCGTCTTTTCCAGTCAGAAAGTTGCATTTATTCTGTGAGGCCGGGAATTGTGCAGCTGCGGGAATGGACTAGGAAGGCTCCTCGTGGCTCGCTTCTTTTCTCGGAAGACTTTACTTCACCTTAGAAGGGTGCCTTCACACGTTGCGGATAATTCTGCCAGAAAATCCACAGATTTTTTGGTGTGAAGTATGGTGAAGATTTCCTGTATGAGAATCTCTCCATTCAGTTCTATGGCAAACCGATTCTGCAGTAGAAAACTTTGCTCCGTGTTGTGGACCTCACACGCCCACTGAAGTCTATGGATCCGTGAAAACTACTGGCAGAAGGCGAATGGCGTCCACTTTTCTGTCTGTGGTTTTCACTGACCATAGCGAGAAGATGATCTTGAAATCCACTTTTTGGCCCAAACGATACAGAGGACACACGAAGGGCGATAGACAGATGGACCTTTCATGGACATCTTCACTGACCGCCTTGTCACAGGCGTGTGAATAAGGTCTCCTTTATACGTTAGTTAGTCGCAGGTGCATGAAGTCCGTCTTCTCCACGGACCTCTCTTGTATCCTTTGACTTTAATGCACGTATTCCATGGACCGTGGTTACGTGGTGACACCATTTTTGTCCATATCCCTCACATATATTATAGTCTATGGTTCTGTGAAAACCATGGACACAACATGGATGGCATCCGTGTTTGGTCTTTGGTTTTCACGGACCATTGGTAGAAGATGCACTAGAAATTAGGCTATAAACAGACACACGGACCAAACACAGATCCTTCATGGACATCTTCATTGATGAACCATTGACTTTCTTGTCACGGATGTGTGAAAGAGGCCTAACACCAAGCGGTAATAGGTCATCAGCCCATCTTCAAATCCCTTTTGCACCTCCAGAGGACGGGTCATCACCCACATATTCTAGGGTATTATCGTGTTAATGGCCAAAGACAACCTGTTTTATTTTAGGATTCGGCCAAACTGGGCTGTATAGGCAGCTGCATATGGTGTTTAGCCGAAAAGTTTTAAGGGTAGATTGATATTTCAAGACCAACTATATCTTGGACGCCTCAGGTACTTTTTATCCTTTCTGAAGGTGGTGATACAAGCTTGCTCAGCCAACGAGTAATCCTCTGGCGGTAGCTTATCTCCCGTGAGATCAAAGGATGGTGCATATTGACATCAATCATGCCTGATTCTTCTTCTCACCCACCTCGCCCCGAATCTGCTGTTGAGGAAGAGTCAGGATTCCCTGTTGCACATTAGGCAGATAGCCCACCTTATTAGGATCGACTGGTGTGGCTGAGATTTTGATATTGATGGCCGATCCTCAGGATAGGACATGAGTACATGATCGGTGGGGGTCTGGTGATCGCTGCAGCCTCTGCCTAAGCCAGGGACTTCATGTTCATCGGTCTCATGGCCTAGGTGAACCCCTTGATCCTGAGGAATGGCCATCAATATTAAACTCCTGGATCTAATGTATGTGGCCACCTTGATCTTGAGAAAGAGCTTCATATGACCAGTGCAGAACATCTGGCTTAGTGGTTAAGTGCACTCACAATATTATGGTATGGGGTAGACGTTGCAGCAACATCAAAGTTTATGAAGTGATAGGACTTGTCATGGTTATTTAGGGTTGCCCCAGCCCAGCTGGTAGATGAAGACCAGACCTCAGGGTAGCATGATTGGAAAGATCTGCCATGTTGCTCACCTGATAGGCTACACATATCGGTGTCTATCTGACAGTGTCACCTTCAGCGTGGTGCATGGGTTGGGTCGTACCAGATCGTCTATATGTCCTCCTGACCCCGATGGTCTCCATCTGCCCGTTAAGTGTTTCTGGAGTGGTGAAATGCTCCCCCAGAAGTCCGTCAAGTGAGGGATTAGCTGATTAGATGAAGAATGTGATCCTACTGTCTAAACCCTGTCATGAAAATCCTGAGGGCTCTCACGACCGATTATCACTTCATTAAGCCATCTTCTGCCTCCCCGATAGGTTCACGACCTATGCGACAATTTCTGCCACCGATACATCACCTGCTTGAAAGGCAAGATGCCCATTGACCTGGTGATAGACGACCGCGACGGTTCCTCCAAGTCGGACTTGGAAGATTTCACGGGATCCTGCACAAGTTTATCAGATCAGGTGAGAATCTCTTGGTTGGGGGCGATTCCGAAGGATGGATCCCAGCAGAGGAAAGCTGGTTGGGGTCCGCTCCGCCATATATCCCTGAGCCAATGTGCGGTCATGTGACTGCAGCCTCATCCATATGCCTAGCATGAGCCCGGACTTTATTATGTCACTATATCGGCATCTGTTGTTGTAGCAGAGCCCTGACGCGTGTACATTATGGATCCAGCGCAGGGACACTCCACTGCATCTTTAATCAGGCGCATCCCGCGACCGTTAATTGTTGGTTACGCTCCCCCTACCCCCCCCCCAGATATCGCCTCCTTCTTTACAAACTAATGCAGGCGATGCATTTGCCTATAGCTGGACTGATGCATTTTTAATATTCCTTCAGGCTACAGAGCAGGCAGGGTACGGAGCGAGGCCTCGCGCTGAGTGCACTCATTCCATATTCCAAGCAGAAGCCTATTGTGTGCTTGTCACCCCGTGCGCGCCATCGTCACCTAACCCCTTCCTCACCGCAGGCTGCGCGGCCTTACGTCTAGCAGGTTTCAATAATGCCTCCTGTCTCTAGTGGGCGCTCGCCGCTCCTACTGAGTTCCTTTTAGCACTGAATGAAATCTGATTCCTTGCAAACATTCTTGTCATTTTTTTAATATTTGCTGCTCATAGTTTATGGTGAATAGGGTGAGGGGGGTGCGGGAAACGAAATTTCAGCCTCATATTTATTGAGATTGGTTTAGGTTGGTCTGTTATCCCCTGGTGGCAGCGTTGGTTATTTACATCGCACGGGACCTATACACCCTCTTAGAGCCCCTGGCGTACTGTGTTAATTTATAATTTTTTAAATTTTTTTACCTCAATAATGACAGGTTATGTCCCTTTAAGTGCACCCCGGGTTCTGCCCTCATTGGTAGGCATACTTTAGATTTGGGACTATCTGGGAATTTATTATTGATGGCTTATTCTCAGATCAGTTGAGGGGGTCTCACTGCCGGGACCTCCGCCGATCAGCTGCTCAAAGAGGCTGGGGCACACTTCCTAGGCCAGTGACATCACCGTACGTCGGTCACGTGGCCTAGGTTCACCTCAGTCCCATTCAAGTGAGTGGGGCTGAGCTGCAGTACCGAGCACAGCCACTGTATAATGGGTGGCGCTCTGCTCGGTAAGCTGCAAGGAGGCCACTACTCCTTTAAACAGATTATTGGCGGGGGTGCCAGGAGTCAGACCCCCACTGATCTGATATTGATGACCTGTCCTGAGGAAATTTTCGGATGACCCCTTTTAAAGGCAATGCTTTATTCTAGGAAGTCAATTTTAGCTGTAGCTGTGTAGGTGACGAGCAGCGAACGTATTTGTAGTAGATGTACTGGTGATGACTTTGGCGCTCCAGGTGCTGTGAAACTACAGCTCCCAGTATGCACTCTTATTCAGCGGTTCTAGCACCTCCCATAGAATTGAAAAGAGGATTCTGGGAGTTGTAGTTGGAGTTCTGGAGGTTGCAGATTCCTGACTTAGACCCACAGGGCCGAAACTCTGGAGGCCATCTTGTCGGTGTTGCATGGCGTGAAGCCCCAGCCCCCCTGGTGTTCGTATTATATTATCGCCAAGGGAAAATGAATGCAAATGTGACATTTTTGCCGACCCCAGGGGCTATGCTATATTGTGCATCATGGCCGATCTTCCCTTTGCTAAGGTGAAGGGAGTGACCCGGTAAATATGTCATTGACATTTGTACGCCGCCCTCAGAAGGACTGACCTATTAGTCATGTCATTGTCAATATTAAGAAGGACTGA
This sequence comes from Rhinella marina, assembly GCA_900303285.1. Lineage (NCBI taxonomy): Eukaryota > Metazoa > Chordata > Amphibia > Anura > Bufonidae > Rhinella > Rhinella marina. The sequence continues at coordinate 403,637 of ONZH01029700.1, read as the reverse complement.
CCCATAATCAAGTCCTAAGAAGGAGACTCCTTGGTCATGAGGGGCTCTGACCCTTAGGTAGCAGTTCTGTAGTTATTGAAGAATATGGGAGTATTTTCTTCATTTTGCAGCTGAAGAGAATGGGGGTCATTAGCATGTAAAGGCCCCGCTGCCTGTATTTCATTTACATTTCATGTCTGAATCATGGCCTCCTGCAGGTCTCAAACAAAACTTGCCCCGCTTGGTGTTCCCTTGAGGTCAGAGCGCCCGCCTGCTCCCTCTTTAACCCTTGTGTCCCACTTGCAGCCCCCAGGTTAATCAGGACAAGGGGTAAGGGGTCATGAGTTTTTTGCTAGTCCCAAATCTTCACAGCTGGAACCTAAAACTCTTGTGATCACCTGGAAGTAATGGCTAACTAACACAGTGCAAGGGAGAGAAGGAGCTGGACTGAAGCCTTAAGGCAGCGAGTTCTTTGAATGTGGGATTAAAGGGTCAATAAGGGTCAGTTCAGCTCCCAGAGGGGGTGTATGTACAAATGAAAACGACCCCTCACATCCCAAGCAGCAGATTTCCTTTCATCCTACTCTTATCTCCCCGGTGTTGAGTTTTCTAAAAGCTCTTACAAAAGAGACCATAGAAAATTGAGGCCTACGAGTTCCTTTATGGCTTTTGCTTGTTATTGAGCCTTTTTTTTTTTTTTTTTTTTTTTTTTGTTTTACTACTCGAACTTCGAATGGCTTTTTGTATGTAGTCCTCGCCAAAAGCAGAAAGCGGTTTGTCTGTCGCCGTGTACCTGACCTGTGTACTTTTTATGCCTTCCACGCAGAATAACTCATGGATCCGCGATCACGATGAAACGGGCTCCACCCACTCAGGAACGCCGGGTCCGTCCAGTGGGGGGTTGGCGTCGCAGAGCGGGGATAACTCCAGTGAACAGGGTAAGGATGATGTCACTTGTGTTGAATCTGTCCATCGGCATCTTAAAGGGATTGTCCATCAGATATGCTGACGCTGTTTACATCAGCACTAGTGATGAGAGAGGTGTTTCAAAATTCGATTCCGCTGCTTTGGCGAATTTTTTTATTTATTTATTTTTTTAAATCCGCTTCGTGATGAATTACTTCGTCACGAAGGGAATTTCTTTGTAAGTTGTGGGAGTAAGGGAGTGGAGATTGTGCCATCCCTCATCATTGTACCCCCCTGATGCCATGTTCATACATGATCGCAGCATCTGATATTATAAGAGTGTAAAAAATTTTTTTTAAAATAATACCTACCTGATCCATTTGCTCGCAAAGAGTCGGCCACTGCCATTTTGCTTGAAGGTCTGGCAGTGTCGTGACGTCATACGTCACCAGACGCGGGATTTTGGCCGAGATCTTCAAGCAAGATGGCCGCGGCCAGCCCGTCGCGAGTAAATGGATCAGGTAAGTTTTTTTTTTTTTTTTTTGTTTTTTTTTAATACTATTTCAGGTTAAAGGGGTATTCCCATCACAGACAATGTGGGTATATCGCTCTGGGACCCGCACCTACAACAAGAATGGAGCGGGGAGGGTTGTGGCTGGAGGACCCCGGCCACCACCAGGTGCAGCTCTCCGCTCTTCACATAGAAGTGAATGGGAGCACAGCATGCATGTACGGCCACCGCTCCCATTCATTTCTATGGGACCCGCACCTAGCGATATACCACCATTGTCTATGATGCGACAACCCCTTTAAATCGATTTGCTACTGCGAAGCACAAGGAGATTCGGCTTCGCAGCAAATCAAATTTATCCTTCGGTTCGCTCATCACTAATCAGCACATTAAAGGGATTGTCCATCATACCCTCCTGTATACGGTTATAGAGGGAGTGCTCCGCTCGAAACCTTTCCCCTTTATCCGCCGGGGCAGAACACCATCACGGAAGAGCGGTTCCCACTCTGGAAGACTTGACTATGATGGTTGAGATGGCTGCAGGGATCTGTGGCGTAGTAATACATTTATGCAAATTTAAGCTAAGGCAGGGTTCAACCACCTCCGACACTCCAGCTGTGGTGAAACTACGACTCCCAGCATCTCAGAACTCTCATAGAAGCGACTGGAACATGCTGGGCGTTGCAGTGGAGTGCCGGAGGTTGCTGTCCACTGGGCTAAGGTCACGCTGGGTAAGGCACCTCCTGCATACGTTAGCGTTTGCATAGGCCTCCATTTACCAGATGAGCGACCGGCATGCGTATCGGTAGACTGCGCTTTCCAATACAGAAGGCCGTCGCAAAGCTACCATATAAACATTCACAATGGGACCCTACGGGTGGCTGTACAGTTGCGCGTCTCCGTTGTCCGACGGCAGGGTCGAATGTCAAGTATATATCGTTTGAAATTCTGGTGTTCTGTTGCGGCCTAGCATTAATGGACTTGACCTGAACCGTATGGAAGAATATTGTTATCACCGATCTATAGTCATGATTGAGCTAATGAAATGAAGGCTGGTAATCTGAGGCCTGCCAGGAACAGTAGTGACGCTCCCCCACCCCCCTCCAAAAAAAAAAAAACAAAACACTAATAACAATTCAATTTAAGGAAATTCTTTTTGAATTATATTCTCATATTCTGTGGTTTCCAGCATCTTGGGAATCTCTCCTTTTCCACAAAAGTCATTGTGTAGACCTAGAAGAAGGGTTTGCAAGCAGCCGCAGATCCTTGAGTTGGGTGGGGGGTGGGCACCGGGGACAATTGGGGAAAGCCAGCTGCATTTTGAGTTGGTCATGAAGGCATTTCAGTGTTTACTTATAGATCAGGATGACTGATATGGTAATTAGGAGCGGGATTCCAGCACTCGGCCTAGAATGGGGACTGGGAAGTGCTTGAGTGAGGGGCTACAGCGAGGGAGGTAGATCCTACTACAGGCTGACCCTAAGGGATCCTAGTGATAAGCTGACCAGCGCTCTCTCTCCGTCCGTTCTTCTTCCGTAAGCGCACGTCGACGGGGGAATCTATCCCATGTCTATGTGCTTCTGTACGTGAAATCACAGCTAGCTTCTTTCCTTGTGCTAAATCCAGGCCCCCTTCTCTCATTGCACCACCCGCCCCTTTGCTCTCCAACTTCAAGGTCATCAGATAACTGTGCAGAGCCAGTTCTGTGCCTTAACTGGGCTGACGTGAAGAAGTTTTTTTTTTTTTTTCCTCTTTCCATCTGTGTGCGACTTCTCATTCATAAATCTCCGCACCCCCCCCCCTCCTTCATAGCCCAACTCTACACCCCCCCCCTTCCGCTTTCTTCTTCTTCATGCTGCTGCACTGTGTGTCTGCTTCATTGACTCGCAGCAAGGGTTGCTATAAAGCCACAGGGAGTGTTGGTTAATCACAGAATAATCCTAAGGGGGGGCCCCTGTATCCAAGCCCCCAGATCTGCGCTCTCTCCCACCACAGCAGCACCACCACCACCACCCTCTCCCGTCTTCCAGTCGCTCCTTGCAGTATGTAAACTGGATTAGTGTAAAATAAACAAGCCGAGCAGACGTGCGCTGGCTGCTTCCCCGAGCCGTCGTTCTCGCCCAGACCACAGGATAGCTGGAGATGGGCACGTCCATCTTGAAAGAAGCAAATGCCAAGAGCCGGCGCTTGGATGACCTCCCAAGCCATGGCGCCTATCTGATGCACACGGTCAACGTCGGATTATGCTTTGCCCTGTAATGAAGGGCAGTAATGAGTCCCGTGATCATGTGGACACGGCGGATTATCTTGGGCTGTTCGCTATGTAATTATAGAGTAGTAATGGTTCCAATTATCTGTTGATCAGGATAGATTGAGTTATCTTGAGTCCTCTATCGGCTCTGATTCAATGAAGCGGGAGGCGGAATGGCTTTCCATAAACCTAAGATTGGAGCTGATTAGATTATATAGAATGCTGACAGATCTCTGGTCGGGGCACAGATCTGGATAATGATCTGGCGGGTTAAGGGTTTGTTCACATTTGTTTCGCTTTTCGTTCGGCATATGCATCAGGAACGCTCTGCGATGAACATATCCATAGGCCCTTTTTGGCGTAGGCTGTAGGAAAGTGTTCTCTTTCCTTGGGAGATACCTCTTTGCATATTCGTTTCCCAATAAGTCTCCATACCATGGAGAACGTCCAGTAAGTCTCCATTCAGGACTGATGTCTTTAATGGGGTTCTCCGGGAATTAAGAAAATGAAAATACTTAAATATTACTTCATTATAAATATATTCCCAAATACCTTTCATTAGTTATAATGGCTCGTTTTGACTAGGGAGCAATTATTAGGTGAAATAAAATGGCCACTGTCCTATTAGTGCACACAAAACCTGTCCTAATCACACAGGAGGACAAGTTACTTCACAACACTGAGGTAAAGAGCTGCCTCATCCTCCTCTCTGCTCTGCTTGTCAGGGATTATGATCCTGAATACAGTTTAATATCATATTTGGCTGAATCTTTGTGGGAATGGAGTTCATGAGGAGAAATGAAGTACAGAGAGGATGGACAGGACAGACTGTGGTAATGGAGACTGCATACAAGTACTGCTGCTCATTCCCCTCACCTCCTCTCTGTACTTCATGTCTCCTCATGAACTCCATTCCTACAGAACTCCATTCCTACAGAGATTCCTACAAGATCTTCTCATCTGTATTCAGGACCATAATCCCTGACAAGCAGAGCAGAGAGGAGGATGAGGCAGCTCTTTACCTGTATTGTGAAGTAACTTGTCCTCCTGTGTGATTAGGACAGGTTTTGTGTGTACTAATAGGACGGCGGATTATGGTCCTGAATACAGATGAGAAGATCTTGTAGGAATCTCTGTAGGAATGGAGTTCATGAGGAGACATGAAGTACAGAGAGGAGGTGGGGATGTGACTAATGAGCAGCAGTACTTGTATGCAGTCTCCATTACCACAGTCTGTCCATCCTCTCTGTACTTCATGTCTCCTCATAAACTCCATTCCCACAAAGATTTAGCCAAATATGATATTAAACTGTATTCAGGATCATAATCCCTGACAAGCAAAGCAGAGAGGAGGATGAGGCAGCTCTTTACCTCAGTGTTGTGAAGTAACTTGTCCTGCTGTGTGATTAGGACAGGTTCTGTGTGTACTAATAGGACGGCGGCCATTTTATTTCTCCTAATGATTGCTCCCCCAGACAAAAGGAGCCATTATAACTAATGAAAGGTATTTGGGAATATATTTAAAATAAAGTAATATTTGCGTATTTTCATTTTCTTAATTCCAGGAGAACCCCTAGGGATTCAGGGGATTCAGGACTCTGCCTATTGAGTGATATACATTGGAGGCTTCTTTCGGAGGTTTACAAACCAAAAATACGAAGTGTGAACAGAACCTAAGACTTCACTTTCAGAATTGGTGACCATGGAAATTTGGAGAAATATGTCTAAACCCCCCCCCCCCCAAATTGGTTTCCATAATGTTGGATTTAGTCCTTCCCTATCTCCCCCTCATACTCCAGCCCAGCATGTCCCTACCTGACGTGACCCCAACACACATTAGAGTGTCCTTCCCTGCATAAAAAGCCTTTGTTCTCGGTCTTTCCTAAGTTTATGAAAATTCATCAGCCGGCGATGATTTTGCATATGGAAGCAGAGAGGATAACGGGGCGTTGTGGAGGTGAGGGGAGGGAAGCAACGCTGTGTAACACGGGGCAGAGCAGACGCAGGCTCTGATGCATAATTTACTTCCCCTCCAGGCAAGCTTTTAAGCCTCTCTTTTGCCGCAGGTTATAGGAGCTGAGCAGCTGTTATATGGTCCCCCCTGTCCTCCTCCTCTCTGATTTATGTTTAAAAGACAGGAGAGATTGTATGCACAGGGCCAGGCCTACAGAGAACTCACCGGACATCCTGAACAGAACCACTCGCGGTGAGGTGGACGGCCCAAATCAAGGGCTCGGTCCGTTTCTCTCTTGGACCATGTAGCGTCTTTGCAGTATAAAGTATGGTTACCGCTCATGTAATGAAGGTTGCACAGGGAGATCTCCCTACATGATGGACAATTTCTGTACGATGGACATGAACCTTCCACTCAGGGAGGCCGAGCATGGGCAGATGTCTTATAGGAAAGCATCGAGACATCTGCCCATCCATGAACGCCCTGGGGCACAGACTATAAAAGATAGAGATTGTTGTATTCATATTTCTTTAATTCCAACTTTTGGACCCAGTCTTGTAGAACGTACATATGAAATGATTAATGATCATTTATGACAATTAATTTATTTTATTTTTTTTACCATACAATCACGGAATCACACTGACTTATTTATTTCTATGGGGCCATGCGAATCTGTGTTGAGGTTCTGCAAATTATAGAACATGTCCTATTCTGGTTCACTTTGCGGATAAGAATAGTCATTTCTTATTGATGGGAGAGAGAAAAATGCAGAGTACACAAGGAAAATATCCATATACAGAGACATACCTGTGAGCATGAAGCCTAAGTAACTTCAGTAGGATATCATCCAAGGGCTTCAGGACATGTATGTATGGGGTAAATGACTTGCTTGCCTCCAGGGGCGGACTGTACATATACCCTACAGGGGAATTTCTTGGTGGGCCGATGCCCAGGGGGGCGCCTAAGCCCTCTTTACGGCTGACAGCTGGGTACGTAGCGATCTGATTCTGTCCTATGCACCTGGCCAGCGATCACAGGTGCCCTCCTGAATTCCTCAAGACGGCGATACAATTGAATACTGCGCTGCTGGCAGCAGTATATTGTGCTGCAATGTAGTATTTGCTTCTGCTGGGGCAGTATATTGTGCTGCACTGTGGTATTTGGTTCTGCTGGGGCAGTATATTTGTTTTGCACTGTGTATTTGTTTGCTAGGGCAGTATATTGTGCTGCACTGTGGTATATGGTTCTGTGGGGCAGTATATTGTGCTGCACTGTGGTATTTGGTTCTGCTGGGGCAGTATATTGTGCTGCACTGTGGTATTTGGTTCTGCTGGGGTGGTATTTTGTGCTGCACTGTGGTATTTGTTCTGCTGGGGCAGTATATTGTGTTGCACTGTGGTATTTGGTTCTGCTGGGGCAGTATATTGTGCTGCACTGTGGTATATGGTTCTGATGGGGCAGTATATGTGCTGCACTGTGGTATTTGGTTCTGATGGGGCAGTATATTGTGCTGCACTGTGGTATATGGTTTGATGGGGCAGTATATTGCACTGTGGTATTTGGTTCTGATGGGCAGTATATTGTGCTGCACTGTGGTATTTGGTTCTGTGGGGCAGTATATTGTGCTGCACTGTGGTATTGGTTCTGCTGGGCAGTATATTGTGCTGCACTGTGGTATTGTTCTGCTGGGGCAGTATATTGTGTGCACTGTGGTATATGGTTCTGAAGGGCGGTATATTGTGCTCTGTGGTATTTGGTTCTGATGGGGCAGTATATTGTGCTGCACTGTGGTATTTGTTCTGCTGGGCAGTATATATTGTGCTGCACTGTGGTATTTGGTTCTGCTGGGCAGTATATTGTGCTGCACTGTGGTATATGGTTCTGGGGCAGTATATTGTGCTGCACTGTGGTATTTGGTTCTGCTGGGGCAGTATATTGTGCTGCACTGTGGTATTGGTTCTGCTGCAGCTGCTGGGCAGGTATGTTGTGCTGCACTGTGGTATCTGGTTCTGCTGGGCAGTATATTGTGCTGCACTGTGGTATTTGGTTCTGCTGGGGCAGTATATTGTTGCTGCACTGTGGTGTATATTGTTCTGCTGGGGCAGTATGTTGTGCTGCTGTGGTATTTGGTTCTGCTGGGGCAGTATATTGTACTGCACTGTGGTATTTGTTCTGCTGGGCAGTTATTTTGTGGTAGTGGTTACTGTGGTTTGTTCTGCTGGGCAGTATATTGTGCTGCACTGCTGTATTGGTGCACTGTGTGGTGCTGGGGCTGTTCTGCTGGGGCAGTATTTGTGCTGCACTGTGGTATCTGTTCTGCTGGGCAGTATATTGTGCTGCACTGTGGTATTTGGTTCTGCTGGGCAGTATATTGTTCTGCGGGGCAGTATGTGTGCTGCACTGTGGTATCTGGTTCTGCTGGGGTATATTGTACTGCTGCACTGTGGTATTTGGTTCTGCTGGGGCAGTATATTGTGCTGCACTGTGGTATTTGGTTCTGCTGGGGCAGTATATTGTGCTGCACTGTGGTATTTGGTTCTGCTGGGGCAGTATATTGTGCTGCACTGTGGTATTTGGTTCTGCTGGGGCAGTATATTGGTATATTGTGCTGCACTGTGGTATTTGGTTCTGCTGGGGCAGTATATTGTGCTGCACTGTGGTATTCGGTTCTGCTGGGGAGGTATTTTGTTTTGCACTGTGGTATTGCTAGTCCCATCTACTTCTTTTGTCCCTGCGTATGTATGTTAGCTCACTTTTTGTCAATTTGGACCCACTTACAACACTTTTAGGTTTTTTCCAGGACGCACTGTAATATCCACTATAATAACCTGTGTGTTCTGTTTTTTTCGCCCTTTAGGTGACTGTCTAGATAACAGTGTGGCCTCACCCAGCACGGGGGACGACGATGAATTAGACAGGGACAAAAAGAGGAACAAGAAAAGGGGCATCTTCCCTAAAGTCGCCACAAACATAATGAGGGCGTGGCTCTTCCAGCACCTTTCGGTAAGTACGACGGTGACGCTCCATATCCATATTTAAAGGTCCCTTTACACGGGCCGATTATCGGCCGAAAAATCGTTCCTAGGAACGCTAGTGCCGATAATCGGCCTGTGTAAAAGTGGCCCTAATCAGCCGACGAACGAGCAAAACGCTCGTTCGTCGGCTGATTGGATCTTTTGTAGAAACCAAAAGATCCAATCTGTCGGGCGCACATCGCCCTGTGTAAACAGGCGATGGGCACCTGACAGTATGGAGCTTCCCGGCCGCACGAGCGATACAGCGATCACTCGTGCGGCCCGGCGCTCGATTTGTCTGGCCGTGTAAAGGCTCCCTGCCCGAGCGCCGATATCGCTGATCGGCGCTCGGGCAGGGAGAATAATCGGCCCGTCTAAAAGGGCCTTTAAAGTGGCCCTGGAGAGAAACTAAAGTGGCCCCATGTTGTAGGCGGGTCCAAATTGACAGAAGGCGGGGTGAAACAAGTAGGAGGAGACAACAGAAGTAGGTGGAGTCAGCAATATCAAAATACCGCCCCAGCAGAACCAAATGCGGGAAATTTCCCTATAGGGTCTATGGGCAGTTTGCCCCTGCCCATTGGTCACGAAAACAAAACTCCCAAGTCCCTTGGGCTCTCTATTCATTTAAATGGGACTGCTGGAGATAGCTGAGCGTTGTACTCTGCAGACCCATACAAGTGAATAGACCGGTGGTCACATATGCTCACCAGTCTCGGATCCCCAGCGATAATACATTTATCACCTATCCTGGCAATTTTGCTAATGGGAAAACTACTTCAATTGGTCACATAAGATCTCATTCTTGGAATATTGATCTGCCACGCTAGGACCTCCTTGAAATGGTCTCCAGAGAGTAGAGCTGTGCAGCGCCCCTAGTGGTCGTGGTATTATGAGTCAAAATAGGCACAAAAAGTGGCTCCTCAACGTCTATTATTCTACTAGGCTACTGGAATATGTTGTTTTGTAGGCTGTGGAACAGTGTGGGCCAGGGGTAGGCAACCTCTGGCACTCCAGCTGTTGTGAAACTACAACTCCCAGCATGCATTCTTCCTCTGCTCTACTCAGAACTCTCATAGAAATGAATGGAGCATGCTGGGAATTGTAGTTTCACAACAGCTGGAGTGCCCAAGGTTGCCCTGGTGTAGGTTAATGTATACTTTTTGCACTTGCATAGCATCCATCAATCAGTGTGTTTTATTAAAGAGGTAGTTTTTCTGCAGTGATTTTCTTGGATGCATTTTGCAGAATCGTGCACGGACTAGGTCCTTTCCCTATTTGTAACCCTTCAAATTTAACCCTCCCTTGATTTCAGCCGAGATCTCCTCCTCCCTGCTTCTTCATAGTAGATATTAACTGTGCAGACCCAATTAAAAATTACTAAAGTGCAGCATAAAAGCTCAGAATCTCTGCTGTAACTACCCATGAAGTCAGCCCCGGGCAAAATCTCAGCTAGCGGAGTGCATAGAAACAATTAGTCAGAACGGGGCCTGTCCCTGCCTAGTTAAACAAAGCAGAGTTAATGAACGCTGACCAATTAGTTACTAATTGACGAAGCTATAAACCTATTAGAAGCTGGTAAACGGGTAATCAATTCTAGGTAATTACCCTGAACCTGCTTAGCGCCAGGCACCGGGGAGAGAGAGTCAACTGCTGAATATCTCCGGCTGACGGGGCTCGAACATCGCATAGCTTTTATACGTGCTCTTTTCATTGGCAGCTCTTCAAAAATTTTCAAGGCTCATAAAAAGGCAGGTCATCATTTCTACGCTGTTGGTACCTATGTAAAGTGGAAGCGGAAGATAAATCCAGGCTTCAGGCTAAGCATACTGTGATGTAGTATACGTTCCCAAACATTATAAAATAATGTGACATAGAGTCAACATTAGGTGGGATACATGATGATATGGTGACCTTATGGATCCTTACTAACCCGGTCAGTAGTGATTGGTAGAAAAGAGGGAAGGATCATGTTCTTCACATGAAGATGTGCCAATATATGGCACATATAAACATGAGAGATATCCCTAAAACATGATAAACATCCACATCAAGTCATGTCATCATCAGATGGGGTTATCTGCTTGACCTCATGTAGTGATTGGACTCCACATTGTGGCAGAACCTGGGCCCACTGGGCGTTCCTCTCCAGTTCAAATAACAGATGAGGTTATCTGCTTGACCTAATGTAGTGTCTGGACTCCACATTATGTCAGAACCTGGAGCGACTGGAGGGTACTTTCCAGTCCAAACATCAGATGGGTTGTCTGCTTGACCTCATGTAGTGTCTGAACTCCACATTATGTCAGAACCTGGAGCGACTGGAGGGTACTTTCCAGTCCAAGCATCAGACAGGGTTGTCTGCTTGACCTCATGTAGTGGCTGGACTCTACATTGTGTCAGAACCTTGACCCACTGGAGGCTCCTCTCCAGTTCAAGCAACAGATGGGGTTATCTGCTTGACCTAATGTAGTGTCTGGACTCCACATTGTGTCAGAACTTAGACCCAGTGAAGATTTCTCTCCAGTTCAATCATCAGTTGGGGTTGTCTGCCTGACCTCATGATCTGGACTCCACATTGTGTCAGAATCTGGACCCATTTGATGCTCCCCTCAGTCCAGACATGTTGGAAAATGCTGTCAGAAGATTGCCGCCAGCAACTTATACAGTATATCCGTTTCCCAATATAGTATACATGTATTTTTAGAGCAGATGATTTGAACCTAAGGATACGGCCACTGGTAGGTCTTGTTGCGACAGAAAGCCATGCTGCCTTGTGGTATTACTTTGGGTAATTGTTAATGGTCCTATGGCTCTGTGGATAAAACCGTATGTAGCAGTGGTTTTTGGACACGTTCATGGCTCTACCCTAAATCTATCACAAGATTTTATGCATCAGATTTCTACATGCAAATTTATTTTATTTTTTTTTTTTTGAAAATTTAAAGCTCAACAAAACTGAAGAAAAATCTGGGAAAAGCTCTACAAATTGTATTATTTAAACAAAAAAATTGAGAAGGACAGTTCACATTTTCCCTGCAATCCCGGCACTTCTCATTTTGAGCACTTGATGGGAGAAATGTGTTGCGTTCCGCATCATCTACCGGAGACGTAAATAAACAAGGCTCCACCATTGAAAACCAAAAAAGTTTGTTACACAACAAATGTTTGTGAATTATCAAAGCTGCGGCCCGGTAACCCTGAACGACCATTTAGATCTGTGTGTTCTCCCACCTCTCTGCTTTCATTCCGGCAAGCTTTTTTGGCCTAGGGTCTGTCTAGGCCTGAACTTAGGCCCTTCATCTGTCACTAAGCTGTCAAGCGAAGGTCTCTGTTCAACTGCCACCTAAGACCCCCAACCTCATCCATCATTGCCGACCCTGACAGGTCCATGGAGCTTTTTTTGTCATTTTAAGGCCTCCTAATCAAGCTGAGGGCCAGTTGCACATTTCCTGGGTCCCTGGAAAAGAAAGCAATGCTTGTGTGAGTCCCATCTGTCCTAGATCTAGGAAGGATACCATGAAGAAAAATAGCCCAACCCCCCCAGCCTTTAACAAACCAGATGGTCCCACGTTTTATTAGAAGAACCTTGGAATATCTTCAATTCATCAGTAGAAGGTCTAATGGACAAGTGGTGCTTTAATAAACTGGTTAATTTGCCCTTTGTACACAATACATGTGAAGGAAAAAAAAATCCATGTTTTAGGGACAGAAGGCCTGTATGACAACATCTCTGACCTTTTTAACCAAAGATAAGGCCACCTAAGAACTTCACAGTATTATGCCGGAGACATTATGTTTATTTAGAGGGAGATTCTATTATTTTAAATTTAATTTTAAATTACTTTAACGGATAATGTAATTTTTTAGTGTTTTTGAAATTTAGCCAAATCCTTAAATTTGTTCTTTTTCTTCCCAAACCCATAAAGCATCCCTATCCCTCAGAAGAACAAAAGAAACAGCTGGCGCAGGACACCGGCCTCACGATACTACAAGTTAATAATTGGTAAGAAACGTTTCTATCTCGCCATGCAACCTGCAGCCATATTGGGGGCGACCTAGTCTTAGCCTTCAACTTTGGTGGGATTTGTGGTCTACAGATAACTGTATGCCGGGAACGAGCGTCATTCATTATTATAGTGTTAAAAAGGTTTCCTGAGAGTGCAGTAGTGATGACCTATCCTCAGGATAGGTTATCAATATCTGATCGGTGGGGGTGCCTCCACCAATCAGCTGTTTAGAGAGGCGGTGCATCAGCCCCCTCCTAGGCCACTGACGTCACGTTTCTTGGTCACATTGCCTAGACGCAGTAGAGTCTCTTTCAAGTGGATGGGGCTGAGCTGCAGTACCAAGAACAGCCACTATACAATATATGGCACTGTGCTTGGTATACTCATCAAAGCGCCGAATCGTCTTCAATCAGATGATCATCAGGGGTTCTGGGACTCAGACCCTCTACAGTATCGTATATTGATGACTTGTCTTGAGTATAGGTCATCAATATTGTACTTCCGACAAACCCCTTTAAAGGAGTTATCCGGTCTGGAAAACTTTTCCATTTAAACGATCCCTTGATGGTCATCTCTTATTGGTAGGAGAAGAAGCTGGCTAGTCTTGAAATCAATGGACTGCCACTTTATGCCAAAGCTGGGTCTTCAGGTTCTTTGCAGTGTCTCTTTAGTTTGGCCCAATGGGGCGGATCCTCTTATTGACGTCCGTAAGCTCTGAAAGGACTTGAAACAAGGGAAACCCAAGAAACCTTTGACCATGACTAAATCTAAAGGGTTTGGATTAGAAATATATGGGCAAATTTCTAAAAAAACAAATGTCTGATTCCCATTAATTTCCAGGTTTATCAATGCAAGAAGACGGATCGTCCAGCCAATGATCGACCAATCAAATCGAACAGGTAAAGGCTGTGTTATCTACCGGACAAACCAATGTCTTTTACTTCTTGCGCCTAGTCAGGTGATGTCTAATGCGATCCTTTTTTTTTCTCTTTCTACAGGTCAGGGTGGCGCCCCCTATAGTCCAGATGGTCAGAATATTGGGGGATACGTTATGGATGGCCAGCAACACATGGGAATCCGCCCGCCAGGTGAGCACCAAGGCTAGGGAAGAAATACGGGATTCATTCTAGTTAATGGGGAGCACACAACTATGGTCAGGATAGTGCCGTCCGTTCACCGGGAAGGGTTCTGGCGGCTACAAGAAGGAATAATGCTTACATATAGGACAGTAGTTGGGAACCAGAGGTTCTCCAGCCGTTCTGAAACCAAAGAACCCCCCCCCCCCCCCCATTGACCTAGCCTTCTCAGAGCAGGCTAGGAGTTGTAGTTCCCTTAGGTTGTAGAAACAGACACAAAAGTTCTTGAGGTAGCAACCGGTTGAACAATGTCCAGAATTCCCAGTGGAGCACTCAATGTGTCTGGTGAGACGTTGGGGCAACCACCAATGGATTGACCGCCACAGTGACTAGGTTTTAATACTGTTGGAGACTATTGTAATAGATGATGATTTCATACAAGGGGTAGGCCAGGTGACACACTGCATGGGGGTGCTGTTGGTGCCACAGTGGTCTTCTTGTGGTCTTAGTTGCCTGTCTTCCCTTAGGAGCGATGGGAGGATTAGGCATGGCCGTAGGTATGGAAGGGCAGTGGCACTACATGTAACCCCCTGCCATCTTTCTGGTACTAGGGATGTAAGTAAATATTTCTATATATATATATATTTGTCTTTTGACCGGAAAGGGGGAGGGACGGGTGCCTGTCAATCACAACTCCCCCACCCCCCACTCTATCATCATAAGCACATGTCACCCTCGTCATGTAATGAGTGAATGATAACACGTGTCACATGCATGACCATCACTGCATGTGTGTTACCGGGGTTTGCAAGTGAAATGGTGGCACAAACCTCCCTCTGGTTCTCCAGCTGTTCTGAAACCATAAGACCCAACATCCTATGAAAGTTGCCGGATGTTAGAGCATGCTGGGACTGTAGTTTAATATCAGATGGAGAGTCACAGGTTGCAGACCACCGGTATAGTATAGGAATTTTTTGGAAACTTTCCGTTCTCTGGTCTCTTAGTATTAGTCGGTGTAATTTCTATCCTATCGACCAATCGGATTTCTACTTAAAAACAGTAGTCCCCTGCTTGGTCGCCACTACTTTTTCTTTTCAAGATCTTACACTTGATCAATTTGTATCAGTTTTATTTTTTAAAATTGCCCTAAAATATAAAAAATAAATCGGTAAAAGTTCCTGGAGTCGTCAAATATTCTCTTTTGGCAAATCTGAGTGACCACCAATATGGCCGTCATCATATGACTTGTTCAGAGGTAGTTGCCTAACTCCCTGGTGCTGCAGAAATCCTTACTGGAGTCTCGTATTGTTGGATAACTATGAAGATTTGCCATTTAGGATACTGGAAAAGTTGTGTGAAGGAAACGCCCCCCCTTCCCTTCCGACCACCACTACCTTGTAGACCTAGAAAGGCATCCATGTTGGTTTTTTTTTTTTTTTTTTTTTTTTTTTTTTTTTTTATATCCGGCTTTCTTAGAAACAGATGTAGCTCAGTAAAATTTTTATTCTATTACCGTAATAATTTTTTAATTATTTAGTTAAAAAAAATAATTAATTATTGTATTAAATAGCTCAAAAGAAAAAGGGGGTGTCTGGGTGTATAATATTGATGACTTATCCTCGGGATAGGTCATCAATATCAGATCGGCAGGGGTACGACTCCTGGCACCCCTACCAATGAGCTGTTCAAGGAGGCCTTGTCGCTCTGGTGAGTGTCGTGGTCTTCTAACAGCTTACCAAGCACAGCGCCATCCATTGTATAGTGGCTGTGCTTGGTATTGCAGCTCAGCCCCATTCACTTGAATGGGACTGAGATGCGCCTAGGCCACGTGATATGACGTCACACCTAGCGGCGCTCTCTCTTCAAACAGGTTATTGGCTGGAGTGCCGCAGCCAATTAGATATTAATGACTGATCCTGAGGATAGGCCAGCAACCCCTTTAACTACCATAAAGGACAACAGACTTTAAAAATTGTGTATATTTGTTCCATCAAGGAATTTCGGCAGTTTTAAAGATTGTCACGCCCCCCTCCCCGTATGTTAGGAACGAGACCCCTCGATGTCTCTCTGTTCCCCATCATGTAAAGGGCTTGGGGCAGGTTCCATAAACACCACAGCTGTAGTCACCAGCGGTTTTTATTAGGTGTGAAAAATAAGGGGCAGCTGAAAGACCGCGGCTGAAACATGGCAGCGTAGAAGGGGAAAGGATCACCTCAGCTTAGCTGAAGACATCAGTTATGAAGGAGGAAGGAGAGAGACAGCGGGGAGGGGGGGGGGCGGGGGTCTTCCCAGTGTCTCCGTGCAGCGAGAAGAAGGGGGGGTTGGGGCTGCGAGGGAGAATTAGCTACAGAAGATGAGGACACAGGACCCCAGCAGGAGCTAATTGATAGGCAGCAAACTAAATAGTCCGTCTGTGGCGGCGTGTCGAATTATAGTGACTGCGCAGGTATGTAGATTTCTCTGCTTCCGAGCGGCGCTTTATCATGGGTCAGCGGAGGGCGCACTACGCTGCAGCGGGAAGTATTTCATTTTATAAATGAGGGATAATATTAACCCTCTCCGACAGCTGCAGGGAAAGCTTCCATTGTGATGGCTTGAACATTCGAGGAATCGGCCAAGGAGGCGGAATCCCTCCAAACTGGATTTAATCCGTTTTTAACCCAGGGTATAATGGTTAAAAAAAAAAAAAGTATCGGTCACCTAGATGACCTCATTATAGAACTACTCTTACAGCACCTACAATGGCTAGAAAAGGGGGGGGCGGTTAGGGCTGAAGTTGGTGCCATTTCTTCTTCTTTTTTTTTTTGTATACAAGAGGCAAATAAACTGCATGAGCAGAGTCGTGTGACTGCATGATGTGAATGAAAACCCATGTCAAAAATTGGGTCCCAACCAATCAGAGTCCACGTTTCACTTCTTCAGCACTGTGAAAGCTGGTCTCTGATTCGTCGAGACATGTCTATTCTAAATTGGGATCCGAATTTTTGAGTGTATATAACTTCTCCTGATCTGTTGACATTTTGCATAAAAAAAAAAGAAAAATTCCAAAAATTTCCTACACTATTTTTGAATGATTCATTTCCCTGAGGGGGTAGAGATATATAACTACATACATTTAACATAATGATATGACTTGTTGAACTAAAGCTAAAAAGTTGATGTTTTACTTGTTTTTCTTTTGACTACAGGCTTCCAAGGGATCCCAGGGGATTACAGTGCAGCCCCAGGCTCGATGACCATGGGATTCCCACCGGCCGGTTACACGCCCGCAATGCCCCCGCACCCAGCCGGCCTCCGTCACGGACCGTCTTTACACTCCTACCTCCCCGGGCACCCCCACCATGCCTCCATGATCTTGCCCACCGGCACCTCCCCTCACCACTTGGTGTCAGCGCAGAGCCCGGCAGACGCACTTCTGAACGGTCAAAACATAGACATTCACGCTCACTAACATTCAGCCATACCGGGTGTCAGGGTCATTTTACATTTTTAACTTTTTTTCCTCCAGCTTCCAAATAATAAAAAAACACAACGCCTTTGAACAAATCCTCAGTTCTAGCTGGACTCGTTACCCCTCAGAGGGGAAAATGAAAAAATAATACCCTCCAGCCAAGGAGCGGCTGCAACGAGGAAAAAGATGAAAAAGCAGGGACTTGAAAGAAAAAAAAATAAACCCTCTCTGCCGTCTTCCTATTTCGCAATGTGGACCGAAGAGCTGACACTCGGTGTGAGAAAAACACTCACTGTTCTGGGTTTTCATTTATTTTATTTTTTTCCACGCACACCCTCTTACCCAAACAATTTCCCTTTCTTGGATGGACCAACATGGAACTTGAGTCTACGGACAGATGTGAAACGAAGCGTCAGATCATTGGAACTTTTTGTTTCATTTTTGTTTATTTTTTGTTTTTTTACTACGCCATCACTTGCAGCAGGGACTAAGTTAAAATTGTACATTTTTTAATTAATATTATAATTATTTGGGTTGATAAGTGTATTGTTTTAACTGATTTTTTTTATGATAAAGAAAAAGAACTTGAAAAAAATTCCACTGTGGATGTAAATATATAATTGTATAAATATTTATAGCACTCATAAACTTCAGGGTCTGTAGAGGAATGCCTTCACTGGATTTTATTTGCTTTTATTTCAGCATTTGCTGGTTATTTTAAGGGGGGCTTCATCTTTGGACACGTCACATAAGGCACATGTGAAATGAGAAGACTGTTTTATGTGGAATTTTACCCTATAGAATTAGGAAAGGTTAGCACAACAGTCTTCTCAGGCACGTCTGACATTGGAAATAGATGCAGAATCTCGTGTCTCCATCCATGTGGCCACTGCAAGACCACAGGAAAATGGAAGGTCTTCTCTTCTTCTCTTCTCTCAGCATGTGCTGTGGCCATCTTAGTGATGTTCTTGCTTTTGGGTTTATAAAAGTGCCTTAAAGAGGACCTTTTACAGGTCCTGACATAACAGTATTAGTACCTGGCAGTGTTGGGCATGATCAGTAGATGCTAATTTTTATTATTTGTTTTACAGATTATCTGCTCTGTGCCCCTCATTCTCATTTGCCGCCCTGTATGCTAATTAATAGCATCGGTACAGGGAGGAGGAGACAGCCATGTTTCTCAAGGGGCGTCTCCTTTTCCCTGGCCGTGAGCTGGCCAATCACAGCAGAGCATATCACAACCAGGTAGAAGCTGAGAAGGTTGAGAAACATGGTTGTCTCCTCCCTGTACCGGTGCATACAGGGCGCCAAAAGAGACACAGCGCCCCAACGGAGCAGCCGATCTGAAAAGAAATTACGTTTTATAAGTTTGGTGTATTGCTAGACAATTTTGTGTAACGTTATGCCACACCTAAGCCACACGTGTTTCGAGCTAAGCCATGCCCATTTCCAGCTAAGCCACGCCTGATTCCCACTAAGCCATGTCTATTTGCCACTAAGTCACACCTGTTTCCCACTTGCTATGCCCCCTTGCCAATCGAACCTCAAAAAGTTTCTAAAAAAAATACACATAAATGTAGTACAAAGCATTGGTGCAAATGAAACCAGAATTCTGGTGCTTTTAGCTTAGTAAATCTCCCCTATTGTCTTGGTCACCTAGTTCGTTCTTGGCCACTTCCCAATATCACACTCTTCAATTGACCATATATATGAGTTAAAGGGGTTTTCCGGGAGTTAACTACTGATGACCTATCCTCAGGATAAGTCATCAGTATCTGATTGGTGGGGATCCGACACCCGGGAGCCCCGACGATCAGCTGTTTGAGAGCGCACCGGTGCTCCCGTAAGTGCCGCGGCCTTCTCTCAGCTTTTCCTAGGCCAGTGACGTCACGTGGCCTAGGAGCGGCTCAGCCCCATTGATGTGAATAGGGCTGAGCGCTATACCAAGAACAGCCAATATACAATGTACGGCGCTGTGCTTGGTGAGCTGAGAGAAGGCTTCGGTACTTTCTCAAAAAGCCGATCGGCGAGGGTTCCGGGTGTCGGACCCCCACCGATCAGATACTGATGACTTATCCTGAGGATAGGTCATCAGTAGTTAACTCCTGGAAAGCTCCTTTAAATCCAGTTCTGTATGGGTGCAACATGTCTGAAGTTGGATCTCAAAACCAGGGTTCAGCAACTTCCATCTTTTATAAAACTGTAACTCCCAGCATGCTCCCTTCACTTCTTTGGGAGTTGTGAGAAGGGACAAGCAATTGGGCATGCTGGGAGTCATAGTTTTACCACAGTTGGAGTGCTGAAGGTTGCTGCTCCCTGTCCTACACCAAGAGAATGGGATTAAGGTTTTTCCGAGGTGGAGCCATTTTTCATAGGGTCTTCCATACTTATAAGTTTGCAGATTACTGTCCTAGCTACGCAGCTCATTGGGGCAAATTTTTCAAGATTGTGCCACATTTATGATGAATGAGTGATTATTTGGCACACAATACAAATGTACATGCACTAGAGCCATGAGGAACTCTAAGGAACAATGTCTAGTATGTCCTGATTGCAGTGGTCGCTATCTAGTTTTAGCCACAGCTCTAAATTAAATGACCCACTCTCCTTTTTCCTTACAACCCTATTGATTCATGCGTCCCACTGTGCATAAAAGTGTGAGAAATGGATACCGCAGTTTTTGCCTGCCCCAACCCCCCCAATCACCTTCTGTAACTGCCTCTCGCAAAATAGATATAACCACCTTAATCTGACAACCAGTCTCACCCTCTGCTCCTCCTCGTCTTTTGCACCTGCCAACGACAGTGCCAACAATGTATTCTTATTTGCCCGCAGGGACATGGATGGTGACAGCCCGTCTAGTTCCTCCCACTGTGCTGACCTAGAGGTCAGTCTGCAGCCACTAATTATGGGTGGCCTTACAACATTAGTGTTTTGATGAATCAATCTCCTGTTTGGTCTGGAGGGACTTGCACGGCTTGTCTTCCTGTTGAACGGGGGACAAGATTTTATATTTTTTTTCCCTTGTTGCCAAGTTTTTTCGGTACTAGATCAGGCGAGAGTGTTGTTTCTGTTGAACAATCAGTGCGACTCTATGCTCAATAAATATTAATATTCTAGAGGAGAGATTGAGCCTGCAGTGAAATACTACTACATACCACATCTTGACTAAGACCAACGCTGTCAAGTTCTCCCCAACTCATTTACATTGCCTCTGTTTTGGTGCAGAGATTGCAACGTTTACAATACTCCATTGTATTTTTGGAACTCCGGGTGGATAGCCATCATTACACCGTTCTATACTAACTTTAAAAAAAAATAAGGAAGTGCTTTCTTCACCCAAGAGCCACAGAAAAGTACTCACAAGCCCCTCTCTGAAATATGAGAGGCCCCTGACATTTCCGAGTTAGAAGACCATGCAAGGGGGGGAGACAAATGGTATTTAGGGCTCTGAGGGGGTGATTGGATGTTAGCCCTACCAGAGGGGCTCTTGCTGAAGTCTGAGAGAGAGCCCCTTTGGTTAGGCTGACATCCAATCAACCCCTCGGAGCCCTAAATACCATTTCATTACTGTATTCTGCCTTCCAAACAGACCCTGACACAAAAATACAGAGGCAGCTAACATTACATTTCTGAGGAATATTCTCCCTCACATTATATACATGAAGTTCCTCAAGAAGCTGGGGTAGGTAGGTACCACTACTGTAGTATATATTCAACAATATGCTATCAACTACTGTAGGTGGACAGAAGAGAAGCATCTGGAATGCTCAGTAGAAGAGGGCCGTACAGAAGCCATGTCTGACCCTGCCAGATTGGTAGCAAGGATTATCATGGAAGGGAAGCAGTAATTAGCATAATACTCATTAGTTAGCATGCAATCATCTCAACCATGGATTCCTTGGCCAATGGAGGAAGGAAAAGCAGGAGATACAGGGTACTCCAAACCAGTCCCAAAGGAGATTTTCCAAAGTGTGTGATGGTCGGCCCATAAGACAAATTCAATCTCAACATATGAACCATTGAGTTATTGCCCAGTGTTGGCTTAAAACGCTATGGTCATGAATTTCCCTTGAATCCAGCACCTGCCATTGATGGAGATTGCTTTGCAACTGAAGGAAGGCTACTGTTCCCTGTCATCAGCCTTTTCAGGTCTAAAAGAAGCTGTTGAATTTAAAGTGCTGCTCTAAAGGCCAAAATAATAGGTATAAAGTCAACTGGTGTAGACATGACCTGGCAAATCTCTTCAGATAGTCCATACCCTTAGAGGGTTATTTAAGGTGACGAATTGAACATCCTAAATTTGGCCATATACGTATATTGGTATGTATATTGTATATTGGTTGAACTTGATGATTTTGGGGCCTCCTGATCTCCCCCCATGTCAGGGAAGATAAGGATTGGGCAAGTTGGATGTCAGATACCCCATCCTTTTGTTCACAGGGAGATAAGCAGCTTTCAGAGGAGCCTGGCAGATGCTTCCTCCTCTTCTTCCTTCGTAGTGTATGAGGGGATTGGAAGTGATAGCTGACAGCTATCTTATGTGTATTGCTGGCCCCTAGGCCAAATCTAATAGACACAAAGTGGGTCCACTCTCCATCCCATGACTTGTCTGTTACGTATCCTTCTACACCTGCACTATGGAGCAAACATACCAACTAGTGCAAACATTGGGCACGGTCTACATTACTTCTTGCAAGTTGAGTGGCCACCGATAGACATAGTAACATAACATAGTTTGTAAGGCCGAAAAAAGACATCTGTCCATCCAGTTCAGCCTGTTTTCCTACAAGTTGATCCAGAGGAAGGCAAAAAACCCTGTGAGGTAGAAGCCAATTTTCCTCACTTTAGGGGGAAAAATTCCTTCCCGACTCCAGTCAGGCAATCAGAATTACTCCCTGGATCAACGACCCCTCTCTAGTAACTATAACCTGTAATATTATTACCCTCCAGAAATACATCCAGGCCCTTCTTGAACTCTCTTAGTGAACTTACCATCACCACCTCCTCAGGCAGAGAGTTCCATAGTCTCACTGCTCTTACCGTAAAGAATCCTCTTCTATGTTTATGTACAAACCTTCTTTCCTCCAGACGCAGAGGATGTTCCCTCGTCACAGTCACAGTCCTCGGGATAAATAGATGATGGGAGAGATCTCTGTACTGACCTCTGATATATTTATACATAGTTATTAGATCTCCCCTCAGTCGTCTTTTTTCTAAAGTGAATAACCCTAATTTTGATAATCTTTCTGGGTACTGTAGTCCACCCATTCCAGTTATTACTTTAGTTGCCCTCCTCTGAACCCTCTCCAGCTCTGCTATGTCTGCCTTGTTCACAGGAGCCCAGAACTGTACACAGTACTCCATGTGTGGTCTGACTAGTGATTGTAAAGTGGCAGGACTATGTTCTCATCACGGGCATCTATGCCTCTTTTGATGCAACCCATTATCTTATTGGCCTTGGCAGCAGCTGTCTGACACTGGTTTCTGCAGCTTAGTTTTCTGTTCACTAAAATTCCTAGGTCCTTTTCCATGTCAGAGTTACCCAATGCTTTACCATTTAGTATGTACTGGTGACTTGCATTATTCCTTCCCATATGCATAACCTTACATTTGTCAGTGTTAAACCTCATCTGCCACTTTTCTGCCCAAGCCTCCAGTCTATCCAGATCCTGCTGTAGCAGTGAACTGTCCTCTTCTGTGTTAATTACTTTACACAGTTTAGTGTCATCTGCAAAAATTGATATTTTACTGTGCAAGCTTTCTACAAGATCATTAATAAATATATTGAAGAGAATAGGACCCAATACAGACCCCTGTGGTACCCCACTAGTGACAGTGACCCAATCTGAGTATGTACCGTTAATAACCACCCTCTGTTTTCTATCACTGAGCCAGTTACTTACCCACATACAGACATTTTCTCCCAGGCCAAGCATTCTCATTTTGTATACTAACCTTTTATGTGGTACAGTGTCAAACGCTTTGGAGAAGTCCAAATATACGACATCCATTGAGTCGCCGCGGTCAAGTCTAGAACTTACCTCCTCATAGAAACTGATTAAATTGGTTTGACATGACCGATCCCTCATGAAGCCATGCTGATATGGAGTTATTTAGTCTTACGCCAATATTTTGTCTTGACATCTACCAGTCCTCAGACCCAGGGGCATAGCTAAACACTGATGGGCCCTGGTGCAAGAGTTCAGCGTGGGGCTCACCTTCCCTCAGTGCTTTGTGGTCAGGGGCAGGGAAGCACATAGCCTTCATGATGCCTGAGGCAAAAATTGAAACGGCACTCCCCCCCCCCCATTCCAAATTCTTGACCTAACCCCTTCCCTCCAGCCAGAGGTGTAACTTGGCCAGCATGCACTTTCCATAATACCGGTGTCTTCTTATGTGGCACAAGGGTCTTTGGGCCCCCCCCAGACACCTGGGCCCGCTAGCGACTGCTACCTCTGCACCCCCTATAGCTATGCCTCTGCTCAGACCTCCTGAGCCGTCAAAAACAATTTACCAAGAGTGTTTCTTCACGTTGCAATCTTGATCAGTATCCACAACTGTATCCAAGGGAGACACTTGGATAGTGACTTGTGATGTCACTACAACCATCAAAGTGATGTCACTAAAAGCTTTTATCACAACACAACTTTTTTTTTTAGAATGAATCTGACTTATGATCATCTCAGCTTCTAAGACTCCCTGCCCAGTAAACCATCAAGTTTGTCAATTGAGATTGGTGTCAAGAGCTAAAGTAGACGGTCAACTTCAATGATGGCTTTAGGTGGGAATCCACTGGTGTATTCCATCGCCCACAATAGATGCTAGTGGGGGAACCTGTATCTGCTCCTAGGGATGTTGGGACAATTGGTGGACTGGGAAGTGGTTCCAATGACCAATCCTAGGATTCTTATTTAATATACGGTACAATAGTCTGATTCATGGGCTTCACAGTTATATGCCGCTGTTCTGTAAGCGTCATGGAGGCGATACCCGAGAATCCAGTAATGAAGTAATGAAGAGTGTAGACATTTCTTACCAGTCTGAACACGACTTAATACATGGCCCTCAATGGGTATACTGCAGGGATATTCTGTATACACAATCAGGGCTGTAGCCTTCATAATGAACTGATATTTCTGGGACAGATGCCAGACAGAGAGGGAAGATAAAACGGTTTGAAAGACCCGGCAGAGCAGAACCTGAGTCTAAATATATCTGAGAGGAAGAAAGGAGCAGATGTGCTGGGTCAACTGCACAGCGGCAGGATGACGAAAAGAGTTCATCATACCCACCACAACGGCAATCCAAGTTTTCTTAAGACAAATATCACCAAATTCTGGTGGTACACCACAGTGGTCAGCTGTGCTGTGGAAATAAACAAACTTTGGGACTACAGTTTATTTAAGAAAGATAGAATCGGCATTGTTGAGCAGCAGTGGAACTCGAAGTTCCTGGTCCTGATGTCAAATATGTAACAAGTATACAGACAATTAATAGTGTTGGTACTATCGGCGGCTGCAAACTCTATACCATACATCCCAAAAATGCACACAGTGAAAAGTAATGTCATGAACCAGGGTGATGCACACAATGATAATAAACACAGTGATGTCACAGTACAGGGATAATAAACACAGTGATGTCACAGTACAGGGATAATAAACACAGTGATGTCACAGTACAGAGATAATAAACACAGTGGTGTCACAGTACAGGAATAATAAACACAGTGATGTCACAGTACAGGGATAATAAACACAGTGATGTCACAGTACAGGGATAATAAACACAGCGATGTCACAGTACAGGGATAATAAACACAGTGGTGTCACAGTACAGGAATAATAAACACAGTGATGTCACAGTACAGGGATAATAAACACAGTGATGTCACAGTACAGGGATAATAAACACAGCGATGTCACAGTACAGGGATAATAAACACAGCGATGTCACAGTACAGGGATAATAAACACAACGATGTCACAGTACAGGGATAATAAACATAGTGATGTCACAGTACAGAGATACACACAGTGATGTAACAGTACAGGGGTTATAAACACAGTGATGTCACAGTGCAGGGATAATAAACACAGTGATGTCACAGTTCAGGGATAATAAACACAGCGATGTCACAGTACAGGATAATAAACACAGTGATGTCACAGTACAGGGATAATAAACACAGTGATGTCACAGTTCAGGGATAATAAACACAGTGATGTCACAGTACAGGGGTTATAAACACAGTGATGTCACAGTACACAGATTATAAACACAGTGATGTCACAGTACAGAGATAATAAACAATGTGATGTCACAGTACAGGGATAATAAACACAGCGATGTCACAGTACAAGATAATAAACACAGCGATGTCACAATACAAGATAATAAACACCGTGATGTCACAGTACAGAGATAATAAACATAGTGATGTCACAGTACAGAGATAATAAACACAGTGATGTCAAAGTACAGGGATAATAAACACAGTGATGTCACAGTACAGAGATAATAAACACAGAGATGTCACAGTACAGGGATAATAAACACAGTGATGTCACAGTACAGAGATAATAAACATAGTGATGTCACAGTACAGAGATAATAAACACAGCGATGTCACAGTACAGGGATAATAAACACAGTGATGTCACAGTACAGAGATAATAAACACAGCGATGTCACAGTACAGAGATAATAAACACAGTGATGTCACAGTACAGAGATAATAAACACAGAGATGTCACAGTACAGGGATAATAAACACAGTGATGTCACAGTACAGAGATAATAAACATAGTGATGTCACAGTACAGAGATAATAAACAATGTGATGTCACAGTACAGAGATAATAAACACAGTGATGTCACAGTACATAGATAATAAACAATGTGATGTCACAGTACATGGATAATAAACACAGTGATATCACAGTACAGGGATAATAAACACAGTGATGTCACAGTTCAGGGATAATAAACACAGCGATGTCACAGTACAGGGGATAATAAACACAGTGATGTCACAGTACAGGGATAATAAACACAGTGATGTCACAGTTCAGGGATAATAAACACAGTGATGTCACAGTACAGAGATACACACAGTAATGTAACAGTACAGGGGTTATAAACACAGTGATGTCACAGTACACAGATTATAAACACAGTGATGTCACAGTACATGGATAATAAACACAGTGATGTCACAGTTCAGGGATAATAAACACAGTGATGTCACAGTACAGAGATAATAAACACAGTGATGTTACAGTACCGAGATACACACAGTGATGTAACAGTAAAGGGGTTGTAAACACAGTGATGTCACAGTACAGGGATAATAAACAAAGTGATGTCACAGTACACAGATTATAAACACAGTGATGTCACAGTACATAGATAATAAAAACAGTGATGTCACAGTACAGAGATAATAAACAATGTGATGTCACAGTACAGGGATAATAAACATAGCGATTTCACAGTACAGGGATAATAAACAGTGATGTCACAGTACAGAGATAATAAACATAGTGATGTCACAGTACAGAGATAATAAACACAGTGATGTCACAGTACAGAGATAATAAACACAGAGATGTCACAGTACAGGGATAATAAACACAGTGATGTCACAGTACAGAGATAATAAACACAGAGATGTCACAGTACTGGGATAATAAACATAGTGATGTCACAGTACAGGGATAATAAACACAGAGATGTCACAGTACAGGGATAATAAACATAGTGATGTCACAGTACAGAGATAATAAACACAGAGATGTCACAGTACAAGGATAATAAACATAGTGATGTCACAGTACAGGGATAATAAACACAGTGGTGTCACAGTACAGGAATAATAAACACAGTGATGTCACAGTACAGGGATAATAAACACAGTGATGTCACAGTACAGGGATAATAAACACAGCGATGTCACAGTACAGGGATAATAAACACAGCGATGTCACAGTACAGGGATAATAAACACAACGATGTCACAGTACAGGGATAATAAACATAGTGATGTCACAGTACAGAGATACACACAGTGATGTAACAGTACAGGGGTTATAAACACAGTGATGTCACAGTTCAGGGATAATAAACACAGCGATGTCACAGTACAGGCATAATAAACACAGTGATGTCACAGTACAGGGATAATAAACACAGAGATGTCACAGTTCAGGGATAATAAACACAGTGATGTCACAGTACAGAGATACACACAGTGATGTAACAGTACAGGGGTTATAAACACAGTGATGTCACAGTACACAGATTATAAACACAGTGATGTCACAGTACAGAGATAATAAACAATGTGATGTCACAGTACAGGGATAATAAACACAGCGATGTCACAGTACAAGATAATAAACACCGTGATGTCACAGTACAGAGATAATAAACATAGTGATGTCACAGTACAGAGATAATAAACACAGTGATGTCACAGTACAGGGATAATAAACACAGTGATGTCACAGTACAGAGATAATAACACAGAGATGTCACAGTACAGGGATAATAAACACAGTGATGTCACAGTACAGAGATAATAAACATAGTGATGTCACAGTACAGAGATAATAAACACAGCGATAAGGTCACAGTACAGGGATAATAAACACAGTGATGTCACAGTACAGAGATAATAAACACAGCGATGTCACAGTACAGAGATAATAAACACAGTGATGTCACAGTACAGAGATAATAAACACAGAGATGTCACAGTACAGGGATAATAAACACAGTGATGTCACAGTACAAAGATAATAAACATAGTGATGTCACAGTACAGAGATAATAAACAATGTGATGTCACAGTACAGAGATAATAAACACAGTGATGTCACAGTACATAGATAATAAACAATGTGATGTCACAGTACATGGATAATAAACACAGTGATATCACAGTACAGGGATAATAAACACAGTGATGTCACAGTTCAGGGATAATAAACACAGCGATGTCACAGTACAGGGATAATAAACACAGTGATGTCACAGTACAGGGATAATAAACACAGTGATGTCACAGTTCAGGGATAATAAACACAGTGATGTCACAGTACAGAGATACACACAGTAATGTAACAGTACAGGGGTTATAAACACAGTGATGTCACAGTACACAGATTATAAACACAGTGATGTCACAGTACATGGATAATAAACACAGTGATGTCACAGTTCAGGGATAATAAACACAGTGATGTCACAGTACAGAGATAATAAACACAGTGATGTTACAGTACCGAGATACACACAGTGATGTAACAGTAAAGGGGTTGTAAACACAGTGATGTCACAGTACAGGGATAATAAACAAAGTGATGTCACAGTACACAGATTATAAACACAGTGATGTCACAGTACATGGATAATAAAAACAGTGATGTCACAGTACAGAGATAATAAACAATGTGATGTCACAGTACAGGGATAATAAACACAGCGATGTCACAGTACAGGGATAATAAACACAGTGATGTCAAAGTACAGAGATAATAAACATAGTGATGTCACAGTACAGAGATAATAAACACAGTGATGTCACAGTACAGAGATAATAAACACAGAGATGTCACAGTACAGGGATAATAAACACAGTGATGTCACAGTACAGAGATAATAAACACAGAGATGTCACAGTACTGGGATAATAAACATAGTGATGTCACAGTACAGGGATAATAAACACAGAGATGTCACAGTACAGGGATAATAAACATAGTGATGTCACAGTACAGAGATAATAAACACAGAGATGTCACAGTACAAGGATAATAAACATAGTGATGTCACAGTACAGGGATAATAAACACAGTGATGTCACAGTACAGAGATAATAAACACAGAGATGTCACAGTACAGGGATAATAAACACAGTGATGTCACAGTACAGAGATAATAAACATAGTAATGTCACAGTACAGAGATAATAAACACAGCGATGTCACAGTACAGGGATAATAAACACAGTGATGTCACAGTACAGGGATAATAAACACAGTGATGTTACAGTACAGAGATAATAAACACAGCGATGTCACAGTACAGGGATAATAAACATAGTGATGTCACAGTACAGGGATAATAAACACAGTGATGTCACAGTACAGAGATAATAAACACAGTGATGTCACAGTACAGGGATAATAAACACAGTGATGTCACAGTACAGAGATAATAAACACAGTGATGTCACAGTACAGAGATACACACAGTGATGTAACAGTACAGGGGTTATAAACACAGTGATGTCACAGTACACAGATTATAAACACAGTGATGTCACAGTACATGGATAATAAACACAGTGATGTCACAGTACAGAGATAATAAACAATGTGATGTCACAGTACAGAGATAATAAACACAGTGATGTCACAGTACATAGATAATAAACAATGTGATGTCACAGTACATGGATAATAAACACAGTGATGTCACAGTACAGGGATAATAAACACAGTGATGTCACAGTACAGGGATAATAAACACAGTGATGTCACAGTACAGGGATAATAAACACAGTGATGTCACAGTACAGGGATAATAAACACAGCAATGTCACAGTACAGGGATAATAAACACAGCAATGTCACAGTACAGGGATAATAAACACAGTGATGTCACAGTACAGGGATAATAAACACAGTGATGTCACAGTACAGGGATAATAAACACAGTGATGCCACAGTACAGGGATAATAAACACAGTGATGTCACAGTACAGAGATAATAAACACAGCAATGTCACAGTACAGGGATAATAAACACAGCGATGTCACAGTACAGGGTTAATAAACACAGTGATGTCACAGTACAGAGATAATAAACACAGCGATGTCACAGTACAGGGATAATAAACACAGCGATGTCACAGTACAGGGATAATAAACACAGTGATGTCACAGTACAGGGATAATAAACAGTGATGTCACAGTACAGAGATAATAAACACAGTGATGTAACAATACAGGGATAATAACCACAGTGATGTCACAGTAGAGGGATAATAAACACAGTGATGTCACAGTACAGGGATAATAAAAACAGTGATGTCACAGTACAGAGATACACACAGTGATGTAACAGTACAGGGGTTATAAACACAGTGATGTCACAGTACACAGATTATAAACACAGTGATATCACAGTACATGGATAATAAACACAGTGATGTCACAGTACAGAGATAATAAACAATGTGATGTCACAGTACAGGGATAATAAACACAGCGATGTCACAGTACAGGGATAATAAACACAGTGATGTCACAGTACAGGGATAATAAACACAGTGATGTTACAGTACAGGGATAATAAACACAGTGATGTCACAGTACAGAGATACACACAGTGATGTAACAGTACAGGGGTTATAAACACAGTGATGTCACAGTACACAGATTATAAACACAGTGATGTCACAGTACATGGATAATAAACACAGTGATGTCACAGTACAGAGATAATAAACAATGTGATGTCACAGTACAGAGATAATAAACACAGTGATGTCACAGTACATAGATAATAAACCTAGTGATGTCACAATACATGGATAATAAACACAGTGATGTCACAGTACAGGGATAATAAACACAGTGATGTCACAGTACAGGGATAATAAACACAGTGATGTCACAGTACAGGGATAATAAACACAGTGATGTCACAGTACAGAGATAATAAACACACCGATGTCACAGTACAGGGATAATAAACAGAGCGATGTCACAGTACAGGGATAATAAACACAGTGATGTCACAGTACAGGGATAATAAACACAGTGATGTAACAGTACATGGATAATAACCACAGTGATGTCACAGTACAGGGATAATAAACACAGTGATGTCACAGTACAGGGATAATAAACACAGTGATGTCACAGTACAGAGATACACACAGTGATGTAACAGTACAGGGGCTATAAACACAGTGATGTCACAGTACACAGATTATAAACACAGTGATGTCACAGTACATGGATAATAAACACAGTGATGTCACAGTACAGAGATAATAAACAATGTGATGTCACAGTACAGGGATAATAAACACAGCGATGTCACAGTACAGGGATAATAAACACCGTGATGTCACAGTACAGAGATAATAAACATAGTGATGTCACAGTACAGAGATAATAAACACAGTGATGTCACAGTACAGGGATAATAAACACAGTGATGTCACAGTACAGAGATAATAAACACAGAGATGTCACAGTACAGGGATAATAAACACAGTGATGTCACAGTACAGAGATAATAAACACAGCGATGTCACAGTACAGGGATAATAAACACAGTGATGTCACAGTACAGGGATAATAAACACAGTGATGTCACAGTACAGAGATAATAAACACAGAGATGTCCACAGTACAGGGATAATAAACACAGTGATGTCACAGTACAGAGATAATAAACACAGCGATGTCACAGTACAGAGATAATAAACACAGAGATGTCACAGTACAGGGATAATAAACACAGTGATGTCACAGTACAGAGATAATAAACACAGCGATGTCACAGTACAGGGATAATAAACACAGTGATGTCCACAGTACAAGGGATAATAAAACACAGTGATGTCACAGTACAGAGATTGATAACACAGCGATGTCACAGTACAGGGATAATAAACATAGTACATGTCACAGGATAATAACATAGTAATGTCACAGTACAGGGATAATAAACACAGTGATGTCACAGTTCAGGGATAATAAACACAGTGATGTCACAGTACAGAGATACACACAGTGATGTAACAGTACAGGGTTATAAACACAGTGATGTCACAGTACACAGAATTATAAACACAGTGATGTCACAGTACATGGATAATAAAACACTGTCACAGTACAGGGATAATAAACACAGCGAATGTCACAGTACAGGGATAATAAACACAGTGATGTCACAGTACAGAGATAATAACATAGTGATGTCACCAGTACAGGGATAATAAACACAGTGATGTCACAGTTACAGTGATAATAAACACAGAGATGTCACAGTACAGGGATAATAAACACAGAGATGTCACAGTACAGGATAATAAACACAGTGATGTCACAGTACAGAGATAATAAATACAGTGATGTCACAGTACAGGATAATAAAACACACAGTACAGCAGATGTCACAGTACAGGGATAATAAACACAGTGATGTCACAGACAGTGAATGTCACAGTACAGAGATAAAAACACAGCGATGTCACAGTACAGGGATAATAAACATAGTGATGTCACAGTACAGGGATAATAAACACAGTGATGTCACAGTCAGGGATAATAAACACAGTGATGTCACAGTACAGAGATACACACAGTGATGTAACAGTACAGGGGTTATAAACACAGTGATGTCACAGTACACAGATTATAACACCAGTGATGTCACAGTTCATGGATAATAAACACAGTGATGTCACAGTACATGGATAATAAACACAGTGATGTCACAGTTCAGGGATAAATAAACACAGTGATTTCACAGTACAGGGATAATAAACACAGTGATGTCCACAGTAACATGTGATAATAAACACAGTGATGTCACAGTATAGTGATAATAAACACAGTGATGTCACAGTAACAGAGATAATAAACACAGTTGATGTCACAGAACATGGATAACAAACACAGCGATGTCACAGTACATGGATAATAAACACAGCGATGTCACAGTACAGGGATAATAAACACAGTGATGTCACAGTACAGAGATAATAAACACAGTGATGTCACAGTATAGGGATAATAAACACAGTGATGTCACAGTACACAGATTATAAACACAGTGATGTCACAGTACAGAGATAATAAACGCAGTGATGTCACAGTACAGGGATAGTAAACACAGTGATGTCACAGTACAGAGATAATAAACACAGTGATGTCACAGTACACAGATTATAAACACAGTGATGTCACAGTACAGAGATAATAAACACAGTGATGTCACAGTATAGGGATAATAAACACAGTGATGTCACAGTACACAGATTATAAACACAGTGATGTCACAGTACAGAGATAATAAACGCAGTGATGTCACTGTACAGGGATAGTAAACACAGTGATGTCACAGTACAGGGATAGTAAACACAGTGATGTCATAGTACAGAGATAATAAACACAGCGATATCACAGTACAGCGATAATAAACACAGTGATGTCACAGTACAGAGATAATAAACACAGTGATGTCACAGTACAGAGATAATAAACACAGTGATGTCACAGTACAGGGATAATAAACAATGCGATGTCACAGTACAGAGATAATAAACACAGTGATGTCACAGTACAGGGATAATAAACACAGTGATGTCACAGTACAGAGATAATAAACACAGCGATGTCACAGTACAGAGATAATAAACACAGTGATGTCACAGTACAGGGATAATAAACACAGTGATGTCACAGCACAGAGATAATAAACACAGCGATGTCACAGTACAGAGATAATAAACACAGTGATGTCACAGTACAGAGATAATAAACACAGTGATGTAACAGTACAGGGATAGTAAACACAGTGATGTCACAGTACAGAGATAATAAACACGGTGATGTCACAGTAAAGGAATAATAAACACAGTGATGTCACAGTACAGAGATAATAAACACAGTGATGTCACAGTACAGGGGTAATAAACACAGTGATATCACAGTACAGAGATAATAAACACAGTGATGTCACAGTATAGAGATAATAAACACAGCAATATCACAGTACATAGATAATAAACACAGTGATGTCACAGTACAGGGATAATAAACAATGTGATGTCACATTACAGAGATAATAAACACAGTGATGTCACAGTACAGAGATAATATACACAGTGATGTCACATTACAGAGATAATAAACACAGTGATGTCACAGTACAGGGATAGTAAACACAGTGATGTCACAGTACAGAGATAATAAATACAGTGATGTCACAGTAAAGGGATAATAAAAACAGTGATATCACAGTACAGAGATAATAAACACAGTGATGTCACAGTACAGATATAATAAACACAGTGATGTCACAGTACAGAGATAATAAACATAGTGATGTCACAGTACAGAGATGATAAACACAGTGATGTCACAGTACAGAGACAATAAACACAGTTATGTCACTGGCTATCCTATTAAAGAGGACCTGTCACCGCTCCTGACATGCATGTTTTAATAGCTTCATGTATTCCCCATGTAATAACAATTCTGGAACATCTATTCTTATGTCTCTATGTTGTGCCATTCCTTTATTATTTCTACTAGAAGTTATGAATGAATTGCTAGCAGTCTGCAGTAAGGGCACAGAGGGGAGGTAATCAGTTGGGGGTTGTGTACCTGCACAGTGTGAAAATGGCATCACTGATTGGATAGAGTGAGACTGTGCAGGTACACACCCCCAACTGGTTACCTCCTCTCTGTACCCTTACTGCAGACTGCTAGAAATTCATTCATAACTAGTAGAAATAATAAAGAAATGGCGCAACATAGAGCCATAAGTATAGATGCTCCAGAATTGGTATTACATGGGGGGGGTGCATGAAGCTATTAAAACAGGCATGTCAGGAGAGGTGAAAGGTCGTCTTTAAAATTAGCATCGGCTACATTGTGGCTATTCAATCATACATCAGATCTCATTATCAAAATTCCAGAATAATCAAGGACAAAGTTAAGAAAAAAAAAAGAAAGTTGAAAAACATAATGCAAAGTGGTGATCAATAGGCAGTAGTTCCCCGATCATCCCATTCCATAGATTAAAAGCATTAATCAATCATATACAGAGTACACAAGGTAAGTCCATCACTATATCTATATATACAGTATACATACTTAGTATAATTTTAATTTTCATTTATCATGACATATCTATATTACACGTCAGCTGAATGTAGGATGGAGTTTTTTAGAAGGTCCTGTGATGGAGCAGGAGGGGGTCACTTTCGCCAACAGGATATGGTCAGTATAAACACTGGCAGGCGCCTGTATGGTAGAAGTGTTTGCAGCCGGTAATTACCCAGAGACAGGGCCCGGAGAGAAGGGTGTTTTGTTATGACTGGAAACAGTGAGTGATTACTGGGGAAGGGTGAGAACTTAGGGAGCAAAGGAGAAGTGATTATATCCTCATCCAGTAAGATCTTTGGATTACCTTTAAACCGCCACATGTATGACTACGTTTACCTCCCATGTCCATACATATGTTAAGAGATCATGTAGACGTAAAGCTAAATCTATCACATATTGTTCATTAGGGGGCAGGCCAGTGATTTGCTAATTTTTTATAGAATATATATCCTTCTGAAATTAAAGGGGTGTTCCAAGAGTTCAATATTGATGTGACCTTTGGGGGTCAGACTCCCGGCACCCCCAGCGATCAGCTGTTTGAAGAGGTCGCAGCACTCCGTTGAGCACCATGGCATCTCAGGTGGCTTCTGTGCAGCTCATTCCCATTCAAATGAATAGACCTAGGCTCAGGGGCGTAAGTACCATAGCGGCAGACCATGCGACTGCTATGGGGCCCAGGACAATTGGGGGCCCAGTCTTAGTTGGGATTATCTCCTCTTCTACTGGGGGTGAAAACTTAGTCAGGACTCTACCCTCTAAAGGAACACCTTTTAGCAAATGAGGCAGAGGAAAAATGGCCCAGGGGTCATTGAAAAGGGTTTAGGCAGAAACCCTTCTGTCCTGTGTAGGGGCCTAGTTGGATTCTTGCTATGAGGCCCTTACTTCTCTATATACACCACTTCTTAGGCTGTAATACCAAGCACAACCAGTATACTTTGTATGGCACTGTGCTTGGTATGCTGTGAGGTGGCCTCTTCAGACAACTGATTGGAAGGGGTTCTGGGTGTCTGACCCCCTCTGATCAAATATTGATGGCCTATCCTGAGGACAGGCCATCAGTATCGAACTCCTGGAAAACCCCTTTTATAATATCCTTAGGATAGACCATCAATATGCAATTGGTGAGGGTCAAGTGAATGGGGCTGAGCCAAATTAGCAGCATGCATATTGTTCTCCCCATGTTAGGTACTGCAGTGAAGGGGCTGCAACTTTTTTGTGGGCACAGCTACTACTTTTTTGTGCTGATTGGTGGGGATTGTATCAGTGGCACCCAACTAATCGCACGTTGATGGCCTACCATAAAGATAAGTCATCAATGTAATATCCACAGGCACAAAAAAGTGTCCAGCCCCACAGCAAACTTTTTAAATGCCCCCACCCCTGGTATTCATTAGATGCACCTAAAAGTTAGGGTGAGGGCACACTTTCAAGCTGAGGAACAGTAAAAAAATTCAGACCCCAGACCAGACCAAAAATAATCCAGACCCCAGTCTTCTCTTACTACTTGTAACCACTTCTCTTCTGTTAGTTTCACACTAGCGGCAGCACGGATCTGGCGGGTGAAGGGGCCCGCTGGATCCGTGCTGCCTCAGGTGCACGTGTGGGGCCGGAGCCGCGCCCCTTCACCCGCCGAATCCGTGCTGCTGCTAGTGTGAAACTAGCCTTAGCTTTCAGGCGATTCTGTTGACAACGTCCACTGGTAAATGATAATCTATTGTGTGCAGTCGTGCCTGGACCATAAAGGAGTAGGAAGGAACACTAAGTAAATAGAGAGGTCTGGGATCCACTATGGACACCAATAGTAAAAACCTTCTAAAACTTAACCTTTGTCAGTAAAAATCAAACTAGTGTTGAAAATCTTAGTCATTGGAATATTTTATCTTTTTCATGCATGGACAATTCCCACCAGGATTGGGGAGATCCATTGTCCCATCCATCATAATTCCTTTGAACGGGGATGGATGACTGCACAGAGGAAAAATACTCCCCCTTTACAATCTGGTTTCCATGCTTTACATTCCAAAGAAAAAGCTGGAACTAAAGCTTCAAACAACTTCATGGCAGAGAGGTCCAGCGCACAATCCTCAGGTTTAATCCTTCTGGAGTAGATCATCCTTGGCTTCTAAACACTCTTCTTTCTTTAGGTTTAAAGGACTCTGTTTTATGTGGGTTTCTTCTTGTCTCTCTGACTTCCTCTCCACTCCCTCTCTGTGTTGGGGTTCCAGGGCAACCTCCTCTTCTCAGTTGGGCACACTATGAGAAAGTTTCGTGCACAGTATCTTCTGATGTCACTAAACGGCTCTTCAGAAATTTCTTGAGAAACACCATGGCGATGTCTCTGCTGTAATGTCTTCTCTACCTTAAAAGGGTTGTCCGACCCCCAATCCAAAATTAATTACAGCTGGGAATGAGTGTGAAATAAAGAAAAAAAGCCACCCATCACTTGAAAGTGGCTCAGTTCCAGTGTTGAGGATACCACCCCTGCTTCTTCCAGTCCCCAGTGGACTGGAAGTGTAACATCTCATCTGTAGTCATGTTCACCGCTGTAGCCATCCACTGGCCTCATTGATAACATGAATCCCAGCAGCATGTAACTACAGAGACTCAGGCTCGGAGACTCCCAAGCCAGAGACTCGCAGACTAACTTTTAGAATTCCTTTAACATTTTATGGTTTAAAAATCTTATCTTCAAAATATTCCATTAGTACATTCTGAGGAGTCTCTCTTTCTGGAATGGATCGGAGAGCAGCTACTAAGAGCGTCCTCCTCCTTCTGTCTTGACAACCTGGGACTTCTTCAAATTACAAGGATAGCTTTTTTATTTCTATGGACACCGTGTTTCTCCTGTGGTGTCGCTGCAGGAAGCTGAACACTTAAAGGGGTATTCCGGTTACCATAAATATAACTTATGTTTTAGACTTATTCATCATCAATAATTACCCAATATAATGTCAATTTCACATATTTACCGTTTTAGTAGTTTTAATTTAGTAGTTATAAAAGTAGTTTTCTTCCTCTGCTACCGACTGTGTTCCTCATAAGTTACCATGGCACCGACCTGTAGTTCTGAGCCTTTATTAGGTCAGGCATGCTCAGTGTGCTGCTATCAGTTCTCTAGCTAAATGTTAGTGTGCTGCTGATTACTGAGAAGAGGGGGTGTGTCTGGACTGGAATATCAGGCAGCCAATCAGTAATCATCAACACTCAAACTCACAGCAGGAAAGCTAGGCATTGTGAGGATTATAGTTTTGTGAGGGAAGATCAGGCGCCATGATAGTCAGTGTGTTGCAGGCTCACACAGGAGCTAGACAAATGGATTGTAAAGTAAATTAAATCTCTGGTTATATGTACAGGTACGGGTTCTGGTGGGGTCACAGCTTCCAGCCTTAATACAGTTTTTCAAAAATTAAGTTACTTTACCGGAATACCCCTTTAAAGTGGTTCTGCAAGAATGGGAGGGGGTTTTGGTAAACTCCCCCATTCTGCCAGACCTGCAAAGGCAAGATGACTTACCTGCTTTTGGGCGTCGGCTCCCTGCTCCTTCTGCTGCAGGCCTGTGATATTTCGCTGGGCTCCAGCGATGTAAACATCTAGTTTGATATCGCCACAGCCAATCATTGGTAGCAGCAGCAGTTCCTCTTGTGTCATAGGACCATTTGCCATGAGCAAGGGGAGTCAGACACCAGTGACTGGCTGCAGCAATGTTAATCCAGACATTGACCTAGCTAAACCCCAGCAGAGGAGCCCAGGCCTGCAGGAGAAGCAGCAGGGAGCAAGTGCCAGAAGCAGGTAAGTCATCTTCCTTTTGCAGGTCTGGCAGACTGGGGGGTTTGCCAAACCTCTCCCCCCTCTCCATCATTCTTGTACAACCCCTTTAATGTCAGATTCCCCACAGATTACAGATGATCAGGGTTGCCAACCCGAATTTTTCTTTTTTCTGGACAACTTATCCCAAAATCACGGACGGCCAACATTTTTTATGGACAAATTGGAAAACCATAATGAAGGATAAATATTATAAGTAATACAGGTCTATAGCTCAATATATTGATCAGAACTCATTACCACCATTTACTGTGAGCTGTAAAATTATGATAATTACCACCAAAATAATCTAGTCAGGTACCACCAGCTTTAAAAAAATCACGGACACCTCTATTTTTTTTCACGGACAGAGGAAAAAAGTTGCCTATTTTTACGGACTGTCCAGAAATTTCTGGACGGTTGGCAACCCTGCAGATGATCCCTGAGGAGCCCAGCAGTGGGACAATCTGTCATCAACTTATTTTTGAGGGACATTTCTAGCAAATAGTAGACAATCTTCAGGAAAGGATTTCCTTTGTTCTTCTGTTAGGATCCAATCTTATTTTTGGTAAGAGAAACGAACAGAGATAGGATTTATGCAACATAAATGCAGCAATATGAATGAGCCCTAAATGTGAGTATGAGTCCTACATGATAGCATATTATAGGAGGTTCTTCCCGTGGAATGTTTCCATCTTAGAAGACCTATGCCTGGATTGTAGAAAAGAGACGGAGGATGATGCTTTCCTTTGGCTTGCTGTCCTGAACTACAGTACATGCCCCTTCATTGATTTCGCACAAATTGATTTTATTCCGAAACAACCGGTTCATGTTGAAGCTTGTTTGGGAAGTTCGTCTACAAAGACATTGGTTCCAGGGCAAATATCATAGCAATGACCTTTATAACCTCTCCATAAAGGGGTTAGAAAAATTGTAAGCACTTCCCCAAAGGCTTTGCTGCTGGTGTTACTACTGGGATTATAAATTGAAGAGTAAGATAAGAAATCTTTTTAGGAATAATCTTAGCGCTTCGACCAGTTTTCCTTTCCCACAAAACAATGTTGACATTACTCCATTAGAGACTTCCTGACGGGAGAAGCAGAGGTAGATATTGAGGAGGAACACACCTGGCTGGAAGCATGCCTTACCAGACGGATTGTGGTTTCGGGATCTGGTGAGCTTCTGGGCGCATTGATTTTTATACTGTTAATCGAGCTGCTAAGTACCGCAGATGTGGATCTGGGATCAGAGGGAATTTTTAAACAGAGTTTATTTAGACAATTGGGACTCCTATTTGAACTCTGCATCCAATTCCACTTGCGGTAACAGAACGCATGATGGTTTATTTTACTTTAGCCTTGAGTTTATAATTGGATTAGTGCTCAGGTAGCCCTGGCAATTACAGACCTTCTCATTGGTGGATATGTACTAGCCAGAGACACCAGCTAGCTGTTGGCTAAACAAGCAATGTCACTGTCCATCCCCCAGAAACAAGCTTAGGAGATGAATGTGAATGTCCATGACTAAAGGCCCTTTACACGGCCCGATGAATCGAGCGCCGGGCCGCACGAGTGATCGCTGTATCGCTCGTGCGGCCGGGAAGCTCCATACTGTCAGGCGCACATCGCCTGTTTACACAGGCCGATGTGCGCCCGACAGATTGGATCTTTTGTAGAAACCAAAAGATCCAATCAGCCGAC
The DNA here is from genome assembly GCA_900303285.1 of Rhinella marina. NCBI lineage: Eukaryota > Metazoa > Chordata > Amphibia > Anura > Bufonidae > Rhinella > Rhinella marina. The sequence goes on along the minus strand of ONZH01029700.1, from coordinate 363,057 downwards.
GAACGAGCGTTTTGCTCGTTCGTCGGCTGATTAGGGCCACTTTTACACGGGCCGATTATCGGCACTAGCGTTCCTAGGAACGATTTTTCGGCCGATAATCGGCCCGTGTAAAAGGACCTTAAAGGTCATAGTCATGAGATCTTTGGATTCAGTACAGTCATGGCCAAAAGTTTTGAGAATGATACAAATATTAATTTTTACAAAGTCTACTGCTTCAGTTTTTATAATGGCAATTTGCATATACTCCAGAATGTTATAAAGAGTGATCAGCTTAACAGCAATTACTTGCAAAGTCAATATTTGCCTAGAAAATGAACTTTATCCCCCAAAACACATTTCAACATCATTGCAGCCCTGCCTTAAAAGGACCAGCTAACATCGTTTCAGTGATTGCTCCATTAACACAGGTGTGGGTGTTGATGAGGACAGGGCTGGGGATCAATCTGTCATGATTAAGTAAGAATGACACCACTGGACACTTTAAAAGGAGGCTGGTGCTTGGCATCATTGTTTCTCTTCTGTTAACCATGGTTATCTCTAAAGAAACACGTGCAGTCATCGTTGCACTGCACAAAAATGGCCTAACAGGGAAGAGTATCGCAGCTAGAAAGATTGCACCTCAGTCAACAATCTATCGCATCATCAAGAACTTCAAGGAGAGAGGTTCCATTGTTGCCAAAAAGGCTCCAGGGCGCCCAAGAAAGACCAGCAAGCGCCAGGACCGTCTCTTAAAAGTGTTTCAGCTGCGGGATCGGGCTACCAGCAGTGCAGAGCTTGCTCAGGAATGGCAGCAGGCAGGTGTGAGTGCATCTGCACGCACTGTGAGGCGGAGACTCTTGGAGCAAGGCCTGGTCTCAAGGAGGGCAGCAAAGAAGCTACTTCTCTCCAGAAAAAACATCAGGGACAGACTGATATTCTGCAAAAGGTACAGGGAGTGGACTGCTGAGGACTGGGGTAAAGTCATTTTCTCTGATGAATCCCCTTTTCGATTGTTTGGGACATCTGGAAAACAGCTTATTCGGAGAAGACGAGGTGAGCGCTACCACCAGTCTTGTCTCATGCCAACTGTAAAGCATCCTGAAACCATTCATGTGTGGGGTTGCTTCTCAGCCAAGGGAATCGGCTCTCTCACAGTCTTGCCTAAAAACACAGCCATGAATAAAGAATGGTACCAGAATGTCCTCCGAGAGCAACTTCTCCCAACCGTCCAAGAGCAGTTTGGCGATCAACAATGCCTTTTCCAGCATGATGGAGCACCTTGCCATAAAGCAAAGGTGATAACTAAATGGCTCAGGGAACAAAACATAGAGATTTTGGGTCCATGGCCTGGAAACTCCCCAGATCTTAATCCCATTGAGAACTTGTGGTCAATCATCAAGAGACGGGTGGACAAACAAAAACCTACAAATTCTGACAAAATGCAAGCATTGATTGTGCAAGAATGGACTGCTATCAGTCAGGATTTGGTCCAGAAGTTGATTGAGAGCATGCCAGGGAGAATTGCAGAGGTCCTGAAGAAGAAGGGTCAACACTGCAAATATTGACTTGCTGCATTAACTCATTCTAACTGTCAATATAAGCTTTTGTTACTCATAATATGATTGCAATTCTATTTCTGTATGTGATAAAAACATCTGACAAACACACATAAAAACCAGAGGGCAGCAGATCATGTGAAAATAGAATATTTGTGTCATTCTCAAAACTTTTGGCCATGACTGTAGATTTCAAAGGTCTGCCAAGTCTTCCAGCAAAACCCATGATGTCTATGGTATCATTGAGGAAAACAGTGATTGTTTCCTCTTGGATAAGCAGTTCCACGGGTTACTGGCAGCTACTGATCTCCCGTCCTTCAGATAACATGCCTATTTGGCTAAAATAGCTGTCAGCTGAAAGAATATATGGCTTGAAATCTGTTATGTCTATCACCAGTGAATGTCCAACCTTGAACACCATTTTACTTTTAAATCTAAATTGGCTCAAAGTGCTTGGCCAATTAAAAGATAGGTCATCAATATCAGATTGGTGGAGGTCCAACACACAGAGTTTCTATGGATAAGCCGTTTTGGGCATAAGGTAGAAGGTTTCATCCACATCAATGGAAACTGAGCTGCAGTATGACAGCACCAGAAATTACATAGTAGACAGAGCCTTCCGTCTACTGTTTAGTTTCCAGCATTGGCAACTGCTCGAAACAGCTGATTAATGTGAGTGTTGGACCCCCACCAATCTAATATTGAAGACCTATCCTGAAGATAGGGCATTAATATCAAAATCCTGGAAATCCCACCAGCCACCTCTAGGGGGAACTTAAGAGCAAACAAATGAACTAAACAGTAACATAGTATGCATTAAGGTGTTAAGCTCCCTCTAGTGGTGTCTGCTGTTAGCAAGGTTTTTATCAACTGAAGGAGTTGTCCGAGTTATTTTTTTGCCATTTGTATGTTTCTAACTAATCAAATATAACAGCTTTTTCAGCACTTTGTACTTCTAAAGCTGCTGGTTTCTCAGATTACACTCAGGATCTCATGACCTATGATGTCAGCTTCTCTGCCTGCTCATCTCATATTCATGCACCAGCCTGTACAGGAGATGTCACTGCTGTGCTGGCCACGCCCCCCTGCTCTGCCGGCTCCTGCTCTCTCTCTGGATTCTTTCAGATAAAACATTAACCCCTTCAGCCAGAACACGCATAGAGCTCTGGATGGACAGATGTCTTTTTTCGGCCTTATAAACTATGTATAAACTATGTTACTTTACAACAGTAGCTACAGGCAATGAAGAGACATAGGATCTGTCCTCCTCATCCTATAGACACAGAGCTGACACTGGAGGAGATCTGCAGAGTATTGCACAAGAAAGTTAGGGGGAAGTTCCTGTGTGCATGAGTAATGTCATTGTACAGCTGGGACTTGTAGTTCTACACATACAACATGCTGCTAAGTATCCTAGCAGGCAGACATATCGCTCAGGGCAGACTTATTCACTCCCTTGCAGAGCAGGGGGAGGGGCAGAGATTGTTGTCACAGCAGTTAAACAAAGGCCAGAAGAGAACCAGGGAAATGAGGAAATATAGATTTTTATTTGCCTAAAACTTGCTTAACTTAGTTATATATTGCTGCCCATCAGATTTACAGTACTATATATATTTTTGTCAACCCCTTTAAGTCTATGAAGGGAATCTGGAACACTGTACCAGAAAAACAAAGCTCTGATCATCATAAAAATATACTAAGAAATATATAGGCACAGAATTTTGTGCCAACGTAGATTAAAAAGGGTAGACCCTAAGTTACTTTAGACATAGGTGTTCAAATCAGACAGACGTTCCTCTGAAGTTTCACATATTTATACAAAAAAAAGTCCATGGGAATAGTGAGGTAGATGACACATGTGATTGATTGATTGATCTGCTTTACATCACTTGTCTCATCTACCAAACTATTCCAATGTACTTTTGTGTACTGTGTTATAAGAGACTTGAGTAGTCTTGAAAGCTTTCAATTTTGTCATCATCTTTTTAGTTAGACAACCACTAAGGGATCTCATTTAGCATCTTCTATTTACTGACTAACATGGTAAAAAGATATATATATTTTTTTAATTTAACATAGTGGTATAGATGTTCGTAGTCAAATATTAGCCCTTCCCCTTTAAATATAGCTTATCTCCTTCTCACCGGAGCCCAACTATGAAGTTCAGGCTTTAACTCTTGAAAGATCTGTGCCTACAGAAGCAAATCCACAGTAATGTAAACCTCAGAGACTTTCTGTTACCAATTATTTATCATCTCATCAATAGGTTAACCTTCCTACATTTCCCAGTAGTCTTATTCTGGAGAAGGTCTGGGATGTTTGGCGGCTGGAATGTGGTGGGATGTGCAGGATCCTCATTCCTGGTGTCAGATCAGAGGCAGCAGAGCCGGTGATGAATGCCTCTTCAGAAAGGGTCAGGGTTGCAATATGGAGAGACAGGATAAGTCTGATGACTCCCACTCTCCTGAGGCAGCTTAAGATCCTTCTTCCATGCATGGATGTCAGCGATATGTAGTTCTGTCTGTCCATCCACACCTGGACACACATTGGGTCCCTAAATTCTGCTACCTGTCTATGGAAAGCAGACTTGTAAGCCCTGATAACAACAGGAAGAAGCCAGAACGTAATCCATCTTGTCAACCTCTACCCTACACCGACTGATGTACAGTAGTCTAATTTATGCCATATAAACAGCAGATAGCTACTGTATACAACTAAGTACATCAATAACTAGGGATTGATGCAGAAGTTGCCACAATACTCATGGTTTTTCCTACTTAAATCCTTCCGATTAGATTCTTACCTAAACATATTCTCATATGCTGTGTGGAGAAGCCAAAAATAGGTGCAAAATATAATCCAAAAAATATCCACAAAATCTAAGAAGTTTGGGATACATTTCATGTTGGCCTTGTGGTGTCTACAGTATCATGGGTGAACAGTTAGGTGAAGGACCCTTGATCTACAATGCCGGATTGAAGGGGCTGTTAAAGATCTAAATGATGGATGGGCAATGAGCAATGAAAACACCCTGTTCATTTTATTGTGTAATTAGAGCTTTGGTTTCCCCGAACATAGTGTTTTGGTGGGGTCTTAGTCCTGACCCCGTTCCAAAGCTTCTAGAAGCAATGCAAAACAAACACTTCATTTGGATTATCGGTTTCAGTCAAAAAATCTGACAATAACTCTACTAATGAAAACTTGATCCCATCCTCCAGACAGTAAACTACACATCCACCCAAGTTCTGCTTTCCCTCTTTCCAATCAAACCTTTAAAGTCGCTACTCTCCAAATAATCATCTCACAAGACACCATATGGTCATTTTCTCTTGCCTAGGTAAAAATGACTCTCGGACTTGAAGAATTTTATTCCTCTGGTTCTACGATCCACATGGCCTTATATTTATTGTCCAGCAACCTATTCCATAAAGCAAAATTCCTAAATATATCCCACATCAACTAAACCTACAAAATTCAAAAAACAAGACACTAAAGGGGTTGTCCCATGAAAAATATTCTACAGTTTTCAAACCAGCACCCGGGTCTGAATACTTTTGTAATTGCATGTCATTAAAAATTTTGTATAGCTACTGAGTTATTCAGTAAAATGTATCTGTATATACCACTTAATTTCTTATTTCTTTGACCTGCTCACTGAGAAGGCCGCACATGCTCAGTTTCAACTTTTAACTGCCTCCTGAGCTGTGATAGAGAGAGTATGGACACGCCCTCTGAGCTGTGATAGGGAGAGCTGAGACATGCCTCCTGAGCTGTGATAGGGAGAGCTGAGACACGCCTCCTGAGCTGTGATAAGCAGAGCATGGACACGCCTCCTGAGATGCAGCAGAAAAGACACTCCCCTTGAGCTGTCAGCTTGATATGAATCTAGCAGAGCCATGAATGTAGAGATCTCTGGATCCATGTGAGGTACAGGGCTGGTTCTAGCTTTGTTAGAAAGAGGTTGTCATGGACTATATGATGTCTGATTTTCATTTTTTACATTATTCGTGGGATAACCCCTTTAAGTAATCACTAAGGCTTGAAATAGACAGCCCTTCAATGTGAGGACCCTACTACAAGAAGGTGGCCATTAGTTATCTCCCAAACACTCATTTTGCCACCTATTACTCCTAACCCTTCCATGCACGTGCTTGCTTGACTATGTGTTCTCAATAGGAAGAAGGTGATACTAGCTGCCTGACAACACTGACAATGGCTTAACTCCTTTTGAAAAATATGGGAAGTGAAGACACTTTCATACACATTAGACGGTAGGCCGGTCCTGCCAAATCAGTGGGTTCAGCTGATGTTTATCTAAAGGGTATGGCCACCATAACTCTTTACGTCCTTCCTTTAGGGAATAAGACTTCGGTTAATAGGGGACCCTTTGTGGAAATAATATAAAGAGACAGATACAAATCGAACCCGTTAACCCATTGTTTCACCATATGTATAACGGCGGACTACCTAACAGCCCCTAGGAACAATAGATACATGGCAGATCCTGAAGGGATCGACTGACAGTTTCTAGGACAGGCTTTAGGACTGTAAGACTACACCTCAGAAGGTGTGGAAACCAGTCTTTTTGTCTATCAGATGGTGCAAAAATTGCAGAAAATACAAAATATATAAGTGGCTACAATCCATCCAAGTCCCAGAAGGTCCACCTTCAGCTGTGCGGACGTGTGACAGGAGGACATGGACAGATAAGATGACGACTTCACTCTTGGACGTCTACAGTAAGTCATATGCACACAAAAAAGCTCTGGCCCATCGTCGTCCACCTAATTTGTCTCTTGTTGAGAAGTGTTGTACAGATCAGAGTGTTCCAGACACAAAATTGATTATTTACAGTTACTTGTCCTTCTCGACTAATATCCATCAATCAATGTGTCGGTCTTGGCTGAACATTCTTATTTTGGAGGTACGGGCAAGGACTTGTGGAAACGAGGATGACGTAAGCTTTTACCGGACTGATAGTGTTCATTGGCGACTTGACACTTAGACCTGTCTCTGTGATTATCTTCTGATATTGTGACCTGTTGGACAATGGTGGGAATTAACTCAAGACTCTTAACTCAAGACTCTCTTAGCATAACTCCTGTAAGACTCACTTATTAACCCCTTCACACTCAGACTCTTTTAACGTAATCCTTTACTCTGCCATCAATCGCTCTCAGAGTAAATCCTTTAGTCCTTTAAACTCCTTATTCCCAAGAGGCTGCGTTGAGTCACAGAAAGCCCCTATTACTGGACACCCTATGCACTAATCCATTAAATATACTGACAGTTTCATTTTAAACAAAATTAAACCATTAAAAAAATACATGTAATGTCACCCAATCTCTCACTTGTAATGGGGGCAAAGAGCTAGTCTGCTGCAGGTTCCTCCCATAATCCTACCTCTGATGCCTCCTGAGCTACTCTAAGGTGAAGACGCTCCTAGGTAGGACAACATACATCACATCATGGGTTAGTGTAGTGCTCCTAGGTGACAAGAACAGAAAATGTCCTTAGCTTGCCTAAAGCTGACCTGCAAAAGACTATTTAGAAAGGAACTCATGACTCCAAGACACAGTTTGGTTTCTTTTTCTTTATCCGGCTAAGCAATATTAATCTAATGACCTGGGCTCTTTGGTCATTATTCTTTGATGAATAATTCCTTAATGTATCATTGTGGCAGTCGGAGCTTTGTTGTTTCAGTGCCTAGATAGATTTAAAAGATGAAATGCTTCCTACCTGCAGTCAACACTAGGGGGAGCTTAAGAGCTTACTGCATACTGTTTATACATTGAACTTAATAACAACACAGTATTCAGTAAACTCATGAGCTCTCCCTAGTGGTGACTGAAAGTAGACCAGACGTTTATGCTTTCAAGACATTGTCCAAGATTTCTTTTCTAATTTCCCCATTCTTCCACCCAGAGGTACCCATGAAGAAATCTATACCTACCTGTGCCCTGTTGCTCCATTGCACCTGGGCTGTCTACACTGGACTTTCAATCCCTGTCAACCCATGGATAACATACATTACATCATGGGTGCTAGCAATGGAAATCTATCCTACTAGAGTTAGAACTAGAAATGATACAGAACTAAAACAAAATTTCAGAATTTTTTTAAAAACTAAAAAATCTATAGACCTACACATTGTGTGGGCCAGCACTGCTCCATAAGCCCGAGTGTTGGGTCCAGGTCACCATAATTCATAAGTGAAAGTAAAGCTTGTCAGAACCAGTCCTGGAGTCAACAGAGTACTTGTGTCAATCTTCAGGTTATCACAGTGATCCACTGTTTGCAACCATGGACAACACAGTGGCTCAGTAGATGGCCAGGTGGTTAGCACTGGCGCCTTGTAGCGCTGGGGTCCTAGGTTTGAATCTAACCAAGGACATCTTCTGCATGGAGTTTATATGTTCTCCGTGGGTTTGCTCCAACACCCCAAAGACATACGGAGAGGGAGCTTAGATTATGAGGCCGTTGTGGGACAGCAAGCAATGATAACGTCTATAAAGCACTGTGCATATTTTGGGGGATCTGAATCCAAGAAAAACATGGAGGACACCACCAGATGGTAATGCCAGTCAGACCATTATGAACTAATGGGCTTTAAGTCTGACAGGATGTCACTAATAATGGCTAGCCAATCTACAGGCGTATTGGGCTCTATGAGGGGGGTGGGGGGTCATGTAGAGGTCTCTGCATATTTTAGACATTACCTGAGCAGGAACACAGCATCTGCAATAATCTCTGGACTGCCGAGGAAACGTTATTAAATCACACATACATCTCTTCTCCAAGAATAATCATCTTAGCAAATGTCACCCGGTGGGAGGAGGGGAGGATCTGTACACAGCCACATTCAGGAGAACCAGAGGCATAGCAACACCTTTTTATTTTTGTTATAACAATACTAACCAAAGGGTTATATGATTTTATGAATCATAGTGGGATCCATGACAAGCTAATGTTTATTGAGGGGACCAGGACTGACCCCTGATTTTGGGGAGAAATGAGAGGCGGTGGTAGAGTGATGGAGCCGGAACCCAGTGGCGGGGACCAGGTAAGTATGATAACCCCCTCGGGTCCAGCCCCTCTGTGAGGTCTCAAAAAAACTTGGACAACCCCTTTTACATTTTGTGTGCCTCCAGCCACCACTAGGGGGAGCTAGGGAGCTTACTGTAAGTTGTTTATACAGCGCTTGCTGCAGGAAGGCAGAAGGTTTTTGAAGTTCTGTATAAAAAAATAGATCTCTGCCCGCTATCAACATATGTTAAGAAAGGTATCAGCACAGACTGGTGAACCTAAAAGCGCAATGGTATTAAAAAATAATTTAAAAAAAAACCCATAAAACTTTCAAGAATATTTTCTTCCTGGGATGGTAAATTCCCTTTTTGTCCTGAACCTCCTCGTCACAGATGTCCTACTAGAGTAATCTCGTATCATGATTTCTGTCAATGGTCTGGACTTTTCACTGCCCAAAGAAGGAATAGTGAAAAGTGTTGGTGAAGTGCTCCTAGGTGACATAAACAGAAAATGTCCTTAGATTGCCTAAAGCTGACCTGCAAAAGACTCCTCAGAAAGGAAGCCATGACTCCAAGACACAGTTTGGTTTCTTTTTTAGGCTAAGCAATATTAATCTACTGACCTGGGTATTTTGATCATTATTCTTTACTGAATAATTCCTTAATGTATCATTGTGGCAGTCGGAGCTTTGTTTTTTTGAGTTCCAAATCTTCTGCCTAGATAGATTTAAAAGATGAAATGCTTCCTACCTGCAGTAACCACTAGAGGGACATTAGGAACTTACTGTATACTGTTTATACATTGAACGCAATAACTACACAGTATTCAGTAAACTCATGAGCTCCCCTAGTGGTGACTGAAAGTAGACAGACTTTTATGCTTCAAGACATTGTCCAAGATTTCTTCTCTAATTTCCCCATTCTTCCACCCAGCGGTACCTATGAAGAAATCTATACCTATCTGTGCCCTGTCGTTCCATTGCACCTGGGCTGTCTACTTTGGACTTTCAATCCCTGTCAACCCATGGACAGGTTCGCTTGGGGACAGCCATATCAAAGGGGGTTGGAAAACTTGATTAACCTCTACGTATTTCTGTGCTTCCACAAACCTCCAATGTAATACATTGGACTCATGAGCTTGTCCTCTGGAGGTCCTCACCTTTACGTGGGAGTGCATTAAAGGGGTTCTCCAGGAATTAAGAAAATGAAAATATATAAATATTACTTTATTATAAATATATTCCCAAATACCTTTCATTACTTATATTGGCTCCTTTGGTCTGGGGAACAATGATAAGGAAAAAACAAAATGGCAGCTGTCCTATTAGTACACACAGAACCTGTCTTAATCACACAGGAGGACAAGTTACTTTACACTGAGGTAAAAAGCTGCCTCGTCCTCTTCTCTGCTTGTCAGGGATTATGATCCTGACTACAGTTTAATATGATATTTAGCTGAACATTTGTGGAAATGGAGTTCATGAGGAGACATGAAGTACAGAGAGGACAGACTATGGTAATGGAGACTGCATACATGTGCTGCTACTCAACAGCCACATCTGCTCATGAACTCTCTTCCTACAGAGATTCAGCTAAAGTTCTTATCATCTGTATTCAGGATCATAATCCCTGACAAGCAGAGCAGAGAGGAGGATGAGGCAGCTCTTTACCTCAGTGTTGTGAAGTAACTTGTCCTCATGTGTGATTAGGACAGGTTCTGTGTGGACTAATAGGACGGCGGCCATTTTGTTTTTCCCAATGATTGCTCCCCGGACAAAACGAGCCATTATAACTAATGTAAGGTATTTGGAAATATTTTTATCATGAAGTCATATTTAAGTATTTTCATTTTCTTAATTCCCGGAGAACCCCTTTAAGTGTACCACGAAAAATATTCTACAGTTTTCAAACCAGTGCCTGGATCTGGATTTTGTAATTGTGGTTATTCAATAAAATGTATCTATATAGCGCCATCTGCTGTTTGTTCTTTTTCTTATTTGTCTGTCCTACTCACTGAGATGATCGCACATGCTCAGTTTGATCTTCAACTGCCTCCTGAGCTGTGATAGAGAGCTGAGACACGCCCCCTGAGCTGCAGCAGAAAAGACACTCCCCTTGAGCTGTCAGCAGGATATAAATCTAGCAGTGCAATGAATGGGGAGATCTCTGGAACCATGTGAGGTACAGGACTGGTTCTAGCTTTGTTAGAAAAGAGGTTGTCATGTCCTATATGATGTCTGATTTTCATTTTTTACATTAGTCATGGGATAACCCCTTTAAACTGGAGCTTTGTTGCATCGTGGGGGGAGCATAGACATATAAAGTACAGGTTGGTGTCAGAAGTACTACTACTACTTATATAGTACTGCAGTTAATCTGTGTCTATTTGGAGCATGTATCAAAAAAGGAGTTGTTTTTTTTTAATAAAGATAAATTAACAAATTAATTCCCTTTGAGGAATAGGGGAGAATTTATCAATCAAATTATGTCAGTTTTTATAGCATGGAAAAGTTGCAAATCATAGTGCAGGCCATATTTTCACAAAAATATACAACACACGTAGATTCCAGTTTCTGTCTAGGACAATTCAGATTTATTAAGCAGCGTAGAAATTTGGTGCAATTAACTCCAGTGAGCTTTAGATTAAGACTGGCTTACTACGCCAGTCTTTATAAATGTCGGCCTATGTACGATATGTATATGTACTCTGCAGTCAGAGGTCCAGACACTTCGGCTGTATAAGATAAGACCATAACGTGTTGTCCGTCCACATAATGAGCTGTCTAGGAAATAACATCGGAGCCCACACGAGTGCCATGGCAGCACAGGACCCAGGACTTTGAAGAACCTGTTGACAACTCAGTATGATAGCAGGCCTGACTGACAGTTATGGGTCAAGTGAGGGGCAGTGTGAAGAAATACTGTGCACATCACCTCAGGAATTCACAACTGGATAGTTTCCGATCGATACCTGGTACACATTGATGTTTTTTCTATCAGAAAATCCCAAAAACACATGTTGGCATCCCAAAGGAAGCCTTTACCTACAAGTAAGGTGGTCAGACATCCAGTTTCCTGGCCCCCAGTCCTCTGTTCAATGCATGGCCTGGACAGACGACCAGGAGTCCTCCTTTTATATGGTGTTGGCAGGGGCGTAGCTAAAGGCTCATGGGCCCTGGTGCAAGAGTTCAGTTCAGTGGTTTGTGGCCAGGGGGCAGGGAAGCACATAGTCTTTGTGCTGCCTGAGGCAAAAATTTAAACGGCACCCCCACCATGCCAAATTCTTCACCTAACTCCTTCCCTCCAGCCAGAGGTGTAACTTGACCAGCATGCACTTTCTATAATATTGGTGTCTTCTTCTGTGGCACAGGGGTCTTTGGGCCCCCTCAGGCTCCTGAGCCCGGTAGCGAATGCTACCTCTGCCTCCCCTATAGCTACACCCCTGGTTGTTGGACGGAATGCGGCATTGCGATGGATAAGGGTGCACTCGCTGCCACAGCACTAACTGAGTCAATCACTAGAGCAATATCCCACTCTATAACTGGCTGGAGTGTGAGGACGCAAGCTACTGACTAAATGCTGGATTGGCTCGGCACCATGGTGAGTGAATACCTTGCGCCATCACACTCAGCCAGTTATACATCGGGGTATCACTCTGACTGACTAAGTGTAAGACAGCAGCCTGCGAGCAGCAGGCACAGAGGAGTGGTGGCACATGGTGGGAAAGTTGCATTTGGGGTACAGTGGTGACACACTAGGAGAAGAGTGGTGGCACATTAGGGCACAGTGGTGCTACATTGGAGGGCAGAGTAGTGGCATTCAGCTGGGGGGAGAGTGGTGACATTTGGGGCAGAATGGCATGTAGGGGACACAGAGATTGATGGCACATTGTGGGAAAAGTGAAGGCATATTGTGGACAGAGTGGTCTGCCCACAGAGTGGGCAGAGTTGTAGTGTCCTAGAGCAAGGCTACTATGCAAAACCATCAACTCCCTACTGTATTGTACATTGAAGGGTGAACTTGCACTGTGATTTATGCCGTTGCTTAACGGTTTCATATTGTTGAACTGGATTTATATGTTTATTGTAATATATCCTGTTCATTTGCACTATTACACTATAGCTGCACTGCACTGTGGGAAGGGTTACAGTCAGCTAATACTGAGAGACTTTATGACTTTCTACCTATGCAAAGAAAAAACAGACACATTGACCTTCTCATTGTCTGTTTCAGCTCGGGTTATTTATGTCCGACGACTTGTTTATGTCTGAAAAAAAACGTCTTTTTCACTCCCATAGACTTGCATTGAAACTTTATGCAAGTCTATGACAGAATAAATGATAACATTGTTTCTGTTTAGGCTGTGCTTCTCCACTTCACCCCTCCCACTAGAAGGTTCAGCTAGAATCTGTATATAAGGAGAGCAGGCAGAGCCGCTAGTTGTCTGTAGATAGAGACCAGTGCTTAGTAGAAGAGACTCTGCCAGACTGCATGAGTGACCAGAAGAATATGCTGAGTTGGGGATACTCTGCCACAGATTCTGGGTTACTAGCCCATTAGAGCCAGCAAGAAGACTGAGCAACAGGCCCTGGGCAATCGGACTTTGGCCAGAGTACCAGCCTTCTGAGAGGGGACAGCAAGGCCAGACCTTTCCTCAACATGATACCTTCTGCCTGGGAGGAGCCCAGAGCTTTGATTCACGATAAGATGATGAAAAGGATTGTCCCATGTCCATATGCTCCTCCCTGCTCAAAACCCTTTTTTGTAACCAGAGCAGACAGATTCAGCAAACAGTAGCTCTCGCTTTGAAGGACCAAACACAAACATCTACTACATGGTGACCCATTCATTTCAGTGGAGGCCGTGAAATACCACCAAATTCTTCTGTAGTAGCCAGTTGGGACAGCCACTTTCTCCAGATGGAACAATCCCTTTCTCCAGATGGGACAACCTCTTTCTCCAGATGGGACAAACTCTTTCTCCAGATGGGACAACCCTTTCTCCAGATGGAACAATCCCTTTCTTCAGATGGGACAACCTCTTTCTCCAGATGGAACAATCCCTTTCTCCAGATGGGACAACCTCTTTCTCCAGATGGGACAACCTCTTTCTCCAGATGGGACAACCTCTTTCTCCAGATGGGACAACCCTTTTGTCCAGATGGGACAACCCTTTCTCCAGATGGGATAACCCCTTTCTCCAGATGGGATAATCCCTTTCTCCAGATGGGACAACCCCTTTAGTAGTAGATCAAAGGGGTTGCCCAGGAAGTATCTGCTTTACTTGAATAGAGCTGAGCCGCAATGTGAGACACAACCTATGGACAAGGGTTGCACCATTTCTGGGAAAAAAAACCCTTTTCCTTAATCCTGGACAACCCTTTAAGATCTGATCTTTTTATATTTTAGCTTTTTGGAAGCCATCAAACTAAAGCCCAATGTAACTTGTCCATGTTCAGTCTAAAACAGTCATAATGAGCTGATGAAGAAGAGGTTAAAGAGGAATTATTCCCGATTCTATTACGATGGTATTGAGCGCCTGGCGAATAAACAGCCGTCGTGTGTATGCGCTTTTTTCTTAAACAGGATTGGATTAACTGGGAAAAACCACATCTGCTTTAGTGCATTAACTGTATTATATGTAATGTGCAAGGAGACAGATAAGGGCGAATTGGGGAGTTAATTCAATACAGGCCACGCTGCGAGCCGCACTGTACCTCAGGACAGGTTGTGCTTTAATTTACAGAGGGAACTGGTCTACTGCAGTACATCCAGAGCAATGCATTACCACGAGGAATGCTAAAATACATTGGGAGGATTAGGCCGTCATATACAGGAATAGTCCGTCATACTCTGACAACTTACCTATAGGCATTCATGAGCATCATACAGAAGAGCACTATAGAGAAGTATCGATAATCAGCCTTGTAACCTTGTAGTATATTATTAGATTATTTATCTGGAACTGATCCTGAATCACAGGCTGTATTCAGACTTCAGAGCTGCACTCACAATTCTGCTGGTTGCAATTGGGAACGGTGAGTAAGCATGGAGCAGCTATCTCTATCCATGATCAGCATTAGACTCCGTTCACATCTGCATGAGAGGAGCAGAAAAACCAAAGGTCAAGCTGTGACAGATTCGTGACATGCCAGACACCAACAGTGCATGCCGCACCTATCACGACGATCCCAAAGAGAACGTCAGTACACCATGCATGTGCGGCTGCCCTCCATTCATTTCTATGGGAATTCTGAAAATAGCCGGGAACACCACTCGACTATTTTCGGAGCTCCCACAGAAATGAACAGAGGGCGGCCAAGCATGCACGTTGCGCTCTCTTAAATTTTGTGTGCTTTGTTCTACAGATGGGTTTAAGTCCCTGAGCTGGGACCTGCCTCTATCTGATATTGTGCAATATGCCACCAATGTTCCAGGTGAGACAACCCCTTTAACTCAGCCGCATTAAATTAACCCTTAATAGCAAACCTTTACAGTTGTCCACTGGGGCACTGCACACTGAAGCCTTCATGATCATACTTAAGAAAGAAAGGTATCGTTTTGATCTGCAGGACCATCCCTACCAGGCAGTATGCCTGGTTTTATAGCTATTATCCTCCTGACATGCTCTTTAAATGTAGTGAACCAGTAATGGGATCTAATTGGTGCCATAACACTGAGCCAGCGTCATTGGCATCCCCCTCCTCCACACTCCTCTTTCTCCTACTAATATCTCCTAATCATATATAACCCTTTTAATTTAGGACCTGACCTTACGATAATTTGATCCTGGGTGAGATTACCGTAACGTCTGTATTAGTCTAGATTCCAGAGTTCTCGTACCAAGATGGGATCTGAGTAGCATATATCTTGCTTGAAGGTCTATCTGCCACCTAGATTTGCTCTTGCTTGAACAGGCCATAACCAGAAAGAACCAATAGAAGAATGAAGACCTGTACTCTGAAGTCATAACGCTACTTCTGAAGCTGGAGACAGATTGTAGATGCTACGCTAAAGGCTGATGCAGTCACCTACTGGCATTATAAAAATGCCATCATGCTGGGCTTCAATTAGATCAGCAAGTGATGAGTGAGGGATGGTCACACGGTCAGGTTTCTTGATGCAGTTTTGGAAGCCAAAATCAGGAGTGGATCATAAAAGGAGAGAAAGTATAGAGGACGGAAACGACTTCTCCTCTACTTTGAATTCACTCCTGGTTCTGGCTTTCAAAATTGCTTGCAGAACCCTTACCGTGTGGTCGTACCCCTACAGGTCAGATATACGGGGATTCGTCTATTTAATGCAATGGTTGAACATGTTTACATGAAGCCTTGTTTTTACTACCTATTCTGTTACAGCAAGGAGGTCATCGGGAAAACGCGTCCTACTTAAAAAAGCCTGGAGAGAGGAAGAGTACATCTGCTTGTCTTATGATCAAAGCAAGACATAAGCATGAGGCACAACCAAGGCACCTCTGCAACCTGATCTTTCCTGCCCCCCCCCCTCAGTGCTTCTCTATTACAATTACATTATTGACCTCCACATTGTTCTCTTTGCAGCTTCTCGTTATTTCGTATGGTCTTCTCCAGCCTCACCGACTCCTTGACTATTTGCTCTTCCCTTTATTTTCTCTTATTCTTATCTGTGTCTTGTGTGTTCCCTGGGCTCCCTCAAGACTCACTACTCTCCATCTTCTTTCCTTGTTTCCTCCTCTGTCTACCTTCGTCATTTCTCGGACCCCTTTCATGGTCTCTCCATGTATGCCTGGCATTAGTTTGGTCTCTTAGTATAGTCTTATTTCTTCTCTCATCTCTCTCTGCCCGTCTATTTCTCTTTAGTATTCCACAGTGCCCTTATTAATTCCCTCACCTCTACACACATTTATGTGACTTCCCTGGGTTCTTGCTGCACCTATATGTTCCCTAGCTTTCTTCCACACCCCACTTTTTACCATAAGCTCTTCCCACGTTACTATTTCTTCCCTGGGATCATCCTACACACCCTATTTCTTCAGTAGCTTATTCCCAAACCCTGTGGGCTCTGGTCACAACCCTATTTTTTCCCTATTTCTATCTCAGATCCTGATTTATTCCTTAGCCTTCACTCACATCCCCTATTTCTTCAATATTTTCTTTATCCGTGGCCCCTTCCTGTACCTGTATTTCTTCCCTAGTCTCTTTCCAGACTCAAATTTTTTCCCTATTCTCTTCCCATACCCTTATTTCTTCCCTATTCTCTTCCCATACCCTTATTTCTTCCCTAGCCTCTTCCACACCCTTATTTCTTCCCTATTCTCTTCCTACATCCTATTTCTTCCCTAGCCTCTTCCCATACCCCTATTTCTTCACTATTCTCTTCCCACATCCCAATCTCTTCCCTAGCCCCCTTCCACACCCCTATTTATCCCCTATTCTTTTCCTACACCCCTATTTCCTCTGTAGCCTCTTTCGACATCCCAATTTCTTCTCTAGCCTTTTTACATATCCCTATTTCTTCCCAATTCTCTTCCCACATCCATATCTCTTCCCTTGCCTCTTCCCACATTATTATTCCTTCCCTATTCTCTTCCCACATCCTATTTCTACCCCATTTTTTTGTCACACCCCTATTTCCTCTTTTGACACCCCAATTTCTTCCCTAGCCTCTTCACATATCCCTATTTCTTCCCTGTCCTCCTCCCATGCCCCCGTTTATTCCCTAGCCTCTTCCCCACCCCTAGTTTTTCCCTATTTGCTTTCGACACCCCTATTTCTTTCCTTTTTTCTTCCCACACCCCTATTTCTTCCCTAGCTTCTTTTCACAGTCCCATGTCTTCCCTGTTCTCTTCCCACATCCCTATACATTCCCTAGCCCCTTCCCACACCCCTGTTTCTTCCCTATCCTCCTTCCTTGCCCCCGTTTATTCCCTTGCCTTTTCCCACACCCTTTCTTTGTCCCTTTTCTCTTCCCACACCCCTATTTCTTTCCTTTTTTCTTCCCACACCCCTACTTCTTCCCTAGCCCCTTGCCGCCCCCTATTTCTTCTCTACCCCCTTCCTGCACCCCTATTTCTTCTCTTACCCCTTCCCGAACCCCTATTTCTTCTCTTCCCCCACCCCTGTTTCTTCCCTGTCCTCCTCCCACGCCCCCGTTTATTCCCTTGCCTCTTCCCACACCCCTTCTTTTTCCCTATTCTCTTCCCATACCCCCTATTTGTTCTTTAGCCCCTTTCCACATCCCTACTTCTTCCGTATCCTCCTCCCGCACCTCTATTTCTCCCCTCATCCCTATTTCTCCCCTATCCTCTGCACCAGTCTACTACTTTATCATTCTCTGACCACCTCAGCTCACTACCTTCCAGCCTCCCACCTCACCCTATGCACTGGTTGTCTCTTGTTACCTTCTCTCCTAAAACTGGGCGATGAGAACATGTTCCCAGCACCCTATACTCATCTGTTGGACATGGCAGTAGAAATGAGGCCCGAGCGTTGGGGGTGGGGTAGCAGTGCTGTCCGGCTGTCAGGCCATTTGATGGATGAGAGGTGGTAAAGCTGCAGAAGGAAGCAATGGGGAGTTGGAGACATTACACACAAATAATAATAAAGACATTAATCATTCTCTGACAGTTGCCAGTCACCCCTCTCCAACCTCCACAGCTGCTCTCGCTCCTCGCTCCCCCCCCAGCACCTTGCATGCAGTCCCAGCCATGTGGTGTTTGATATGCACTGGAGCTGCCTCCTAGGGAGGGAAATCTGCTCCCTCTCCCTACAGCCAGCACAGATCAGTATCTCCCACAGCAAGCAAGGTATTATTAACAATGCATGTAGGATAGATTACAAACTTAACCAACCTGTACCTCAGAGCTTACAATCTATTTATCGGAGATTGACCCCAGTGACTAGGGCATTGTAAATGCATCTTGCCACATAACCATATGTACCCATTTGCAGTGCTGTGTGATGATGGAAACAGATCAGTCACAGAAGGCTTGTTATTAAATGCATATAAATGATTAAAAAAAATCTGAAATATGGTATAATGACCCTTAGAAGGAGAACTTTGAGGACCCTTATCCAGACAAACCCCACAGAGAAGACCCTCAGTCGTGCTGATTAATATGTCAGAATACCGCATCTTGGTCTATTAGAAGATGCTCCTTGGGACCACAGCAAACATTAAACCAAGCATTTCCCTTAAAGATCTGACACCCCCACCCACGCTGATCAGCTGTTTTGGGGTAGCACCGGGACTAAACAGCCCTGTCTGTTGTGTAGTGGATTATAATCGGGCAGTGCTGCAGTAACCAGCTCTGACCACTATACAATGGACAGCGCTGTTTAGTTATTGTGCTACCCCAAAAGCGCTGATCGGCGGGAATGTGGGGTGTCGGACACCCGCCAATCAGATATCCTGAGGATACGCCATCAATAGTAAAAATCTGAACAAACACTTGGGATCCCATATATTCAATGGACCCTAACAACCTCAATAAATACCATCCAAAGTCTCTTCACCACTGCACATCTAGTTCCTCCTCTGGTACGGGCTTATTCCCCGCCCCATATAAACATGCATGCATGTTGGAAGGAATTGCTGCCAGCATAAAAGGGGTTATCCCATGATTAATGTAGAAATGAAAATCAGACATCATACAGTACATGACAACTTCTTTCTAACAAAGCTAGAACCAGCCCTGTACCTCACATGGATCCAGAGATCTCCCCATTCATTGCTCCAATTATTCTGCTAGATTTATTTCAAGCTGACAGCTTTGTGGGTGTGTCCTTTCTCAGAGGGCTTGCCCTGTCTATTGCAACTAGTGGCAGTTGAAGGATAAAACTGAGCATGTGCGTCCACCTCAGTGAGATGGACAGAGAAATTAGAAAAAAGCAAACAGCAGGTAGCGATATACAGATAGATTTCATTAAATAACACAGTAGCTATCATATATTTTTCATACAATTACAAAAGTATTCAGTTCCAGGTTGCTGGTTTGAAAACTGTCCCTGAAGGGTGGCACACCCCCGTATTAAAGACCTATAGGCACACCATGTTCTGTTCTGCAGTACATTCATAGTACCACACTCACTGTAACCTGACACCTCCATGTTCTTCTATGATCATTGGCCCTTGAAGTCTTTAAGGTTGGAAGACTCAAAGTCTAAGGAGAACTTTAAAGGGATTTGGACAATCTGTTTTTGCTAGAAAAGTCTCCTGAAAACGATCCAACCATAGCTTATCCTGTTGTTGGCAACCCAGTGATCGGCTGTAATCTTTCAGGGAACTCTGCAATATTGTTCAATTCCACAACAGCTCCCCCAGAGGACAAATTAAGCATTACATGATGCTCTTTAAAATTAAGGGGCTGTGTGTACCAGTGATTTTAGACAGGTAGATATTCTTTTCATTAACCAGCAGCAAGCAATGACAATGAGTCATAAAAGACGAATAATCCGAGAATATTTTCTACTGTTTAATCGTTACAGAGATCGGTGCTCATTCGGCCCCAGGCCATTTACAGTGCGAGCGAGGGTAGATGAGGGGAGGTGGTGGCGACTAACGACTTGTATGGTCCATCGTTCGATCGCAGCACACTATTACATGTGATGATAATTTCTTAAATTTGAATGACTATACGAAAATTCTAATGATAACCACTCAATCTAATAGGCCCTTAAAGAACTCCCGCAAAGATTTTTATTCTCTGACCTGTTAGAAAGGTGCATGATATAATCTGTAGTGATTGTCATTTTCTTATCAGTGACTGTTTCTGTGAGTAAAAACCTCTCTTCTTATTGTAGCTGGGTCATGTGACCAACTCCCTGACCTCCAACTGACCCAGGACAGAAAGCCAGTAACTGCTCTATTCATTCCTATGGGAGCCTCACTTTCAGTCTCATAGGAATACATACAGAATTAGACTTCCTGTCCACACATAAGTCTCTGTGTGAGTTGGTGGCTCTAATTGCTGGTCACATGACACAGATAAGAAACTTCAGGATGATAGAAGTCAAAAATTCAGACACTGGTAAGAAAATGACATTCACTACAGATTACATCATGTACATTTCTAGCAGGACATGGAATAAAATTTTTGTCAGGAGTTCTTCTTTAATGCACAGGCGGAACACGTTCTCCGGAGCATTTCTTTGCAGCCGCTCCTCAGTGTGGCTAATAGATGAAGGTCCTGAACCCCCCAATCAGAATTCCATAATATTGTATTTGAAATAGGTTTTCTCATAAAAAGTTACTTCTGATGGGGGTCCTTCCAATATACCCCTAGGTCTTCCAAAGGTCACGTCACTTCCAGTCCTTCAATGTTCAACCAATGGGATGGTTTGTTATAATATACTGTATAAGGCGGAGTGAAACCTGAAAGTAGGAGCAGAGAGAGCCCTCTCTGGGATCTATAGGATGATACGGATCCATCCAGACCCTAATCGGGATTACTAATTCCACAGCAAGATGGAATTACTAGCTGTCCTTTACATAGTCCGCCATGTCCAGTAAGACATTAGAGGTGGGTTATCTACCCTTCCAACCAGTCCTTATTCTCTTGTTTGGTCATAAGCACATTAGGATTCACTGCCAAGAATGGCTCGTATCCAGTTATACATCACATTATACTGCCACCTAATGGACAAATTTGCAAGAAAAAGATGAAGCTTTTTTCTAGGCCAAATCAATGTAAATATAATCTGACCTAATACAGGGTTACAGTGTTGATTGTGCCCAGACCTTGTGGTAAAATTAGTAAAAATTGGATCCAATTTGAGTCATGTAGTCATGTAGAAAAATCCACTGCACTGCACCTAGCTCACCAAGGGGAAGTGGTCAAAGATGGCAAATTTTGTGCCAAAATTTTGGTGCAAACTTCTATTGCCGGAGTAAATTTAGACAAGAGCGTTGAACTGTGCACCCCACGTAGCATCCAGACAGAGCCACTGTGATAAATCTTGAGGAAGCTGGTCTAAGTTTACACCATGTACAGGAGTAGTAAATCTGTCCTACTACGTTTTAAACAATTCATTTGTGGTATGCAATGAGGAGAATTTATCAAGCCCTGCATGAGGGTTTTCTGCTGCTGCTGCATAAAAGTCACTGTTAAGACAGATGCCCACTGCAGCCCTGCTCTCCCCAGTGGGCACGAACAATGTGCTACCCACCATGCTGCTGCCTAGTACTCCGCCTCTGCCGTCACTCTTAAAGGGCCAGTGCGCATGCTTTCAAATCCTTCTCCAGCCAATGGCTAGGGGTCCCTGGGTATTTAAGGCACCCTCTCCATGAAGATGCCTGAGCTTTAAGGTTCTGGTGACCAGCAGTTTCAGTTCTGTTCGTGTTTAAGTTAATCCTGTCCATCTGCCTTGTTCGTATTCCTATCAAATATTCTGCCTGTGTCTTTATTACCACCCAGCCTGTCAATTTGTCCTGTGTCTACAGTCATCTACACTTTATGGATCTAATAACCTGCATTTAAGCCTTAGTGACTGTTCCTGCGGTTGACCTGTGGTTTTGGTGCATTTTTTTGCATCCTGAGATCCCGCTGCCTGCACCAGAGTCCCTGACCCCAGTCGGTCCGCTGTCAACTACACCGGAACTATCCTAAGAGGTAGCGGTCCAATTGTTTCCCTGAAGCAAAGGCCAGATCCTGGTAGAGGGGTTAAAGGATGAATACCAAGGGAGCGCCGGAATAAAGCCTTTAGGGTTAGGGCTACACCAAAGAGGTTCGCTGGCACAGTGGGTCCACAATCGCTGATCCGTAACAGCCCCACATTTTGGCACATGCCATTGTAGGACAAACAAAAATTTGCCACTTGCTTTTACATCGTTGTTGCCACTGGGCGCGGTTAGCTAGGTGAGTAGGTGTACGCCAGCACACTAGTCCTAAAAAATGTTGCAACCTCACTCCAGTAGGAGGCTGGCGAAAGGAAATGAAGCAACATCTCCAGACAAAATCGTAAATTTTAAAGATGCACCAAATTTTTCAAACATCCCGCAACGTTTGATCAGGTCGGCAACACAGATGCCATTATAAGAGGGTATATAATGGGGTAGCAGTCACTAATCCTGTAATGTTCATCCGTAAAGGTTTTAACGCTCTGGTGCTGAAAGGGTTAGACAGGCTTTTTTCAAGGGGGGGGGGACACTTTAACACAACGCTATGGGGGCTGCGGAAAATGCTGCTCTTTACCTTTTTGCCAATTTAATTAACCAAAAACTACCAGGGAGCTGACAAATTTATTGCTGGGAGAATGGAAGTGGAGCCTTGGAGTGGAACAGAAAACACTCAGGATCTGTCTATTTTCTCTTGTTTTTAATAGGTCGGGAGATTTACACAATCAGCAGGCAGTAAATAACGCAGCAGCGGTGGAGTGGCAGGACGGCGCACAGCAGCCTGTGATGTATGGAGCAGCTAATGGACTGAGGTCACTGCTCACAGGCCCTGGGCATCAGCCAGCAGGACGGCTACCCTCAACACTAATCTGGCACCTACAGAACATGATAGAGGACGCCGGGCAGGATTCTGCAAACGCCAAGGTCTCTGGCCTGATAAAATCCATGTAATCTGGGTATAAACAAGCTAGTAATAGCGAGCAATGCTTAGAGGGAACCTATCATTACGGCAGTCTGCAGGCGGCGGATTATAGAGCAGGAGGAGCTGAGAAGATTGATATATGATTTTATAGGAAAAGATTCAGTAAAACGTGCAATGTTCTTAATTTACATCTCTGCTCTTTCAATACTTAGGAGTCCAGTGGGTAGTCATGGTGATTGTCTGCCTTTCCTCACTGATACGAACGCCCAGTGGACTCCTAAGCATAGAAAGATTGAATCTTTTCCCATAAAACAATATATCAATCTGCTCTGCTCCTCCTGCTCTATAACCTGCTTCCTGCACTGCATTTTAAAGAAGAACTCCTGCAAAAAAATTTATTCCATGTCCTGCTAGAAATGTACATGATGTAATCTGTAGTGAATGTCATTTTCTTACCAGTAGCTGAATTTTTGAGTTATATCTCACTGATGCTTCTCATCTGTGTCATGTGACTAGGAATTAGACCCACCAACTCACACAGAGACTTATGTGTGGACAGGAAGTCTAATTCTCTATGTATTCCTATGGAAGCCTCACTTTCAGTCTCATAGGAATGAATAGAGAAGTGACTGGCTTCCTGTCCTGGGTCAGTTGGAGGTCAGGGAGTTGGTCACATGACCCAGCTACAATAACAAGAGAGTGGAAACTCTCAATTGCAGCCTCTCATAGAGAAAATTACATTCACTACAGATTGTATCATGCACCTTTCTAACAGGTCAGAGAATAAAAAAAATTGCGGGAGTTCTTCTTTAATGGTGACAGGCTCTGTTTCAAGGGGTTTTCCAGGACTTTATGGACTTTAAGAGATATGTTCATGTAGTCAGTTACCTCATCTACATCTCCCCCCCATGCTCCCCCCCCCGGTTTGGAATCTCCAAGATTCCATGGTTACGTTTGACCATGGCATCGGAGGGGTTAAATGTATGTGATCGATGATAATGTTAGTGCCAGGTGTTGTGAGTGGGCGGCATCTTTGAAGTCCCACCCAGCGACATCATGTACGGCGCTGGTCAGGAAGGGATTAATATTGATTGTGGGGGTCCAACACCCGACAACCCCGCTGATCAGCTGTTTGAAGAGGCTGCTGTGCTCCGGTGAGCTCTGTGTCCTCCTCACAGTATACCAAGCACAGCGCCGTACATTGTATAGTGGCCGTGCTTGGTACTGCAGCTCAAGTGAATGGGACTGAGCTGCACATAGGCCATGTGACCAATGGAAGAGGCTGTTTGGTGGGGTGTCGGGTGCTGGACTCCCAATCTGAGGATAGTCCATCAATATTAAACCCCTTTTGTGGCCTTTCCTGACAACAAGTCCTCAATATCTTGAACCCCTTTAAACACGTTTAAGATTCAGAGCTACAATTTGGGGAAAATGCCTTATGTGGTGAACCGTAGGCCCCCAGTACACCGGGTAGCAGATCCCATATTATTTATGCATGCAGCAATCAATCCCAGTCCCATCGCTGGAAACCATTAACTGTAATCATTTTCTTCCAGGAATTTTACTCTCTCTATATATGTATACGTATATATAGCTTGATGCTGCACTACATTCTGCTTCCCAGCGCCGAGCTGCCTTTTTCTCTTTGTAGACTATTTGCAGAAGCGAATTCGAGCGAGCGCCAATACGTCAATCTGATCTCTTTCAATAATGGAGGCCGTCTAGCGAGGCAGATGCTCTGGCGGAATAAACCCTGACAATGGTAATGAAGGGGCGACCAGGGCCAGAGGGTGATACCCAAATTTAGCAGATGTACAAGAACAGAAAAAGCTGTCATCTTCATCACCCCCCCCCCCAAACGCCAAGCTAACAGTTTGGGGCAAGCTCGCTTGGGGTCACGGGGGTGTGTGGAGGGGGAAAGCGTTGTCCATCATACCACTTTAAGGAAAAAGAGTGGGATAAGGCCTGGTTCAATTGGAGGGTAATGAAACCACATCAATCATGCAATTATACACCTGTCAGGACGAGGACAATGGCCGAATGCCTTAATGTAGTGCTGGGGGGGGGGGGGGCTGGGGAGAGGTGGGATCATTCAGAGGGGAGGTGCTGATTGACAGGACATGATGATGTGTGGGAAGTTAACCCGAATCTTATCACTGCGGAGGCGACCTACACCTGAGAATGGGGTCTGTATACAGCGGGAGAGGAGATCATGGGGGCAACATGGCCAAAAGTTTTAAGGGTCGAAATTTTTAACCTGTGGGTCAAAGAAAAGAAAAGGAGATCCAATGCACTCTGATGGCCGGACACCAGCTAGGGGAAGCTGCTGTGTATGACCAGTTCATTACCTTTAGATTTTCTATACCACAGAAACCACAGACTGATATATTACATGGAGAGGATATCATACATGAGAATATTATATACTATATACATCATAGACTCATATTATATGGAGAGGATATCATACAGGAGGATATTATATACTATATACATCATAGACTCATATTATATGGAGAGGATATTATACAGGAGGATATTATACAGTGCACATCATAGACGCATGTTATATGAAGAGGATATCATACATGAGGATATTATATACATCACACATCATAGACTCATATATTATATGGAGTGGATATCATACATGAGGATATTATATACTGCACACATCATAGACTCATATATTACATGGAGAGGATATCATACATGAGGATATTATATAATGCACACATCATAGACTCATATATTACATGGAGAGGATATTATACATGAGGATATTATGTACTGCACACATTATAGACTCATATATTACATGGAAAGGATACCATAATGAGGATATTATATACTGCACACATCATAGACTCATATATTATATGGAGAGGATATTATACAGGAGGATATTATACAGTGCACATCATAGAAACATGTTACATGGAGAGGATATCATACATGAGGATATTATATACTGCACACATCATAGACTCATATATTACATGGAGAGGATATCATGCATGAGGATATTATATCCTGCACACATCATAGACTCATATATTACATGGAGAGGATATCATACATGAGGATATTATATACTGCACACATCATAGACTCATATATTACATGGAGAGGATACCATAATGAGGATATTATATACTGCACACATCATAGACTCATATATTACATGGAGAGGATATCATACATGAGGATATTATATAAAGCACACATCATAGACTCATATATTATATGGAGAGGATATTATACAGGAGGATATTATATACTGCACACATCATAGACTCATATATTACATGGAGAGGATATCATACATGAGGATATTATATACTGCACACATCATAGACTCATATATTATATGGAGAGGATATTATACAGGAGGATATTATACAGTGCACATCATAGACGCATGTTATATGGAGAGGATATCATACATGAGGATATTATATACTGCACACATCATAGACTCATATATTACATGGAGAGGATATCATACATAAGGATATTATATACTGCACACATCATAGACTCCTATATTACATGGAGAGGATATCATACATGAGGATATTATATACTGCACACATCATAGACTCATATATTACATGGAGAGGATATCACACATGAGAATATTATAAACTGCACACATCATAGATTCATATATTACATGGAGAGGATATCATATATGAGGATATTATATACTGCACTCATCATAGACACATCTTATATGGAGAGGATATCATACATGAGGATATTATACAGGGCACTCATCATAGACTTATATGGAGAGGATACCATAATGAGGATATTTTATACTGCACACATCATAGACTCATATATTATATGAAGTGGATGTCATACATGAGGATATTATACAGTGCACTCCTCATAAACTTATATATTACATGGAAAACATATTATACATGAGGATATTATACAGTGCACTCATCATAAACACATATATTACATGAAGAGGATATCATACATGAGGATATTATACAGTGCACTCATCATAAACACATATATTACATGAAGAGGATATCATACATGAGGATATTATACAGTGCACTCATCATAAACACATATATTACATGGAGAAGATATACACTGGAATTATATATTGTACTGACCAAAGATAAAAATTGTATATGCAGATAATATAATATTCCAGAATATTGTATACTGCACTGATCACAGACAAAAAATATTATATGCAGAGAATATCATACACCAGATTATTATACACTGCACTGATCACCATCTAATATATTTTATGGGGAGGATTTCATATACCAGAATATCATATACTGCACTGACCATAGATTAATATATTTCAGAGGATACCATATACTTCCATACCCTCCAGGTGCCTGATGTTTCCCACAGCAGACGCCCGGGCTAGTGTCTGCGATTGGTGATAACACCAATAGCAGACATTTAACCCCTCAAATGCCATGGCCAATTGTGACCACAGGATCTGAGGCAGCTTTCCCACGCATGCTCCTGGGCCCGAATGGTAGTGTATGGGAAAAGCAATCCAATGATTGCTAAAATGGACCGAACTGACTGTGGCGACCCATCCCCATGCGTGTAGCCGCTACCACATTTGTCTTCGCCAGGGGCTTCATCAAGATGGCCAATCAGTGCAGTCTGGAGCTTAGGATTTGTATGAGATGTTGTATTATTGACTTGTCCATACATACCTCGCACCTTCTCCTGATTTCAAGGAACTCTACTTGTTTATTGAGACTTTTCAGCCCAATTCTTGTATCACTTCTAGGACCTCGGTTCTCATTATTTTATGTGATTTAGTTATTTCCATGGATTCTTCATAGCTTTGATGACTCACTTTTGTGCATTGGGCTTTATATTATGATTTCTTATGCGCTCTAAGTATTGTATGGCTTATTCGGCCTGGATTATTGTATGCTTTAACAATTGGGGAGAGGGGCTTGTACTGATTTTACACAAACACGCTGGTAACTTTGCTTATGTATTTTATTTTATGTATATTATGTATTATTTAAAGAGGTTGTCTCACTTCAGCAAATGCCATTTATCATGTAGAGAAAGTTAATACAAGGGACTTACTAATGTATTGTGATTCTCCATATTGCCTCCTTTGCTGGCTTGATTTATTTTTCCCATCACGTTATACACTGCTTGTTTCCATGGTTACGACCACCCTGCAATCCATCAGTGGTGGTCGTGCTTGCACACTATAGGAAAAAGTGCAGGCCTCTCTGGTGGCCGGGACCGTGGGAGCGCACATAGGCTGGTGCTTTTTCCTATATTGTGCAAGCACGACCACCGCTGATGGATTGCAGGGTGGTCGTAACCATTTGTATAGCATGATGGAAAGATGAATCCAGCCAGCAAAGGAGACAATATGGACAATCACAATACATTAGTAAGTGCCTTGTATTGACTTCCTCTACATCAGAGGTCAGCAATCTTCGCCACTCCAGCAGCTGTGAAACTACGACTCCCAGCATGCACACTTTCTTGGCTGCTCTTGTAACACCTATAGAAGTGAAAGGAGGATTCTGGGAGTTGTAGTTTCAGAACAGCTGGAGTGCCGGAGGTTGCTGATCCCTGCTCTACATGCTAAATGCTATTTGCTAAAGTGAGACAACCCCTTTAAATTTGAAAGTGCCCTTACTACATGGGCAATATAGGCTTTGGATAACGTCTCCTAACCTGTGTTATACCGTATTGTGTAAACCAGATATTCTGACGGGGGGCACATACTTTTTTACCGCACTGTATTACTCCTGCCTATGATGCATCCTCATTAGGACTTCTTGCACTATGGATATAATACCATACAGTGTAATTTTCACTGGTGATATCCTCCTGACCCCAGGCGTATACGTTCTACAGAGGACACATCATGGACCCCGATGGTGAAGTGACTTTCGCCTTGTTGCTCTTTTCTCCCCAGATGCAATTTGACATAAAAGGTTGGTGTATGGCAGGAATCTCAGCCCTGACATGTCTCTTTCAGTCCCCCTGTCACTTTCTACCCCCCTGGGAAGTGCCTCCTTCAGTGGAGCTGAATTCCTGGGATAGTTCTTGAGCAGAAGAAAGGAGGAGAGCGCAGACACCTGCCCGCTCCTAACAGCTGGCTCTATTCTCCGCTGTGTGAAAGCCATTCCAGCCGCCTATTTACCGAGTCCTCCTGGCTGCCGAACCCCGGCCGACGTCCTGCAAAGAAAAGACATTTCTCACAAGCCAATGCCTTCCTTTGTTTTACACGGATCCTCAGTGGGGAATTCCAGAAATGAGGAAAAATATAAGGACGCTGTTACCTATGGGAAAACACGGCCAACGGCAAAGCCCTCACCTCCACCAAAGATGGCCATGGTGGACAATATAATGTTTAAAACCGAACAGTTGCCATCTGTCAAAACGTCATCATATTCACACGGGTTATATAAGAATTAGGCATATACGGTATATATATATATATATATATATATATATATATATCATTGTATACTGTATATACAGTACAGACCAAAAGTTTGGACACACCTTCTCATTCAAAGAGTTTTCTGTATTTTCATGACTATGAAAATTGTAGATTCACACTGAAGGCATCAAAACTATGAATGAACACTTGTGGAATTATATACTTCACAAAAAAGTGTGAATCAACTGTAAATATGTCTTATA
The DNA here is from genome assembly GCA_900303285.1 of Rhinella marina. Lineage (NCBI taxonomy): Eukaryota > Metazoa > Chordata > Amphibia > Anura > Bufonidae > Rhinella > Rhinella marina. The sequence goes on along the minus strand of ONZH01029700.1, from coordinate 333,296 downwards.
TTCTAGGTTCTTCAAAGTAGCCACCTTTTGCTTTGATTACTGCTTTGCACACTCTTGGCATTCTCTTGATGAGCTTCAAGAGGTAGTCACCTGAAATGGTATTCCAACAGTCTTGAAGGAGTTCCCAGAGATGCTTAGCACTTGTTGGCCCTTTTGCCTCCACTCTGCGGTCCAGCTCACCCCAAACCATCTCGATTGGGTTCAGGTTTGGTGACTGTGGAGGCCAGGTCATCTGGCGTAGCACCACATCACTCTCCTTCTTGGTCAAATAGCCCTTACACAGCCTGGAGGGGTCATTGTCCTGTTAATAAATAAATGATAGTCCAACTAAACGCAAACCGGATGGAATAGCATGCCGCTGCAAGATGCTGTGGTAGCCATGCTGGTTCAGTATGCCTTCAATTTTGAATAAATCCCCAACAGTGTCACCAGCAAAGCACCCCCACACCATCACACCTCCTCCTCCATGCTTCACGGTGGGAACCAGGCATGTAGAGTCCATCCGTTCACCTTTTCTGCGTCGCACAAAGACACAGTGGTTGGAACCAAAGATCTCAAATTTGGACTCATCAGACCAAAGCACAGATTTCCACTGGTCTAATGTCCATTCCTTGTGTTCTTTAGCCCAAACAAGTCTCTTCTGCTTGTTGCCTGTCCTTAGCAGTGGTTTCCACCATGAAGGCCTGCTGCACACAGTCTCCTCTTAACAGTTGTTGTAGAGATGTGTCTGCTGCTAGAACTCTGTGTGGCATTGACCTGGTCTCTAATCTGAGCTGCTGTTAACCTGCGATTTCTGAGGCTGGTGACTCGGATTAACTTATCCTCCGCAGCAGAGGTGACTCTTAGTCTTCCTTTCCTGGGGCGGTCCTCATGTCAGCCAGTTTCTTTGTAGCTCTTGATGGTTTTTGCGACTGCACTTGGGGACACTTTCAAAGTTTTCCCAATTTTTCGGACTGACTGACCTTCATTTCTTAAAGTAATGATGGCCACTCGTTTTTCTTTACTTAGCTGCTTTTTTCTTGCCATAATACAAATTCTAACAGTCTATTCAGTAGGACTATCAGCTGTGTATCCACCTGACTTCTGCCCAACACAACTCATGGTCCCAACCCCATTTATAAGGCAAGAAATCCCACTTATTAAACCTGACAGGGCACACCTGTGAAGTGAAAACCATTTCAGGTGACTACCTCTTGAAGCTCATCAAGAGAATGCCAAGAGTGTGCAAAGCAGTAATCAAAGCAAAAGGTGGCTACTTTGAAGAACCTAGAATATAAGACATATTTTCAGTTATTTCACACTTTTTTGTTAAGTATATAATTCCACATGTGTTAATTCATAGTTTTGATGCCTTCAGTGTGAATCTACAATTTTCATAGTCATAAAAATACAGAAAACTCTATGAATGAGAAGGTGTGTCCAAACTTTTGGTCTGTACTGTACATCAGAACCATGTTGACCACATGCATGTGTAAAGAAACTGTTAGGCCATGTTCACAAGGTGCATTATTCATGTCGATTTTGGCGCACTTGGAATCCACTGTCAATCCGCTTTCCATTGTTTTCGGTGGAAAATTATTCTGTAGTTCATAAAGAACTTTTTCTTCACGTGGAAAGGAACCTGTTCATTCTCATTTAAATCAATAGTAGAAATATAAATCCACATAAAAAAACACTTCATATGTAAAACCGCATTAAAAAAAAGTGCAGAAAACACACTGCATTATGATGTGGCTCCAGCTCCTAAATTTTCACAGTCCCCGGCAATAGTCAGTCATGGCGAATTTGTTGCAGAAATTTCTTCCACTGAAAATCAGTTCCGTTCATCCGAATGGGGTTGTATTGGAGGCGAGCACATGGCTCACTCAGATAAATGGACAGTCGCAGAAATTTTTGTGAATATGTTGGGGTATGTTAAAGGAGTTATTCCTTGAATAATGTAAAAGATGACAATCAGACATCATATAGGACATGACAACATCTTTATAACAAAGCTAGAACCAGCCCTGTACCTCACACGGATCCAGAGATCTCCCACATTCATTGCTCCAATTCCTCTGCTAGTATTAAAGGGGTTTTTGGGTGTTTAAAGGGTTTCTGTCACCAGTTTTTTCGGTATGAATCAGGCTGACATTAGAGATGTGCTAATGTCACCTGATTCCAAATATATATCTGTTTTATTTACTGGTGCCCCCATTTTTATATAAAATGAACTTTTATTTTATGCTAATAAGGCCTCTAGGTGCAAGGGGCGTTACCCCTGCTCCTAGAGGCTCTGTTGATTGACAGGACCAGGCAGAGAAGAAACACTCCATTCACCATAGCTTGCAAGGACCTTCAATGATGACATGACCATGTGATCAGTCACATGGTTAGGATCACACAGCCTGTCTCCTCCTAAACCATGTGACTGATCACATGGTCATGACATCATTGAAGGTCCTTGCAAGCTATGGTGAAGGAAGTGTTTCTTCTCTGCCTGGTCCTGTCAATCAACAAAGCCTCTAGGAGCAGAGGTAACGCCCCTTGCACCTAGAGACCTTATTAGCATAAAATAAAAGTTCATTTTATATAAAAATGGGGGCACCAGTAAATAAAACAGATATATATTTGGAATCAGGTGACATTAGCACATCTCTAATGTCAGCCTGATTCATACCAAAAAAACTGGTGACAGAAACCCTTTAATATTGATGACCTAGATAGGTCATCAGTATCTGATTGGTGGGGATCTGACACTGGGCAGCACCACTGATCAGCCACTTGATGAGGCCACGACGCTCCAGTGAGCCCCACGGCCTTCTCACAGCTTACCAAGCAGAGCGCCGTCCATTGTATAGTGGCCATAGTTGGTATTGTAGCTCAGGCCCATTTACTTGGATTAGACCGAGCTGCACTTAGGCCATGTGACCAAATAATGTGACATCACTGACCTAGGAAGAGGCTGGGGTGCTGGGAGTCAGGCCTCCGCCGATCTGATAGTGATGAACTATCCTGGGAATAGGTCGTCAATATTAAACACCTGGAAAACCCCTTTAAACTAAATGTAATGTACTCCCCCTAGTGGCTGTTATAGGTAACTGGGGTGTGCCAGCCCCTCTCACATAAGACTATATTAGGAAAATGCTATTTATGCAGTCAGGGGCGGATTGGCCATAATCCTTACAGTGGGCCAATGCCCAGGGGGCCACTCAAGCCCTCTTGATGGCCACAGGCCAGGTACATAATGATCTGATTCTCCAAGGCCGCAACTGTATTACTGTCCTCATGATGGTGATACAGTTGAATACTGTGGGGAGGGCGGCAGTATTTTGTGCTGTCCTATAGTATTTGGTTCTGCTGGGACGGTATTCTGCGCTGCACTACAGTATTGCAGACCCAGTTGTCCCTGCCTACTTATTTTGGCCCGTCTTCTGTAAGTTTGAACCCACCTCCAACATGTGGCCACTTTTAGGTTTTTTTCAAGGGCCACTTTAAGTTCCCAATCCGCTCCTGTATACAGTTCCTCAAGGTTCACCAAAGAAGAACAGACCTATTAGTCCTTCAGTTGCAAAAGGGGAACCAAGATTACATATGATTTCCGATGACCTCAAATAATCCTACAGGAAGTCATTAGCCACAATACCGCACTGCGATCACATTAAAGTGCAGTCATTGCGGCGGTATACATGCAGTACAGCAGTAAAGTTAGGTTTGCAGCAGATCCTAGTGGCCAATGTTGACGTTATAGTTTGTACTGCTGATTAGCAATAGCCAACTACATGTGTTCATAGCCTAATCGCTCCAGTACATGTGAACAGACCTGTAGGTATATGCACACACTTGCAGTCTGCGTGAGATCTATATTACGCCAACAATGTTCACAACTGACATCTAGTGGTCATACAAGGAATTGCATTAACTCACACTGATGATGGCCAATGTGTGGCTGAGGACATCTGGTGGTCTGATGCAGTACTACGCTCATTGAGCCGTAACTAATTGCAATCGAGTCAATGACTGGTCACATCATTATACGTCCCCACTAGCTGCTAGTTATCAACCACGTCAATAAGTCATTCGACTTAAGGCGTCTTTCCGCTAATAAAAGCATTTATCGCAGTAGGAAAATATTATTACAGGGCTGAGTGGTATTATTAGCAGAGTAGTTAAAGGACAGGTTTTCCTTACTGTCCTGTCATAGGGTCCGTTCTCATTTTGGCAAGAAACATTAGGGTGTGTTCACACGGGACTTATACGATGCAGATTTTCCAATATGGATATCAATGATAAGAATTAAAATGTCGGGAGGTATGGCAAACCTCGGCATGAAATTAGGTACACATGGAAGGACGGTATGACCCCATGCACTTCTGTAGGTGCTGGATTATTGGACGTTGTATGGCGCTGTAAGGTAGTCACATATGTGGTCTAAGAGTTGGTGCAGTCCAGTGACAGGATCCAGTCCCATGTCTGGTGTATGAAGACATGACCAGTAACATAAGGGCACATGGGGTACTATGGGCACAGCCTTCACCACACATCAGGTTATGATGAAAGGGTTAACCGTATGTCATAACATACGCCACACACTTTGACAGTGCCGTCTCTGTGTGTAATAGCGCCCCCACACAGTGATTGTCAGCCCTCCGCCCAAAGTAATGAAATTCCCTTAGTGTCCCCTCATGGCACTTATACCTACTTACTACCCCCTCACAGTACTTATATCCACTTAGTGCCCCCTCACAGCATTATATCCACTTACTACCCCCTCACAGTAATTATATCCACTTAGTGCCCCCTCACAGTACATATACCCACTTAGTGCCCCCTCACAGTACATATACCCACTTAGTGCCCCCTCACAGTACATATACCCACTTAGTGCCCCCTCACAGTACATATACCCACTTAGTGCCCCCTCACAGCATTATATCCACTTACTACCCCCTCACAGTAATTATATCCACTCAGTTCCCCCTCACAGTACGTATACCCACTTAGTGCCCCCTCACAGTACATATACCCCCTTAGTGCCCCCTCACAGTACATATACCCACTTAGTGCCCCCTCACAGTACATATACCCACTTAGTGCCCCCTCACAGTACATATACCCACTTAGTGCCCCCTCACAGTACGTATACCCACTTAGTGCCCCCTCACAGTACATATACCCACTTAGTGCCCCTCACAGTACATATACCCACTTAGTGCCCCCTCACAGTACATATACCCACTTAGTGCCCCCTCACAGTATATACACCCACTTAGTTCCCCCTCACAGTACATATACCCACCTAGTGTCCCCTCATGGCACTTATACCTACTTACTACCCCCCTCACAGTACTTATATCCACTTAGTGCCCCCTCACAGTACTTATACCCACTTAGTGCCCCTCACAGTACATATACCCACCTAGTGCCCCCTCACAGTACATATACCCACCTAGTGCCCCCTCACAGTACATATACCCACCTAGTGCCCCCTCACAGTACTTATACCTACTTACTACCCCCTCACAGTACTTATATCCACTTAGTGCCCCCTCACAATACTTATATCCACTCAGTGCCCCCTCACAGTACTTATATCCACTTAGTGCCCCCTCACAGTACATATACCCACCTAGTGCCCCCTCACAGTACTTATATCCACTTAGTGTCCCCTCATGGCACTTATACCTACTTACTACCCCCCTCACAGTACTTATATCCACTTAGTGCCCCCTCACAGTACATATACCCACCTAGTGCCCCCTCACAGTACATATACCCACCTAGTGCCCCCTCACAGTACATATACCCACCTAGTGCCCCTTCACAGTACATATACCCACCTAGTGCCCCCTCACAGTACATATACCCACTTAGTGCCCCCTCACAGTACATATACCCACTTAGTGCCCCCTCACAGTAAGTATACCCACTTAGTGCCCCCTCACAGTACATATACCCACTTAGTGCCCCCGCACAGTACTTATATCCACTTAGTGCCCCCTCACAGTACATATACCCACTTAGTGCCCCTCACAGTATATACACCCATTTAGTGCCCCCTCACAGTACTTATATCCACTTAGTGCCCCCTCACAGTACATATACCCACTTAGTGCCCCCTCACAGTACATATACCCACTTAGTGCCCCTCACAGTACATATACCCACTTAGTGCCCCTCACAGTACATATACCCACTTAGTGCCCCTCACAGTACATATACCCACTTAGTGCCCCCTCACAGTACGTATACCCACTTAGTGCCCCCTCAGAGTACTTATATCCACTTAGTGCCCCCTCACAGTACATATACCCACTTAGTGCCCCCTCACAGTATATACACCCACTTAGTGCCCCTCACAGTACTTATATCCACTTAGTGCCCCCTCACAGTACATATACCCACTTAGTGCCCCCTCACAGTATATACACCCACTTAGTGCCCCTCACAGTACTTATACCCACTTAGTGACCCCTCACAATATATACACCCACTTAGTGCCCCCTCACAGTACTTATACACACTTAATGCCCCCTCACAGTAAGAATGTCCCTTTAGTGCCCCTAACATCAGTGGCGTAACTAGAAATGACTGGGCCCCACAGCAAATTTCTGACCAGGTCCCCGTCAGCAATTTCTTTGCAACCCCCTCCTCCTGTGCAACCCCCACTACTATGGCTAGTCAAGATCACTCTCTTTCTCAGACCAGACCCTGCAGCCTCTCCATCCGTTTCCTACACCTATATACTGTATGTTGTGTTATTGTATAATACTGTTGAGGGGGCCCTCACAATAAAATCTTTCAGTCCTCCTCCCGGGAGTGCCCCTTCTGGGTTTGGACCCCCTGTTTCACTTATAGCTACGTCCCTGCCTAACATAGTAGTTTAGGCCTCCATAGTGCCCCCATAATTAAACTCCATTACTATTACTATTATTACAATGTATTAATGCATTTTGTCATGAGGTGCCGTAGGTATGGTTACCAACAGTCCCAAATTTTCATAGAGAGTCCCGGCAAATTTGGGCTGTCGCAGACCAAGAATGGGTGGGGGATCGTTTAAGCCCCAGCTGCAAGTGGGTGGTTATGGTCGGCTTTGGGCATTCTCTGGGCAGGACTTAAATGTCCAGATTTCCCAACTACAATGTTGGTAAGTATATGTAAGGAAGATAAAAGTGTTTAACATGTCTCACAGGATTAATGTGCTGCATCGTCCACCTGGTCTAGTTTTTTTCTAACGTTAGGATTTGTATTAATAAATCTCACACTTTTATTGAGTTTAATGTATAAACTGTATTATACACTCCCCCTAGTGGTAGCAGAAGGTTACTGTTTACCTGTTCGTCTATGCAGGGGATTTGGAGCTTTGTATCATAAAAACAGCTCCAAGTGACATTGAGGGTAAATATTAGAGGGTTAGGGCTCATGCACATGAACATATTTTTTGTCTGTGTCCCTTATGGGTTTTTTTGTGGCCTGTATGCGGAATTGTTTATTTCAATAGGGAGCAACAAAAAAAAACGAAATGACTCTGTGTGCATTCTGTATCCGTATGTCCCCAAGTCCTTTCTACAAAAAAATAGAATATGTCCTATTCTTGTCCGTTTTGCTGCATTGTCACAATGGATCTGGAATAAAAACGGAGGTAACACGGACGTCATTCGTTTTTTTTTTTTTTTTTGCGGATCTGTGTTTTGCAGACCGCAAAATACATACGGTCGTGTGCATGAGCCCTTAACCAGTGTTTAACTATTGATAGACTAGGATAGGCCATCAATATCTGATTGGCGCGGGTGGGGGGGATCTCCTCTATATTATAATATAAGGCGCTAGCCGCATTTTTCGCTGATAGCACACTGACCCATTCATTTCTATGGGGCCATGCATATAACTGTATTTTTTGCGGAATTGTGTGGCAGAATAAAGTGCATGTCCTATTCTGGATTTTGCGGATCGGTTGTCTGTGCACCAAAATACGGACACGGCTGTGTGCATGAAGCCTTAGATTGGGTTCACGTACAGCTGCGAATTTCAGGGCAGTCCACAGCGGAGGACATAGTGAACATAGCCTAGTGCCCAGGCGCTATTGTCACAATTACTTACATTCGTGAAAATAGTGATTCTGGTAATAACACACTATCAGGTAATTGCCCTATAAGCAATTGTATAAGAGGCTTCTCTATAGTAAATACGCTGTCCATCCTCTGTACAACCAGCGGTGATAGCAGCGCCCCGCATGCCCCAGATACAACTGCAGGAAAACAGCGGCATCTTCTATCTGTACACAATGGAGCCCCTTACCCTTCGGCTCAGCAGGCGGCCTGAGCCTTAAAAATCCCTCCGCCCCTTTAACAAGGGTATTTCTGGCTTAATTCTCCTCAATTAGGGCAAATGGTTCCCACTTACAACCATCTGAGAGCTGGGCTGAAGAATGGCGGGGGTCAGAGGTCAGTATCTGACTAAAAATAGCAATCTGGGAACAGTTATTTGGGGAGAATTATGGAGAATTCAGAGATAGCTGTCATTCTCCGGGCCCCGCACGGACAGGCGGCTGTGTTAATATTATCTATTCTTTAATGGTGACTTCCAGGCATTCCTACAGATGTTACCGCTAAGAAAAAAAAAAAAAAACTTTGCCGATTTTAACAATTTCTGCAGACATATAAAGGGGTTTATGATATAACAGAAAATGGCGCCCTTATCATAGGTATAGGATCCGTCCACTTGACATGAGTATGGATTGCAACCCCAAGTGGACACCCAGTCCAATGCTCTTCCATATAGAAAACTCTACGAGTCATTTACAAAGGCCATTTTTTTTACTATGGTCTCGCTTTCTTTTTACAATAAACTTTATTAACAACATTACATCACCTAGCAACAGGCAGCCATTTTACAACATTACATAGAGACAGGAGGCCATTTTATGACATCACATCGAGACAGGCGGCCATTTTACCACATCGCCTAGAGCAGTGATTTTCAACCAGTGTGCCTCCAGCTGTTGCAAAACTACAACTCCCATCATGCCCAGGCAGCCTACAGCTATCAGCCTACAGAAGGGCATGGTGGGAGTTGTAGTTTTGCAACAGCTGGAGGCACACTGGTTGAAAATCACTGACCTAGAGACAAGGCGGCAATTTATAAATCACCTACAGACAGGCAGCCATGTAAATACTACACAAGTAATGTAGGTACTGTAATAACCACAATAAAATCCTGATTCCACCACTAGTCCTATTTATTTACCACACAGATGTGTCCTGTGTGCTGACCCAGCGCATGTATGTCAGGTAACACCGCTACTTACAGAATGTCAGGGATTGTATGATGTGTAGGGTGTCACATGACTGATGCCTCAATTTTAAATACATATATATTAAAAAATTGTATGATTTATTATGCCAAACTGAGCTGCGCCTAGACGGACCCCCAACGATCAGATACTGATGACCTATCCAGAGGATGGCATACCGGACAAGTTATGGAGAATGTGGCATAAGAGATGCATAAGGACTCATGCACATGACCGTTGGATGTTTTGCACAGGGCTGGTGTTATCACCCGGCATACCTGGGCAAGTGCCAGGCCCACTGTTCCTGGGGGTCCCACAGCTGATTGTAATAGTGAAGCAGGGAGCCGTTCACTACCCGCTCAGCCTGTGCTACTCCTACACAGTAGTGCGATGTGTCACAGTCCAGTCCTGCTGGGGAGCACAGATCATCGGAGGAACCAGGTAAGTATTTACAGTTTTTTTTTTTTTAACATTCTGTTAAGGGGGTACATATCTGGTATAACTACTGTGAGGGGGCACAACAACTCCATGGGGGCACATCTGGACATAGCTTTTGCGAAAGGGGAACATGACTAGTGTAAAGGGGCATATATCTTGGCATACCTATTGTGAGGTAGCACATATCTGGACATAACTACTGTGATGGGACACATATCTGGGCATAACTACTGTGAGGGGCACATATCTGGACATAACTACTGTGAGGGGCACATATATGGACATACCTACTGTGAGGGGGCACATATCTGGACATAACTACTGTGAGGGGCACATATCTGGACATACCTACTGTGAGGGGGCACATATCTGGTATAACTACTGTGAGGGGGCACCTTTCTGGTATAACTACTGTGAGGAGGCACATATCTGGACATATCTTCTGTGAAGGGGGTACATATCTGCTGTGAAGGGGGTACATATCTGGCCATAACTACTGAGAGGGGGCACAACAACTCCAGGGGGGCACATCTGGACATAGCTTTTGCGAAGGGGGCACATGTGGGCATTACTACTGTGAGAGGCACAAGGTAGGCATTACTACTGTGAGGGGCACAATGTGGGCATTACTACTGTGAGGAGCACAATGTGGGCATAACTACTGTGTGTTGGCACAAAGGGGGAATAATTACACCTTGGCTCTCAGTCAATAGTAGCTGCGGCTCTGTGATCTGTAATGAAGCCGCAGGAAAGCCCAGCAGGCTCGTTGCCAGCGCGGAGTGTGAGCCGCCAGTGAGAGGAGGCGGCACATCAGCATCATAAGCATAAAGTGGGGCGGAGTGCCTCCAGCTCAGCACCCTGTCCCAATCTGCAGTGTATTCAGTGTCTGGAGTTTCTCTTTAGAGGGTGCACAGCGGAATACTGTGAGAAGACCTGAGGCACTGGGGAAGTAAGGCTACTTTCACACTGACGGCACGGGTATCAGGCGGGTGAACAGCCTCCCGGATCCGTGCTGCCGCTATTGCAGGTGTGCAGCTGGAACTATGCTCCGTCCCCGTTCACTATAATGGGGGTGGGCCGGAGGTCCTGCCGCAGAATGGCAAACATGCCGAGAGGCGGACGGGGGAAAATTACAACATGTCGTAATTTTCGTCCGGTCGCCTCTCGGCATGTTTGCCGTGTTGCGGTCAGAAAAATGCTAGGAGTAAGGCCTCGTTCACACTTCTGTTTTTCCCTGACGTGCGCTGTCCGCACTTTCTGTGGACAACACACAAACTCATAAGAAATCGATGATCTGTTGACATTTCCGTAAAATTTTACGTACCGTGCATCCGCATAAAAACAGCAGAAGCATGTCCGTCTTAAATCCATGTCCCGGACCAAACGCGCCCATGTAAGTCTATCCCTCACACACATCCGTGTTGTATCCGCGTTGCGTCCGTTTTTCACTGATGACTAATAGGAGATTCTTTGGAAATTAATTTTCAGCTGTGCAACGTCAGTGAATTACAGATGACGCACGGATGGTAAAAACGGACACACGGACCAACCACGGATCCTTCACAGACATCTTCAAGGATGAAACACGTACGCTTTTTGCCATGGAAATGTGAACGAGGCCTAAAAACTACTCCAGCCCCTAACTGGAGTTGTTTTATTCGCCAATACCTACGCTTTTTTCCAAGTGTAAATGTAAATAAATTTCCCCTGACCCCCACCACTCCCAGATGGCGAGCATATCACAAAAACTCCCATGCGACAAAATATTGGCGAATGGGCGTTAAAAAAGTTGCAAAATTGGGTCTTTTTACGTCAACAACTGGTGCAGCGCTGATAGTAAATGACCCCCAGTCATTATATTTACGCACAAACTTTGAAACGGGATAAGCTTGGAATCAGCCAGCAGTGGCACGGAGGAAGGCAGCAGAGGAAGGGTTAATGCGTCCAGCTGTCACTAAATTCGGAGCTCTCCCTTTCATTCACCCCTAATTGCCCGTAACAAGGGACATTAACACTAATGACGCCTCTTACCTACATGCTGGAGTGTTTAGTGCCGCAATTGGACACAGATTGAGCCGCCACAAATCTGATGCGGGGCACAGAGAGGGCACAACTCTTGTGTGCAGTGGGCACGCTCAGAGGGCGGAGGTGTCACTGCACGATGGGCTAAGTGTGAGGTTCAATATATGTGAAGAGATGTAGCAGAGCCGAGTTTGATGCTGTATGAGCCTATTGTCTGACTGAGGAAATATTGAAATTATTCAACATTTTTTCTTGTGTCGTTCCTCTCTTATTCCTACTGGAAATGTAGAAATAATTTGACTGAGCCTTGTCAATCTCAGGTGAGTCTACACCCTCTGAGGGTACGACCACACCATGCCGCGATGCAGGGGAGTACTGTGCGGCCATACCAGCCACAGCGGGCTCCAATTTACTAATTAGGGTCACATAATTGAGTTGGCCTTCATTGATAATTATTCAACATTCTTTCTTGTGTTGTTCCTCCCTTATTCCTATTGGAAATGTAGAAATAAATTTGACTAGGCGTTTCCGTGAGGCTTGTCAATCTGAGGTGAGCCTACACCCTCTGAGGGTACGACCACGCCATGCTACGATGCAGGGGAGTACTGTGTGGCCCATACCAGCCGAAGCGGGCTCCAATTTACTAATCAGGGCCACATAATTGAGTTGGTCTTCATTGATAATTATTCAACATTCTTTCTTGTGTCGTTCCTCTCTTATTCCTGCTGGAAATGTAGAAAAAAATTAACAATTCGGTGGTACTGTGAGCCTTAGGTGTGCCTACACCGTCTGATTACACAATGTGGTCCTTATTAGTAATTTGGAGTCTGCTGCGGCTCGTATGGGTGCGTTGCATTGTGACTGTGTGCCGGTCTTACCCTGAGGTCTCATGCACATGGCCGTTGCCCAACCGTGGCCATATTGCGGCCCGCATACTGTGGGTCTGCAATACAAAGGCACCGACTGTGTGCACCCCGCATCACGGATCGTGGAACCATTCACTTGAATGGGTCCGCAACCCTGGAGATGCGGGACAGAGGCACGGATCGGAACGCCACGGAAGCACTACAGAGTGCTTCCGTGGTATTTCTGGCCGTGCCTCAGCACAGGTGCGGACCGTGGGATGCGGATCGCGGACCCCATTCAAGTGAATGGGCCCGCGATCAGAAAGCGGCGGCCCCATGGTCAGCGCCGGTGCATTATGGACCGCAAATTGCGGTCCACAACACGGGCACTGACGGCACACGTTCATGTGCATGAGCCCTTACACTACCAGTACTGATTGAGCAGTGTCAGGGTGTGCAAGGAGAGAGAAAATGTTAGCTGTTAACGTGTTCATACATTTCCAGGAGGAATAACAGAGGGACAGCACAACATGTTAACATGGCACCCCCCCCCCCCCATGGCATTTTGGATTGTGTCTGTGGGAATCTTTGCCCATTCATCCAGAAGAGCATTTGTGAGGTCAGACTACACCGACTCACCTGACCATGTCTTTATGTAGCTTGCTTTGTGCACTGGGGCAGTTATTCTGGAGCAGAAGAGAGCCTTCACCAAATTGTACCCACAAAGTTGGAAGCAATTCTCCAAAATGTCTTGGTATTAGGATTTCCCTTCACTAGAACTAAGGGGTCGACCCCTGGAAAACCCCATAGCATCTCCCCTCCTCCACCAAACGTTATAACTAGCACAAAGCAGTCAGGCAGTAACGTTCTCCTGGCAATCGCCAAACCCAGCCTCGTCCATCAGACCACCAGTGATGCATCACTCCACAGAATAAATCTCATGCTCCAGAGTCTACTGCCGACATGCTTCATACCTACCAATCGTCCCAGATCCAGCGGGACAGTCCTGGATTGCGGGGGAGGTATGTCCCGGTTTCTGGCAGCTGTCCCCCAGTAATATCCCCACATTGTGCCCCTCACAGAAAGTAAAAAAAATAAACACCACTTACTTACCTTCTTCCTAGCAGCATCAGCAGCAGGACAACGGCTGCTCTAGTCTGTGGAGGGGGCGGAGCCAAGGCTGACTGTCGGTAGGCCCAGCGCCGGGCCGCTACTGATGCTGCTAGGAAGAAGGTAAGTATGTGGTGTTTATTTTTTTACTTTCTGTGAGGGGCACAATGTGGGGATATTACTGGGGGCACAATGTGGGCATATTACTGGGGGCACAACATATTACTGGGGGGGCACAATGTGGGCATATTACTGGGGGGCACAATGTGGGAATATTACAGGGGGGCACAATGTGGGCATATTACAGGGGGGCACAATGTGGGCATATTACTGGGGGGGCACAATGTGGGCATATTACTGGGGGCACAATGTGGGCATATTACAGGGGGGGCACAATGTGGGCATATTACAGGGGGCACAATGTGGGCATATTACTGGGGGGCACAATGTGGGCATATTACTGGGGGGCATAATGTGGGCATATTACAGGGGGCACAATATGGGCATATTACTGGGGCACAATATGGGCATATTACTGGGGGCACAATGTGGGCATATTACAGGGGGGCATAATATGGGCATATTACTGGGGGGCACAATGTGGGCATATTACTGGGGGCATAATGTGGGCATATTACAGGGGGCACAATATGGGCATATTACTGGGGGCACAATTGGGCATATTTTTGGGGGCACATAACGGCATATTACTGGGGGCACATAACTGGGGATAATTACTATGTGGGGACATTAAGGGGACTGGGTGGGATTAAGTGTATAGTTATGTTTTGGACAGAGTTAGAGGCGTGACGTAGTGTGGAAAAAATTTGCGCGCCGCACAATGTGTCCCTCTTTTTTCATTTACAAGGTCGGGAGGTATGATGCTTTACACCACTCCATCCCACACCTGGCATTGTGCTTTATGTAAGGCTTGCATGCAGCTGCTCAGCCATGGAAACTCATGTCATGAAGGCCCCGGCACAGCACAGTTTTTGGCAGAGGAGGTTTGGACTCAGCAGACCGTGGGTGACTTTTATGCACTATGCTCCTCAGCGCTCTGTGACTTTATGTGGTCTTACCTTTGTGGCTGAGTTGCTGCAGTTCCTTCAACTTTGCACTCATACCACTGACAGCTGATGGTGGAAGATCTAGGAGGGAAAAAAGTTCTGGAACTTACTAGTGGCAGCAGTGACATCCTATTACAGGACCATGCTGGAAATCAGGAAGCTCATTACAACAAGCCATTCTATCATAAGGTGACTGCATAGCTAGGTGCTGGATTTTATACAACTGTGGAAAGGGCAGACTGCCTAGCCAGGGGTTGGATTTTTATATACCCGTGGCAATGACAAACTGCATGGCTAAGGGCTGGATTTTATACATCTGTGGCAATGGCAGACTGCATGGATAGGGGCTGGATTTTATACAACTGTGGCAATGGCAGGCTGGATTTTATATACCTGTAGCAATGCAGACTGCATGGATAGAGGCTGGATTTTATAGACCTGTGGCATTGGCAGACTGCATGGACAGGGGCTGGATTTTCTACACCTGTGGCAATAGCAGACTGCATGGCTAGAGGCTGGATTTTATAAAGCTGTGGCATTGGCAGACTGCATGGATAGGGGCTGTATTTTATACACCAGTGGCAATGGCAGACTGAATTGCTAGGGGCTGGATTTTATACACCTGTGGAAATAGCAGACTGAATTGCTAGGGGCTGGAGTTTATACATCTGTGGCAATAGGACTGAATAAAACACCTCAATTCAATGACTAAGATCTGTGTCCAATATTTTTCTCCATATAATGGATATTAGGCTGTGTTCACATTATGTTTCTAAACTACATTTGGCATATACTTTCATTACCAACACCAAAGGAATCCATAGGGTGCATACGCCGTACCTCCCTGCTACCACCTTCACTGTTAGGGTATGTTCACACAGAGTTTTTTGTGCGCTGAAAAAAAACCTGATGCAGAATACGCTCCAGGATTCCTTGTGTTTTAGGGACGCGGGTTTTAAGGCGTTTTTGAGGTGGTTTTTGATCTTGAAATGGAGAGTTTGGATGTGGATTTGATGAGTCCGCACCAGGAATGAACATGTCTTTTTTTTTTTTCAACGCCACAGTTGATACAAGCAGGAAAAAACAGGGCAGTGTAAAGTGGTTTTCCCATTGAAAACAATGGAGATTGGCTTTTTAGATGCAGAATCTGCACCAAAATCCATGCAGAAAAATCTCTGTGTGAGATTCCACACAGGACACGAACGCTGCAGATTTTGCCACAAAGTCTGCCACAGATATTTCCCGTTGGAAATCACATTCCATGTGGATTTACCCTTAGGCCAGCTTCAGACAAGCGTGTTTGGTCGGAGAAACATGTAATGGCCACATTTCCCGGACTGACTGCTGCTCGGGTTCTAGTTCGGGCCAGTCCTGGAAATGTAGATGTCACATCTCCAAACACACTTGTCTGAAACCAGCCTTACTGCAAGGATTTTTGCATGAACTTCTCATCACAAATGGCTCTGGACAAGCGATCTGGGACAATGCTGCTCCTTTGTCTCCCTCCTGTGGTAATAGCATGGTACTGCACTTCACTGAATTACTTCATATTTATCATTCACCTCAATTTTTTAAATTCTACCTTAATACAAAAGGAATAATAAATATAGTGATGTACGATGGTGGAGATCGTAGAGAGATAAAAAACACAGTGATGTCACAGTACAGAGATAATAAACACAGTGATGTCACAGTGCAGAGATAATAAACAGTGATGTCACAGTACAGGGATAATAAACACAGTGATGTCACAGTACAGAGATAATAAACACAGTGATGTCACAGTGCAGAGATAATAAACAGTGATGTCACAGTACAGGGATAATAAACACAGTGATGTCACAGTACAGAGATAATAAACACAGTGATGTCACAGTACAGAGATAATAAACACAGTGATGTCACAGTGCAGAGATAATAAACAGTGATGTCACAGTACAGGGATAATAAACACAGTGATGTCACAGTACAGAGATAATAAACACAGTGATGTCACAGTACAGGAATAATAAACACAGTGATGTCACAGTACAGAGATAATAAACACAGTGATGTCACAGTACAGAGATAATAAACACAGTGATGTCACAGTGCAGAGATAATAAACAGTGATGTCACAGTACAGGGATAATAAACACAGTGATGTCACAGTACACGGACAATAAACACAGTGATGTCACCGTACAGAGATAATAAACACAGTGATGTCACAGTACAGAGATAATAAACAGTGATGTCACAGTACAGGGATGATAAACACATTGATGTCACAGTACAGGGATAATAAACACAGTGATGTCACAGTACAGGGATAATAAACACAGTGATGTCACAGTACAGGGATAATAAACACAGTGATGTCACCGTACAGAGATAATAAACACAGTGATGTCACAGTACAGAGATAATAAACAGTGATGTCACAGTACAGGGATGATAAACACATTGATGTCACAGTACAGGGATAATAAACACAGTGATGTCACAGTACAGGGATAATAAACACAGTGATGTCACAGTACGGGATAAGAACACTGATGTCATGGCTACAGAGATAATAAACATAGTGATGTCACAGTACAGGGATAATAAACACAGTGATGTCACAGTACAGAGATAATAAACACAGTGATGTCACAGTACAGAGATAAAAACACAGTGATGTCACAGTACAGGATAATAAACACAGTGATGTCACAGTACAGGGATAATAAAACACAGTGATGTCACAGTACAGGAATAATAAACACAGTGATATCACAGTACAGGGATGATAAACACAGTGATGTCACAGTACAGAGATAATAAACACAGTGATGTCACAGTACAGAGATAATAAACACAGTGATGTCACAGTACAGGGATAATAAACACAGTGATATTCACAGTACAGGGATAATAAACACAGTGATGTCACCCGTACAGAGATAATAAACACAGTGATGTCACAGTACAGGGATAATAAACACAGTGATGTCACCGTACGAGATAATAAACACAGTGATGTCACAGTACAGAGATAATAAACAGTGATGTCACAGTACAGAGATAATAAACACAGTGATGTCACAGTACAGAGATAATAAACACAGTGATGTCACAGTGCAGAGATAATAAACAGTGATGTCACAGTACAGGGATAATAAACACAGTGATGTCACAGTACACGGACAATAAACACAGTGATGTCACCGTACAGAGATAATAAACACAGTGATGTCACAGTACAGAGATAATAAACAGTGATGTCACAGTACAGGGATGATAAACACATTGATGTCACAGTACAGGGATAATAAACACAGTGATGTCACAGTACAGGGATAATAAACACAGTGATGTCACAGTACAGGGATAATAAACACAGTGATGTCACCGTACAGAGATAATAAACACAGTGATGTCACAGTACAGAGATAATAAACAGTGATGTCACAGTACAGGGATGATAAACACATTGATGTCACAGTACAGGGATAATAAACACAGTGATGTCACAGTACAGGGATAATAAACACAGTGATGTCACAGTACAGGGATAAGAAACACTGATGTCATGGTACAGAGATAATAAACATAGTGATGTCACAGTACAGGGATAATAAACACAGTGATGTCACAGTACAGAGATAATAAACACAGTGATGTCACAGTACAGAGATAATAAACACAGTGATGTCACAGTACAGGATAATAAACACAGTGATGTCACAGTACAGGGATAATAAACACAGTGATGTCACAGTACAGGAATAATAAACACAGTGATATCACAGTACAGGGATGATAACACAGTGATGTCACAGTACAGAGATAATAAACACAGTGATGTCACAGTACAGAGATAATAAACACAGTGATGTCACAGTACAGGGATAATAAACACAGTGATATCACAGTACAGGGATAATAAACACAGTGATGTCACCGTACAGAGATAATAAACACAGTGATGTCACAGTACAGGGATAATAAACACAGTGATGTCACCGTACAGAGATAATAAACACAGTGATGTCACAGTACAGAGATAATAAACAGTGATGTCACAGTACAGGGATGATAAACACATTGATGTCACAGTACAGGGATAATAAACACAGTGATGTCACAGTACAGGGATAATAAACACAGTGATGTCACAGTACAGGGATAAGAAAACACTGATGTCATGGTACAGAGATAATAAACATAGTGATGTCACAGTACAGGGATAATAAACACAGGATGTCACAGTACAGAGATAATAAACACAGTGATGTCACAGTACAGAGATAATAAACACAGTGATGTCACAGTACAGGATAATAAAACACAGTGATGTCACAGTACAGGGATAATAACACAGTGATGTCACAGTACAGGAATAATAAACACAGTGATATCACAGTACAGGGATGATAAACACAGTGATGTCACAGTACAGAGATAATAAACACAGTGATGTCACAGTACAGAGATAATAAACACAGTGATGTCACAGTACAGGAATAATAACACAGTGATATCCACAGTACAGAGATAATAAACACAGTGATGTCACAGTACAGAGATAATAAACACAGTGATGTCACAGTACAGGGATAATAAACACAGTGATGTCACAGTACATAGATAATAAACACAGCGATGTCACAGTACAGAGATAATAAACATAGTGATGTCACAGTACAGGATAATAAACACAGTGATGTCACAGTACAGAGATAATAAACACAGTGATGTCACAGTACAGTGATAATAAACACAGCAATGTCACAGTACAGGGATAATAAACACAGTGATGTCACAGTACAGAGATAATAAACATAGTGATGTCACAGTACAGAGATAATAAACATAGTGATGTCACAGTACAGAGATAATAAACACAGTGATGTCACCGTACAGGGATAATAAACACAGCAATGTCACAGTACAGGGATAATAAACATAGTGATGTCACAGTACAGAGATAATAAACACAGTGATGTCACAGTACAGTGATAATAAACACAGCAATGTAACAGTACAGAGATAATAAACAGTGATGTCACAGTACAGTGATAATAAACACAGTGATGTCACAGTACAGAGATAATAAACACAGTGATGTCACAGTACAGTGATAATAAACACAGTGATGTCACAGTACAGAGATAATAAACACAGCAATGTCACAGTACAGGGATAATAAACACAGTGATGTCACAGTACAGAGATAATAAACACAGTGATGTCACAGTACAGTGATAATAAACACAGTGATGTCACAGTACAGAGATAATAAACACAGCAATGTCACAGTACAGGGATAATAAACACAGTGATGTCACAGTACAGAGATAATAAACACAGTGATGTCACAGTACAGAGATAATAAACACAGTGATGTCACAGTACAGTGATAATAAACACAGTGATGTCACAGTACAGAGATAATAAACACAGCAATGTCACAGTACAGGGATAATAAACACGGTGATGTCACAGTACAGGGATAATAAACACAGTGATGTCACAGTACAGGGATAATAAACACAGTGATGTCACAGTACAGGGATAATAAACACAGTGATGCCACAGTACAGGAATAATAAACACAGTGATGTCACAGTACAGAGATAATAAACACAGTGATGCCACAGTACAGGAATAATAAACACAGTGATGTCACAGTACAGAGATAATAAACACAGTGATGTGACAGTACAGTGATAATAAACACAGCAATGTCACAGTACAGGGATAATAAACACAGTGATGTCACAGTACAGAGATAATAAACATAGTGATGTCACAGTACAGAGATAATAAACACAGTGATGTCACCGTACAGGGATAATAAACACAGCAATGTCACAGTACAGGGATAATAAACATAGTGATGTCACAGTACAGAGATAATAAACACAGTGATGTCACAGTACAGTGATAATAAACACAGCAATGTAACAGTACAGTGATAATAAACACAGTGATGTAACAGTACAGAGATAATAAACACAGTGATGTCACAGCACAGAGATATAAACACAGTGATGTCACAGTACAGAGCTAATAAACACAGTGATGTCACAGTACAGGATAAGAAACACAGTGATGTCACAGCACAGAGATATAAACACAGTGATGTCACAGTACAGGGATAATAAACACAGTGATGTCACAGTACAGGGATAATAAACACAGTGATGTCACAGTACAGAGATAATAAACACAGTGATGTCACAGTACAGGGGTTATAAACACAGTGATGTCACAGTACACAGATTATAAACACAGTGATGTCACAGTACATGGATAATAAACACAGTGATGTCACAGTACAGAGATAATAAACACAGTGATGTCACAGTACAGAGATAATAAACACAGTGATGTCACAGTACAGAGATAATAAACACAGTGATGTCACAGTACAGTGATAATAAACACAGTGATGTCACAGTACAGAGATAATAAACACAGCAATGTCACAGTACAGAGATAATAAACACAGCAATGTCACAGTACAGGGATAATAAACACAGTGATGTCACAGTACAGAGATAATAAACACAGTGATGTCACAGTACAGAGATAATAAACACAGTGATGTCACAGTACAGAGATAATAAACACAGCAATGTCACAGTACAGGGATAATAAACACGGCGATGTCACAGTACAGGGATAATAAACACAGTGATGTCACAGTACAGGGATAATAAACACAGTGATGTCACAGTACAGGGATAATAAACACAGTGATGCCACAGTACAGGAATAATAAACACAGTGATGCCACAGTACAGGAATAATAAACACAGTGATGTCACAGTACAGAGATAATAAACACAGCAATGTCACAGTACAGGGATAATAAACACAGTGATGTCACAGTACAGGGATAATAAACACAGTGATGTCACAGTACAGGGATAATAAACACAGTGATGCCACAGTACAGGAATAATAAACACAGTGATGCCACAGTAACAGGAATAATAAACACAGTGATGTCACAGTACAGGGATAATAAACACAGTGATGTCACAGTACAGGGATAATAAACACAGTGATGCCACAGTACAGGAATAATAAACACAGTGATGCCACAGTACAGGAATAATAAACACAGTGATGTCACAGTACAGGGATAATAAACACAGTGATGTCACAGTACAGGGATAATAAACACAGTGATGTCACAGTACAGGGATAATAAACACAGTGATGTCACAGTACAGGGATAATAAACACAGTGATGCCACTGTACAGGAATAATAAACACAGTGATGTCACAGTACAGAGATAATAAACACAGCAATGTCACAGTACAGGGATAATAAACACGGCGATGTCACAGTACAGGGATAATAAACACAGTGATGTCACAGTACAGGGATAATAAACACAGTGATGTCACAGTACAGAGATAATAAACACAGTGATGCCACAGTACAGGAATAATAAACACAGTGATGTCACAGTACAGAGATAATAAACACAGCGATGTCACTATTTACTCTAGGAGTTAAGCTACCTGACAGTAAGCGTGTTTCTAAAAACGACCGGCAGAATTATGAATGCAGCTCCAGAGTATAATACTGAGGATATAATGTATTTACAGTTGCTCAACTTCATACATCTGCTATATAAATAGCTCAACTAAAACCTTGCACATAATTCACATTACATACCTCCCAACTTTTGAAGATTGCAAAGAGGGACAATGTGTGCGACGCGCATCACGGCAGGTTTTTTCATACTAGGCCACGCCTCTAACTCCGCCCAAAGCATAATTACTAGAGCCCCTGCGGTAATTTTTTTCTTGCATTTCAATGTCCATATAAATATTAGCACATAAGTCATCAGATTATATATTTTAAGGTACAAATTGTACCAAATAATGAAGTTCTGGTCTGATATTCAGGTAGAAACCATACAAACACTTTAGTAAGGAGCAATTTAGTAAATTTATTAATGCACATTTATGCATTAATTCGCCAGGTCAAAAAGAGGGACATTTAAGGATCAAAGAGGTACAGAGGCATACCTCCCAAGTGTCCCTCTTTTGGAGGGACAGTCCCTCTTTTTGACCCATGTCCCTCTGTCCCTCTTTTATTCTTAAATGTCCCTCTTTTTGACCTGGGGAATTAATGCATAAATGTGCATTAATAAATTTACTAAATTGCTCCTTACTAAAGTGTATATACTTATAAATTAGATCAGAACTTCATTATTTGGTGTAATTTGGACCTTAAAATATCTATAATCTGATGATTTATGTGCTAATATTTATATGGACAATGAAGCGCAAGAAATAAAATTGCCGCAGGGGCTCCAGAAATTATGCTTTGGGTGGAGTTAGAGGTGTGGCCTAGTATGAAAAAAACTGCCGTGATGCGCGGGGCACACAGTGTCCCTCTTTGCAATTTTCAAAAGTTGGGAGGTATGCAGAGGGACTTGGGTCAAAAAGAGGGACACTTGGGAGGTATGACATTATACTATCAAAGCTATTGAAGGGTTCACATGGGAAGATATATCCAAACTAGTGGATGAGAAAATTCAAGCAGTTGCCTATAGCAGCCAATTAGGTTGCTGCTTTCATTCTGCAAGAGAGTGTAAACATGTGAGCTGGAATCTGATTGCCGAAACCCATAGCATCCAATAAGGTCGCGACTTTTATTTTCCAACAAATGTGAGCTGTGAGCACCATACCATTAGACTAGATTTGAGGAACCTCGCTAAGCAACCATAAGCTCCTCCCACTCATAGACGGGATCCTATCAGCATGTGAGGGTCGTGGTTCGATAAGGTGACTACACTGTGACTATTTATAATGGATTATTATGTAGTGTGAATTAATAACCATTAGTACACTGCACATACACAGGTCCGTCGCTATAATACACACCCGGATATGTCTTTTCGCGGCGTCACTTCCGCCATGTTTAGTAAGGGCAATGATAATTCTTAAATATTTCGCCTCACTTTTGAACCTGCGGCTTCTGTAAACTTTAACACTTGTTAATCCGATCATTTACTTGTTGTTTTTATATATTTTTTAAATCATGTCCGCAATTGACCTTCTTCAAGATGGCGGCATCGACTTCGCGCAAGTAGCGTGGTGACGTTTCCTGGCTGACGTGATGACGTGAGGTGCGGCATGTGTTGTCTTGCAGTTGCCGATTCATTGTGGTGATGGCGGTGAACGGGGGAGAAGCTGCTGGTCTGAGACAAGTGGCCGCCATGTACGAGCAGCTGAAGGCCGAGTGGAACAAGAAGAGCCCGAACCTGAGCAAGTGCGGGGATGTGCTGGGCAAGCTGAAGGTGAAGCCCCGGGGGGAGGACGGGGGCATGGGGGAGGGGTGCAGGCTTGTAAGTTGACAGGGTGTCTAATATCAGGGTGTATGGGGTGGAGTGGGGTCAGTGTCTGGTTTTGGGGTTATATGACCCCCAGCCTTACATAGGGAGGGGTCATAGTGTGTTGAGAATTCAGAGTTTGGGGTTCCAGCATTCTGCTATGGGTCTTAGGGCGATATATCAGAGGTGATGTCTGATGTAGCGCCAGGTTCCTATGTAACGCGGTGGAGGGCGACATATCCACCAGGTTCAGGGACCATCTGCCATATCCGCCAGGCTTCGGGGTGACATTGGTTTTTGTGCCAGGTCCCGAGGTGACCATATGTAGGGACATAGGACGGATGTGCAACAGTTTTGGGGCTACCTTAGTTTTTATACCAGTTTCCTATGTGATGTGATATAGGGGAGACATCTGCCAGGCTTCAGGGTGGCACATTGTTTGAGACCAAGTTCCCTGGGTTCAGGGGGTGTCATTTTTAACAACAGGTTCCTAGGTGACGGGACGTCAGGCCGGTGTATCTGCCAGGTTTCGGGGTGACATTGGTTTTAGCGCCAGGTTCCTAGGTGACGTGCTGTAGGGCAGACATTTGTCAGGTTCAAGGATGATGTTGTTTTAGTGACCGGACATAGGGCAGACATGTATGCCATGTTATGGGGTGACATTGGTTCCTAGGTGATGGTACGTAGGGGAGACGTATCTGCCAGGTCTCGGGGTGACATCGGTTTTAGCGCCAGGTTCCTAGGTGACAGGACATAGTCCTACGTGACGTGTAGGGCAGACGTTTGCCAGATTCAGGTAGTGACGCCATTTTTAGGGCCAGGTTCCTAAGTATTGGGATGTAGGACAGACCTGTCTGCCAGGCTTATGGGGCAACTGGTTTTATCTCCAGTTTTTTAATTGATATGCTGTAGGGCAGACATATTTGTCAGGTTTGGGGTGATCTGGTTTTTCTGTAGTGCCAGCGTCCTAGGTCTTGGGATGTATGGCAGACATGACAGCCAGGATTCGGGGAGACGTTGGTTTTAGCGCCAGGTTCCTAGGTGACGTTCTGTGGGGCAGACATATTTGCCAGGTTCGCCGCTGATGTAGTTTTTAGTGACGGGACACGGAGTATGTATGTATGCCAGGTTTTGGGGCAACATTGGTTCCTAGGTGATGGTACGTAGGGGATATGTATCTGGCAGGTCTCAGGGTCACATCGGTTTTAGTGCCAGGTTCGGGGGTGAACTGGTTTGACGTTAGTGCCAGGTTCCTAGGTGACAGGGCACAGTGCAGACATATCTGCCAGGTTTTGGAGTGACATTGAGTGATGTTTTTTTTAGCGCCAGGTATTGGGATGTAGGGCAGACATAAGCGCCAGGCTTCGGAGTGAGTCCCAAAACCTTGGTCCATGCTGATGACCATTCCTGCACCAGCTTTCATGGTGACAACCTTTTTACTTCCAGGTTCCCGGGTATCAGGTGGTTCCTCTAGTGACTGGTGCGTTCAGTTAAAGGGGTTGCAGAGGGTTAGGGACGTATGGCTCTTTTTTCTTTTCAGAACTTGTGAGCTCAGCGATCGCAGCCCATCACCCACAGACGCTAGTGGGACTAGTTTTGGGTCATTACCTGCTGAAATGTTGTGTCTTGTGTGGCCCCCACTTCATCTATATACGAGCAGGCTGCGCTCTTCATGCTGATGGTCGTCTTCTGGTTGTGCTCTCCTTCAGGACTTTGTATGTCTCTGGAAAGATCTTCGTTGTACCCTCTGTATTTTAGTGGTGCAAATTGTCCATTACGCACCAAATAATTTAGCGATGACCCCTAACTGATAGAGGACGTGTCCCCGGTATAAACGAGATTCCACTGCAGCCTGCAGGATAAGGGTCCATTCACACGTCCGCATGTGTTCTGCGGATGTGCTGGCTCTATAGAAATGCCTGTTCTTGTCCGTGGTTGTGGACAAGAGTAGGACATGCTCTATATTTTTCGCG
Organism: Rhinella marina; assembly: GCA_900303285.1. Classification (NCBI taxonomy): domain Eukaryota; kingdom Metazoa; phylum Chordata; class Amphibia; order Anura; family Bufonidae; genus Rhinella; species Rhinella marina. Next base: position 307,240 of record ONZH01029700.1, on the reverse strand, counting down.
GGGACACGGAATGGAAGTGCGGATGCGGACAGTACACAGTGTGCTGTCCGCATCTTTTGCGGCCCCATTGAAAATGAATGGGTCCGCACCCGTTCCGCAAAATTGTGGACCGGATGTGGAGCCATTCGTACGGACGTATGTAAATGACTGACTGGTGGGTGTCTGATCATGAGAATGATGGTCTCAGGAGGGTCAGCGGTTGATCTCCGTTCATCCTCTATGAGCCTCCTCTTCTCAGTGATCTCCAGCAGTCCCATAGAAAATAAATGGTGCGTCATTCCATCCGTTCTCGTCATTATGGGGGTCCTAGCGGTCAGACAATTACACACATTATATCTTGGGAAGACCCCTTTTTTTTTGTATTAAAGGGGTTGTCCGAGTTATGACAAAAAATATATAGCACTGTAAATCTGATGGGTAGCAATATATAACTAAGTTCAGCAAGTTTTAGGCAAAAAAAAAAAATCCATATTTCCTCATTTCCCTGGTTCTCTTCTGGCCTTTGTTTACATGCAATAACAACAATCTCAGCCCCTCCCCCCTCCCCTGCAAAGGGAATGAATACAAGTGCTGAGTGACATGTCTGCCTGCTGGGATACTCAGCAGCATGTTGTATGTGTAGGACTACAAGTCCCAGCTGTACAATGACACTGCTAATACATACAGGAATTTCTCCCTACCTGTTCTTGTACAATTCCTCTATAGCTCCTTGCCCAGCATTTGTCTCCTCTCACTGCTGCAGCTACTATTTGTTGTAAAGCCTTGAGCCCTCAGTGTGTTCTGGCTGAAGGGGTTAATGTTTTATCTGAAGGAATCCAGGGAGAGAGCAGATAGCAGGAGCCCGGCAAAGAAAGGGGGCGTGGCCAGTGACGTCTCGTGTACAGACTCTTACCTGAACTCTGAGGCTTGTGAACGAAACATCACAGACCAGGGAGATAAGGTGACATCACAGGTCATGTGACCCTCAGTCAACTCTGAGAAACCAGCAGCTTTAGAAACACAAAGTATATGGGAAAGTTGTTATACCTGACAAGTTAGTAAACATATAAAGAACAAAAAAATAACTCGGACAACCCCTTTAAGTCTATAACCCTTCAAACCGGAATAGTTGGAGGATCCTCCTGGTTCTGCGGCATTCGGTCTGTGGACAAGTCGATGATCCTGTTTTGCGGCTGTGAACGTCTTGGGTTGCGATTACTCATCGTACGTTCTCATCTGTCACTTCTTCTGCATTGTAGTTTGCGCATCTACTGGCGTCCTGTCAGTGATCAGGGCAGTAATGGTCAGGACGGCTGGTATGTGTAGTCCCTGACCTGGCAATGACCCGGGACCCTGCCTTGACCAGTGATCACCAGTTTATGCCGACACTTGTTGATCGGGGGCCAGCAGTGGCTCCTTGCACTTTGGGTGGTTGGGGCACCGCTGTGCAAGTAAGGTCCCTTTCACACGAGCGAGTTTGCCGCGGGGGTGCAATGCGTGACGTGAACACATAGCACCCGCACTGAATCCTGACCCATTCATTTCAATGTCTGTGTACATGAGCCTTTTTTTTCACACATCAGTTCTGCGCTGTGTGAGGATCGCAGCATGTTCTAAATTCTGTGTTTTTCACGCAGTCCTGACCCCATAGAAGTGAATTGGGCTTTCAGTGAAAAACGCATTGTATCCTGAAGCAAGTGCGGATGTAATGCGTTTTTCACTGATGGTTACGAAGAGATGTTGCTTGTAAACCTTCAGTTTTTTATCACGCGCGTGAAAAACGCATCAAAACGCACCCGCGCGGGAAAAACTGAACAACTGAACGCAATCACAGAAAAAACTGACTGAACTTGCTTGCAAAATGGTGCGAGTTTCACTGAACGCATCCGGACCTAATCCGTCACACTCATGTGAAAGAGGCCTTAAAGAAGAACTCCCGCAAACATTTTTATTCTCTGACCTGTTAGAAAGGTGCATGATATAATCTGTAGTGACTGTCATCTTCTTATCAGTGACTGTTTCTGTGAGTAAAAACCTCTCTTCTTATTGTAGCTGGGTCATGTGACCAACTCCCTGACCTCCAACTGACCCAGGACAGAAAGCCAGTAACTGCTCTATTCATTCCTATGGGAGCCTCACTTTCAGTCTCATAGGAATACATAGAGAATTAGACTTCCTGTCCACACATAAGTCTATGTGTGAGTTGGTGGGTCTAATTGCTGGTCACATGACACAGATAAGAAACTTCAGGATGATATAACTCAAAAATTCAGCTACTGGTAAGAAAATGACATTCACTACAGATTACATCATGTACATTTCTAGCAGGACATGGAATAAATTTTTTTGCGGGAGTTCTTCTTTAAGGAGGGAACACGGCACTAAACCAACGTTGCAACCTCTTCATTCTCAGAGGATCCCAGCGTTCAGACCCCCTACCATAAAGTGATGTCCTAAAGACTCTCCTGTCATGGGCACGCCAATGCCAAGTTGACTTCAAGTCCCTTTGAAGGGAGCTCGGCGCTGGAACCAGTTTGCTAGTGAGTTTTACAGAGCACCGCTTTAAAGTCAGTGGCATTTCTAATGGGGATATTCAGTCCTACAGCTTTCTAATCTGTTTTCAAGCTCTCTGCTTGCTGTCTCTGAATATCCTTAATTGTCTCCAGAGGCAGAAACAGATTAAACGCTTCCCGCAGGAAAGAGAAGAGCTGTATCCAGCCATGCCCATAGTGGCGTACTTCATGCTAAGGAAATTGTCTGGACTGGGTACATTGTAGCAAACACTCAGCTGCGGGGAAGCATTAGGTCTGCACCAGTTTTCATTCTCTAGATGTAAACAACAATGTTTCCGTTTATTGACAGCAAGCAGAGATCTAAAAAATGTTGAGGAAGTAATATATAAAGCATCCATTCAAAGCGCCTTTTGGACTCAGCTCTGGATGAACGTGACTTGTAATGCGCTGTTTCCTCTCGTTACAGTTGGCGCTTTTGGAGCAGAATTTTTTACCCACCACTCATACCCGGCTGACCAAGCAGCAGCTCGTCTTGGCTAGTAAGTATGATATGTAAAAGAAAACCGCGCCTGAATGACGCTATACGTTATTCCACGGTTTAAAGGGGCTGTTCCATCGGATCATATATGGAATATTGATAAGTTATGTCATAAGTGTCAACTGTGAATGCAGAGCGTGTGCTGATAGGTGGGGGGCCCCTGCTGTGAATGCAGAGCGTGTGCTGATAGGTGGGGGGGCCCCCGCTGTGAATGCAGAGCATGCTCTGATAGGTGGGGGGCCCCCTGCTGTGAATGCAGAGCACGCTCTGATAGGTGGGGGGCCCCCGCTGTGAATGTAGTGCACGCTCTGATAGGTGGGGGGCCCCCTGCTGTGAATGCAGAGCACGCTCTGATAGGTGGGGGGGCCCCCCTGCTGTGAATGCAGAGCACGCTCTGATAGGTGGGGGGCCCCCCGCTGTGAATGCCCAGAGCACGCTCTGATAGGTGGGGGGGCCCCCGCTGTGAATGTAGTGCACGCTCTGATAGGTGGGGGCCCCCGCTGTGAATGCAGAGCGTGTGCTGATAGGTGGGGGGCCCCTGCTGTGAATGCAGAGCGTGTGCTGATAGGTGGGGGGGCCCCCGCTGTGAATGCAGAGCATGCTCTGATAGGTGGGGGCCCCCTGCTGTGAATGCAGAGCACGCTCTGATAGTGGGGGGCCCCCGCTGTGAATGTAGTGCACGCTCTGATAGGTGGGGGGCCCCCTGCTGTGAATGCAGAGCACGCTCTGATAGGTGGGGGGCCCCCTGCTGTGAATGCAGAGCACGCTCTGATAGGTGGGGGGCCCCCCGCTGTGAATGCAGAGCACGCTCTGATAGGTGGGGGGCCCCCGCTGTGAATGTAGTGCACGCTCTGATAGGTGGGGGGCCCCCGCTGTGAATGCAGAGCACGCTCTGATAGGTGGGGGGCCCCCGCTGTGAATGCAGAGCAACGCTCTGATAGGTGGGGGGGCCCCTGCTGTGAATGCAGAGCACGCTCTGATAGGTGGGGGGCCCCCGCTGTGAATGCAGAGCACGCTCTGATAGGTGAGGGGCCCCCACTGTGAATGCAGAGCGCGCTCTGATAGGTGGGGGCCCCCGCTGTGAATGCAGAGCATGCTCTGATAGGTGGGGGCCCCCTGCTGTGAATGTAGTGCACGCTCTGATAGGTGGGGGGCCCCCGCTGTGAATGCAGAGCACGCTCTGATAGGTGGGGGGCCCCCGCTGTGAATGCAGAGCACGCTCTGATAGGTGGGGGGCCCCCGCTGTGAATGCAGAGCACGCTCTGATAGGTGGGGGGCCCCTGCTGTGAATGCAGAGCACGCTCTGATAGGTGGGGGGCCCCTGCTGTGAATGTAGTGCACGCTCTGATAGGTGGGGGGCCCCTGCTGTGAATGCAGAGCACGCTCTGATAGGTGGGGGGCCCCTGCTGTGAATGCAGAGCACGCTCTGATAGGTGGGGGGCCCCTGCTGTGAATGCAGAGCACGCTCTGATAGGTGGGGGGCCCCTGCTGTGAATGCAGAGCATGCTCTGATAGGTGGGGGGCCCCCTGCTGTGTATGTAGTGCACGCTCTGATAGGTGGGGGGCCCGCACTGTGAATGCAGAGCACACTGCACGTTCAGGTGTTTTGGGAAGTTCCATAACAGTGATTGGAGAGGACACCGCACGTGTGTGGCGACCGCTATGGGACATCCAAAAATTGCAAACTGAGCGCTCAGCTATTTCCAGAAGTCGTGTAGTAGAGAATGGAGGAAACCCGCACGCACAGCTTGCTCTGGATTTGCTTTAGGAGTGGGATCTGCACCTATCAGACATTTGTTGCACATCCTCTCAATATAACTTAAAGGGGTTTTCCGGGATTTTACTCCTGATGAGCTATCCTCAGGGTAGGTCATCAGTATCTGATCATTGGGGGTCTAACACCCGGGACCCCCGCCGATCAGCTGTTTGAGAAGGTACCTGGCGCTCCTTTGAGTGCCAGTACCTTCTTGCGGCTTTCCAAGCACAGCGCCGTATGTTGTACAGCTTTCCATTAAAGGGTTTCTGTCACCAGTTTTTTCGGTATGAATCAGGCTAACATTAGAGATGTGCTAATGTCACCTGATTCCAAATATATATCTGTTTTATTTACTGGTGCCCCCATTTTTATATAAAATGAACTTTTATTTTATGCTAATAAGGCCTCTAGGTGCAAGGGGCGTTACCTCTGCTCCTAGAGGCTCTGTTGATTGACAGGCCCAGGTAGAGAAGAAACACTCCATTCACCATAGCTTGCAAGGACCTTCAATGATGTCATGACCATGTGATCAGTCACATGGTTAGGATCACACAAACAGCCTGTCTCCTCCTAAACCATGTGACTGATCACATGGTCATGACATCATTGAAGGTCCTTGCAAGCTATGGTGAATGGAGTGTTTCTTCTGTGCCTGGTCCTGTCAATCAACAGAGCCTCTAGGAGCAGGGGTAACGCCCCTTGCACCTAGAGGCCTTATTAGCATAAAATCAAAGTTCATTTTATATAAAAATGGGGGCACCAGTAAATAAAACAGATATATATTTGGAATCAGGTGACATTAGCACATCTCTAATGTCAGCCTGATTCATACCGAAAAAACTGCTGACAGAAACCCTTTAAAAACGCAGATGCAAAAATAGCCTTGCCCTCAAAATTTGGAATCCGTTCACTGCTCACCATTGTCCTTTGTGTGTTCAGGAGACGTCTTGGAGATCGGCGCCCAGTGGAGCATCCTGAAGAAAGACATCCCGTCGTTTGAGAGATACATGGCGCAGCTCAAGTGTTATTATTTTGACTATAAGTAAGATTTTAGGCTTTGCTGAAATTTTCTAATTGTATAAATTTTATATTAGAAAGAAAGATACTGACCAAACATATTCCAGAAGGACACTCTTTGACTACTGAAGTCTGTAGGCACGTGGGCATGTATGTGGATATGCGGTCACAGCATATATGTCAACCACGTTCGTATCGAAACAGTGGAGTGAACCCCCCCCCCCCCCCAAGTCATTTATTTTGAACAAAAACAGAAATATGGGAAATGACACACTTGTGTGTATGCCCTCATTAAAGGGTTTTCTCATCATGGACAATGGGGGCATATCGCTAGGATATGCCCCCATTGTCTTATAGGTGCAGGTCTCACCGCTGGGACCCGCACCTATATCAAGATCCGGAGCCCCCAAAGTGAAAGAGGGCGCACTGTGCATTCATTTCTATCGTGCCGGCAAAAATAGCTGAGCACTGGTTACGTAGAAATAAATGGGAGCGGTGGCCGCACATGCGCAGTGTGCTCCCATTCATTTCTATGGTAGCAGTGGGGAGCTGCGCCTGGTGGTGGCCGGACCCCGGGATACCCAGGGTCTTCCAGGCGCAGCACTCCCCGCTCCGTTCTCAATATAGGTGTGAGACCCGCACCTATAAGACAATGGGGGCATATCCTAGCGGTGGGAATGATGATGAGATGGGAATAACCCTTTAAGATGACCCTTTATCAATGGGGGGCAGCCCGGCGATCAGATGAATGGTGTATGTCCATCTTCTCTAACACCCGGTGGTCACTCCTTGTGCTGGACATACATTGCTTCTGTTGGAAAATGTCTCGTTACATGCCAGATGAATGGACAACCACGTAATGGATGAGACCCCCAGAGCATCTCTCTATTCTCAACGCAATCCCATATGCCCTAAATGGAGTTACGTGGACCCCCAACAGAATGTTCTGTGCACTGTCTGTCATTCCGGACCCGTTTTGTGCCCTTTTACACTGCACGGTGCTAAGAAGTCTAGGTCAGGCAGTCCAGACTTGTGTCCACCTTTTGCTTTGCTTCCATCCCCACCTTCCACGGAGCCCTATTACTTCAGCTCCACCTCTGCTTGCCGAAACAGCCCCAGATCACTGAAGAGACTGACACTGCCCCGGACCATACCAGCGCAGTGACCCTAAGGGCCCATTCACATGACCGTGGTATTGCAGATTCGCAATACCATGGATGCCGCCCGGCGTGTGTTCCGCAATTGGCCGGTCCTCATATTGCGGCCCGCAAACAGCAGGTCCGCAATAGATGGGCACCAGCCCATTCACTTGAATGGATCCGCAATCTGTAAGGTGCAATGCGGAAAAGTCATACGTGCGCTTTTTTGCGGTGCGGATTGTGGACCCCATTCAAGTGAATGGGTCCTGCGTCTGCATACGGTGGCCCTACGGTCTGTGCATTGCAGACCGCAATTTGTTGTCCACAGCACGGGCTGCAGAACAGATGCAGACCCATTCGGGCGGAGGTGTGAATGGTCCTTGATAGAAATAACTAAAGTGCGAACTCAGCCTACTCGGCTACTTTTTAAGGATGGGGGAGACAGGCCGGCATGTCCGGGAGAATTCACACGAGACTTGGTTTCACCTCTGGTGGGTCCTGACATCGGGAGTGGGAAGTAATTTTGATTTGTGTTGCATATTACTTGGTTTTAGGCTAATGATTATTTATTTTTATTATCAAAAATAATTGGTCGGGGTTCCCTAAGATGAGAATTTTATTTTCTGGAGGGCTCCCCCAATGCAAAAAAAATTAAAAGGTTTGGAGACCATGGGGTATATAGACGTGGGTTGTATAGCATGTGGATACGGCACTTACCTGTCCCTGAATTGTAAGATATCTCTATCTGTTTCTCTCTGTGATTTGATGGGAGTGCTTCTTCTATTATTCTCGGTTTTCTCCACGTTGCGCCGTATGCTGGCGTATAGGAATACTCTGCAGTGTTTGGCTGCTTCTCATGTATTTTGTGTCTCCTTGCAGGGATGAGCTCCCCGAATCTGCGTACAATCACCAGCTGCTGGGCCTCAATCTCCTCTTCCTCCTGTCACAGAACAGAGTGGCCGAGTTTCACACCGAGCTGGAACGGTTACCTGCCAAGGACATCCAGGCCAATGTCTACATCAAGCACCCGGTGTCTCTGGAGCAGGTACGTGTCACTGGTGACCCTAGTGGGATGCTGGGGGTTGGGGGGGACTTGTCCATGACGCTCATATCCTGTTCCTTCCTGTATTTTAGTACTTGATGGAGGGCAGTTATAACAAGGTGTTTTTGGCCAAAGGGAACATCCCTGCAGAGAGCTACACCTTCTTCATTGACATCCTGCTGGACACAATCAGGTCAGTACTATGTTCTGTTCCATGCGTCGTCCTCTGCAATTTCTGGCAGCTTTTACTACGTCTTAGGCCCCATTCAGACGGCTGTATTATTGCGGACCCGCAATAATACGGGGGCCGACCGGCGTGTGTTCCGCACCGCTCGGAACACACGCCGGACGGCCCCATTCAAAATGCCTATACTTGTCCGTGCGTGTGGACAAGTATAGGACATGCTTCATATGAGCTCCCCGCTCCATAGAGGTGAATGGGGCCGCATCTATTCCGCAATATTGAGGAATAGATACGGCCCCATTCACACGGTCATGTGAATGGGGCCTTAGCGCTACTTACAATGTTTACACCAATGTACAAAATGGCTCTACCAGAGTCCAAACTGTGTATATCTGGGCAAGTCTACCACACCAACAAGAAATAACATACACAGGACTACAGTTCATTAGCCCCTTCACTACGGCGCTGGAGCGATGGGCAAACATGTCGCCCGGGTCTCCGCTGTTTCAGACAGCAGAGACCCGCGGATAATGACTGCGACCGGCAATAATGCCAATCGCGGTCATTAAAGCCTTTAGATCCCATGATCAAGTGGATGCCGGCCAATGAGGATGGCGGTAATTGATTTTAATGCGCTCACTGAGACCCAGCGCATTTTGGACAGCAGGTGGCAGGCCAAGATAAGAAATGAGGAATTCTGAACAATTAAAGGGGTTGTCTCATCTTGCCTAATGGGGGCATATCGCTAGGATATGCCCCCATTGTCTTATAGGTGCGGGTCCCACCGTTGGGACCCGCACGTATATCGAGAACGGGGCCCCGCAAGGTGGTGGCTGGAGGACTCCGGTCCGGCCACCACCAAGCCGGCTCCCCATAGAAATGAATGGGAGCGCACCGCACTTGCGCGGCCACCGCTCCTATTCATTTCTATGGAGCCGACGGAAATAGCCGAGCCAGCGCTCGGCTATCTTCGCCGGCCACATTGAAAATGAATGGAGGCGGCTGCGCATGCGCAGTGCGCCCCCGTTCGCTTTCGGGGCCCCGTTCTCGATATAGGTGCGGGTCCCAGCGGTGGGACCCGCACCTATAAGACAATGGGGCATATCCTAGCGATATGCCCCCATTAGGCAAGATGAGACAACCCCTTTAATGGATGAAAAAAAAAAATCAATGATTGTTCAGAATTAAAAATGGCTTCCCTATGGCAGTTGCAGGACATGATAAACTCCCAGCCGCTGGGGGCCGTTCAGACGGCCGTGTTGTTGCGGATCCGCAAAAACACGGATGCTGGCCAGTGTGTGTTCCGCAATTTGCACCCCATACAAAATGCCTATTCTTGTCTGCAATTGCGGACAACAATAGGACTTGTTCTATCTTTTTTTTCGCGGCTGTCCGCGCCCATTAAAATGAATGGGGCCGCATCTATTCTACAAAATTGCGGCATAGATGCGGACCCATTCACACGGTCATGTGAAGGGGCCCTAAATTAAAGTGCTCAGTGCAAGCAATAAATATACCAATCATGATATACAGGGGAATACGTAGTGTAATATATTAATACTGACTAATGTAGTTCAGACTCCGGAACAGATCGGCAAAAACCCATCCGGTCAATAGTACAACCGTCTGCATCCGTTCAGAAGGGATCCGGTTGTCTTATCTCCAAAATTGTCAAGATGGATCCAGCTCTAAAACCATTGTGAGTCAATATGAGTGCCAGATTTTTTTTTTTTTTTTTTTCCTTGTCTGAAAAAATGGATCCGGCACCATTGACTTGCATTGTGTTCCATGCCAGATTAGTCTTGATCAGTATCGCAGCGGTTTTGTGTCCAGCATGGGAACGCAACAAAACGGAACAGAATACATTCTGGTGTACTCCGTTCCAGTTTGTTCAGTTTTGTCCAGATTGACAGTGAATGGGGACCAAACTGATGCGTTTTTCTCCGGTTTTTAGATCCTCTGCCGGATCCCAAAACCGGAAAGAAAAACGCAGATGTGAAAGCAGCCTAAATGAATTGTGGTACTCTGTAGGTTATTTCGCTCCTGCTTCCAGCACCCTTGCTCCGCTCAACAATCTTTTGGTCCCCGCCTGTTTACTTCCTGCCTCAGCGCTGACCTGTGTAGGAACAGCATGCAACCATTGAGGCCCAGGAGTCACGTCCTGTCACTGACACATCACCAATGAGGCCACCGAATTGCCAGCAGAGGGGACATACTTGTAGAGAGGACATCACACTTTAATTTGGTGGGGACAGGAGCTGGGCACTGGACCCGGAACTATCTGATCTCAAGTTAATATCACAGACTTTACCAGTTTTATCTTCTTCCATGTGTCTGATATAAACAAGATCATATTGTCTCATCATGGACAATGGGGCATATCGCTAGGCTATACCCCCCATTGTCTTATAGGTGCTGGGACCCGCACCTATATATCGAGAACTGAGCCCCGCAAGGTGGTGGCTGGAGGACTCCGGTCCGGCCACCACCAAGCCGGCTCCCCATAGAAATGAATGGGAGCATACCGCGCATGCGCAGCCCCCGCTCCCATTAATTTCTATGGAGCCGACGGAAATAGCACCTAGCAACATTTTCACAGGCCCTGCGCATGCGCACTCCTTCACTCCAGCAGTGGGACCCGCACCTATAAGACAATAGGGACATATCCTAGCAATATGCCCTCATTGTCCATCATGAGACAACCCCTTTAAGTAAATTTCCCCTTTAAATAAAAAATCATATGGAAGTTAGCTTTAAAGGGGTTGTCACTTCAGCACATGGCATTTATCATGTAGAAAAAGTTACTACAAGGCACTTACTAATGTATTGTGATTCTCCATATTGCCTCCGTTGCTGGCTGGATTTATTTTCCCATCACATTACATACTGCTTGTCTCCAGGGGTTATGACCACCCTGCAATCAAGCATCGGTGGTCGTGCTTGCACATTATAGGAAAGAGCTGGTAGCCAGGACCGCGCAAGTGCGTTTTTTTCCAATAGTGTGCAAGCACGGCCGCCACGGCCCCAGTGTGCCAGAAAAAATAAAATGGAGCCGCCCTCACCTGACATCCAAGGAGCAGATCAGATGATCCCGGCACAGATAGAGGGCAGTACTGGACACGTAGGACCGCACTGTACTGTAAAGAGGAGCTACTAGACACATACAGGTGTTTTACCATAGAAATGTCTGTTGATTGGTTGGACCTGACTCTGAGGCATTGTATGTTGAGTCTAGTTTCAACTTGCAATAGCCAGAAAAGCCCACTGTATTCTAAAACTATTATATCTTGAGGTCATTGTATCTTGAGGGATCACTGTATGTATTCATAGATCAGCAATCACCATCATACAATAACTTTCCTTCTGCAGGGATGAGATTGCAGGCTGCATCGAGAAGGCATATGAAAAGGTCTTGTTTAACGAAGCCACCAGGATATTATTCTTCAATACTCCAAAGAAAATGACAGACTATGCAAAGAAGGTGAGTATGGCAGCTGTAAGTTATCTACTGGAACATCCACCTTAGGCCTTATTCACACAGTCAGTGGTTTGTATCAGTGTGGGAGGCTGCACAGACAGAAGGTATAACGGAAAGATCTGCACCTGTTCTTTGGTTTTGGCTGACAATCGCTGATGAAAATCACTGGTCAAACACTGACTGTGCGACTAAGGTCTTACGAATCGGGCGGAAAGTGTCACGGATTCTGTAATAGTGGCCGGAATCCAGGACTGTTGAATCCTGGGAATGATTTTGACATGGGGTTGAGGAGCTGAGCAGTTTCTCGGGAACTTTGCTGAAAGATTGAACGTCAAAGAAAGCCCCCCCCCCCCCCCCCCAATAATCAAGTAAGGGGGGGGCATGCCCGTATTGTGACCCGCAAACAGCAGATCCGCAATACACTGGCACCGGCTGTGTGCAACCCGCATCACGGATGCGGACCCGTTCACTTGAATGGGTCCGCAATACGGAAGGTCCGCTGCGGAATGGAGACATGGAACCCCACAGAAGCGCTATGGAGGGTTTCCGCGGTGTTTCTCACCGTGCCTCCGCAAAAAATATATAACATGTTTTATATTTTTGGGGTGCGGATGGATCACGGACCCATTCAAGTTGAATGGGTCTGGGTCCGTCACAGCCTACTTTCCCACTAGCGTTTTTGCTGGATCCGGCAGGTATGGGAACGGAATGCATTTTGGAGCACTCCGTTCTGTTTAGTTTTGTTCCCATTGACAATGAATGGAACTCAATACCGGCTAAACGCTAGTGTGAAAGTAGCCTAAGGAATCTTCACAGATGTTGCCCATGCATTGGGAACAGCAAATTGCGGTCCCCAATGCACGGAACGGCCGACCAACTGCCGTGAGCATGAGCCCTAAGACTGTATTAAACACGTGAAATATTCTGCATGCAAAAAGCACCAAACCTTTTAATTATCCAGGCTCCCTAAATTAGATCCTTGCCTATATGTGCCCTCCTGGCTCTAGAAACCCCGACAGATTGTAACTTTACATTATTCTGAAAGTTCATCATTTTCCAATATTGCCGTATGTATATATCACTTACCCCAGGATTATGCCTTATTCACACGTCAGAAAAAAACAAAACAGTGCAGCAGCACTCTGCAAACACAAATAATGTACAATAATGCCATAGTCATATAAAACATTTTGATACTAGTACTATGCTTATTTTGCAAAATTGAGAATCTTGGCAAATCATTTTGTACAAAATATTTGAGCCCATCTGCCATACGTCAAGGCGTTCTCTTTCAGACGGGAACCTAGCGCTAATTTCTACCTGTTGTGTGCCATAATGGCCACCACAAAACTCAGGGAGTGCTGGTTCCTCATGCATGCTTTTGTGTTTCTAGCCATGGCAGCGTGCACCTGCACTTTGGATGTGCTGACTGACCCCCTTTTTTTGCAGTTATACTGATCTGGAGGTGTGGCTACTCCAGCCAGTCTTGCACTCCTGATAAGCCTGTCTGCCTCATAGGCTGATTTTAATCAGAGTAAGTATAAAACTGTGTCCTGCTCTCAGTATATGTATTTGAAGCTGTAAAGCACCAGGAGAGGTAGAGTGGGCTCAGCATGCATGTTGGTACCTGCATTCCTGGATTCAATGGAGGCCTTTAAGGCACCTAAAATGGCAAAGGCAGAGTGGACCCAGCATGCATGAGGAACCAGCACTCCCTGAGTTTTGTGGTGGCCATTATGGCACACAACAGGTAGAAATTAGCGCTAGGTTCCCGTCTGAAAGAGAACGCCTTGACGTATGGCAGATGGGCTCAAATATTTTGTACAAAATGATTTGCCAAGATTCTCAATTTTGCAAAATAAGCATAGTACTAGTATCAAAATGTTTTATATGACTATGGCATTATTGTACATTATTTGTGTTTGCAGAGTGCTGCTGCACTGTTTTGTTTTTTTTCTTTTGTGTTTCTAGCCATGGCAGCGTGCACCTGCACTTTGGATGTGCTGACTGACCCCCTTTTTCTGCAGTTATTCACACGTCAGTGATTGTGAGTCAAAACAAGGTTTGGAGCCTCCACGACACAAGGTATAAGGGAGAGATCTGCTCCTGTTCTGTGTTGAGCCCCACCTGGTTTTGGCTCAAAATCACTGATTGAAATCACTGACCGAACACTGACGTGTGAATGAGGTATTAAAGGGGTTATCCCACGAATAATGTAAAAAATGAAAATCGGACATTATATAGTCCATGACAATACCTTTCTAGCAACGCCCTGTACCTCACATGGATCCAGAGATCTCCACATTCATTGCTCTGCTAGATTTATGTCAAGCTGCCAGCTTAAGGGGAGTGTCTTTTCTGATGCAGCTCAGGAGGCGTGTCTCGGCTCTGCCTATCGCAGCTCAGGAGGCGTGTCTCGGCTCTGCCTATCGCAGCTCAGGAGGCGCGTCTCGGCTCTGCCTATCGCAGCTCAGGAGGCGCGTCTCGGCTCTGCCTATCGCAGCTCAGGAGGCGCGTCTCGGCTCTGCCTATCGCAGCTCAGGAGGCGTGTCTCGGCTCTGCCTATCGCAGCTCAGGAGGCGTGTCTCGGCGCTGCCTATCGCAGCTCAGGAGGCGTGTCTCGGCGCTGCCTATCACAGCTCAGGAGGCAGTTGAAAGATGAAACTGAGCATGTGCAGCCTTCTCAGTGAATAGGTCAAAGAAATAAGAAACTAAGTGGTCCTATACAGATACATTTTATTGAATAATTCAGTAGCTATACAGAATTTTTAATTACATGCAATTACAAAAGTATTCAGATCCAGGTGCTGGTTTGAAAACTGTAGAATATTTTTCGTGGGACAACCCCTTTAAGGAGGGTTAGTCAAACTCGTAAAAGGTGAGAAACCATAAACCCCCCCCCCCCCTCTTCTTTTTGTTGTCTCCGCAGCGCGGTTGGGTATTGGGCCCGAATAACTACTACAGTTTCAGCAGCCAGCAGCAGAATCCGGAGGAGGCCACAATTCCTTCCACAGAATTAGCCAAGCAAGTGATTGAGTACGCCCGCCAGCTGGAAATGATCGTATAAAGGACGGGAAGTGGCTCCAGCCAACTTCCCACGTGTGTTCTCTTTTACTGGTCTGCCTGTTCACTCGCCATCCTCACTTGTATCACATTATTTTATAGATTGGGGGTACGGGATATTTTGTAGGAAGGTATATTATTAAATTATACCATTTACTGGACAGGTTTATACCTCTATACCAAACTTTTTTTTTTTTTTACATTTTTTTTTTTATGACACCATATTAAAAAGAACCTTCTGCCTGCTTAAACGTTTAAATGGCCTCTCCAGAGCCCCCCCCTCCTCCCTCCCGAATTATCAGGACCCAGTATACACCTGCAGCTGTGCATAGCCAAGTGAGTAGCTACCACTTCTCAAGGGGGGGGGGGCGACCTTCTTCCCTCCTGACACTGTCCATGCTGATTGAGGGAGGTGCAGAGATTTAAGAGTTTGAGCAGGTGACTGGTCCTCTTTAAAGGGCTTGTCCACGATCCTAAGAAATTAGCCTACGAGCAGGAAATAATCAAAACATTACCTGATAAATCCCAGTCATGCAGTGCTGCCGTCGCTTATATCCTTCATGTGACTGCTGCAGTCAGTCACTGGCCCTAATTGTGATGCTTAAATGTACAGCGGAGGCCAGTGCTTGGGTGCAGCGGTCACGTGAATGACGTGCATGACATCACTGCTATGATGTTAAAGCAGGGAAATTTGTATAATGGTTATTTTTTTAATTTTTTTTTTTTTTTTTTTAATTTTAAACCATTTCCTGCTCGTAAGCAATTTTCATAAAATAGAGGACAACCCCTTTAAAATAGCCGACTTTAATGTTTCTCTATCTTCCAAGGCCGGTCATTTTTTCTGCTGCGGAGTTGATCGGTCTGTGAGATTAACCACCTAACTGTTTTGCCAGCTTCCAGCAGTGGGAAAAGTAGCTACCTTGAGGGGGAGGGCTGCTTTAGATGCTGCTACCTCCTGAATGGTAGAAGCTAGAAACATGCAACCTGTTTGAAAGTTGACATTCCAAGCTTTCAGACAATACCAGAATGACAGCAAAATGTTCAGGACAGAGAAAGATATCACTAATAGAAATCGGGATGCAGTGAATGCAGCTGAAAATGAAAATAAAAGCAGGTTTTACCCGCGGTTATTCTACACAGTGATTTCTCCTCTGTTGATTAGACTTTAGATATCATTTTGGTCTTGTATGAAAGCCTGGAATATCAGCTTTCAAACAAGACCAGTTGCTACCATTCAGTAGATAGCAGCATCTAAAGCAGCCCTCTCCCTCTAGTTAGCTACTTTTTCCTTCTGCCCGAGCTGGACTCGGGCAAAAACAGTTAGGTGGTCAAAGGGGTTTTCACATCTGGACTGCCCCCTTCCCAATAGCTGTCTATGTGATCAGCTGATATCAGTGAGGGAAGCTACGATAGGCTCTCAGCTTTACACAGCACATACTGATCTAATAGTGGTGGTCACAAATGGACACCCCCCCAAGCTCTATGATATCCATGTGGCCTACAGGGGTTGTGTAGATGAATGAAGCTACAGTACATAAGACCTACACTACTCATTGGGAGTGAAATCCACCAATGGCTTTTAGTTCTTGCCTGATGTATAGGTCCCAGCATGGACTAGCTGTCCTGGACTGCGTTGCCATACTGGCACGGAGCAACCCTTTAGAAGTGTGTCTATGACTTGCATTGGTTTCTGCCACCTTGGTCACAGCTATTTTGCTCTGTCTGATCAATACAGGAGCTATGTCAGCAGTTCAAAATGGGGCTAATAAGGCGGGATACACTATAGCAGGGATGGCCAACCTGCGGCTCTCCAGCTGTTGTAAAACTACAACTCCCACCATGCCCTGCTGTAGGCTGATAGCTGTAGGCATGCTGGGAGTTATAGTTTTGCGACAGCTGGAGAGCCTCAGGTTGGCCATCCCTGCACTATAGCCTTGATACCGTAGGTCTGTACTTAATTGGACCTGGAAAAGTAATATTTGTCTAACCGACCTTGTATTTAAACTGTGATTAAAAGCTGATCTTTTCAGATATTTGGACTTGTTATTGTAAAGTGTCCTATAAATTCAATAGCTTTCAGTAATAAAAAGCAGAGGTTTACTTCAGACAACATATTACAGCATTTTTAGCTAACTAAAGGGGTTGACCCTCTGCCCCTCCTCCCTGGTGCCCCCTGCAATGCAGCTTTTGACACTGGAGAACTGGAAGCAAAGCATTCCTGTTCGGGGCGCTCGGTCATGCCTTTTATCTTGTAGAGCAGGGATCAGCAACCTTCTGCACTCCAGCTGTTGTCAAACTACAACTTCCAGCATGTTTCTTTCAATTCTGTGGCAGGTCAGAGAACAACCAAGCAAGTGTGCATGATGAGAGATGTAGTTTTACAACCCTTGGAGTGCCGGAGGTTGCTGATCACTGTTGTAGAGGTACACCATTTACACAGTGTCTTCTGGACAGTGGATATGAAAGGGCTGCCATCAACTACTGGCCAAGGGATCTGCAATGTAAGAAGGGTTTGTCCAAATCACAAGGTCCTACCTATATGTAGGTATGCAGTGTACGTGGACGTCGAGGCTTTCCTGCTTTATTTTATCCTCGGGATAGGTCATCAGTATCTGATCGGAGGGGTTCACCACCCAGGATCAGCTGGTTTCAGAAAGCAGCGGCTCTCGGCTCGCCAAGCACATCGCCGTACATTGTATAGCGGCTGTGTTTGGTATCGCAGCTCAGCCCCATTCACTTAAATGGGGCTCAGCCGCTCCTGGGCCACGTAAAAGATGAACGTGATGTCACTGGCCTAGGAAAAGCAGAGGGAAGGCTGTGGCACTCACAAGAGCGGCGGTGCCTTCTCGAAAGATGATCGGCAGGGATCCTGGGCGTCAGCCCCCCACTGATCAGATACTAATGGTTAAAAAAAAAAAAAATATCTCTGAAAACCCCTTTAAGGCATATGTACAGGGGCAGAGCCAATAGTTTACTAGATTACATCTGTCTCAATCCACACATTTTCCCCCCCAAATTCGGTGACCTTTTTGAGATCCCTTCCCATATGCCCCTAAATAGGACCTCCCTCTATAATCCAGAATGGCTGTCAGCCGTTCCTGTGATCATGTAATACTACATTTCGCCTGTAGTGGCTACGGTAGAGGAAATGAGTGACCACGTGAAGCCCCTGAGCTGACCCGTTAAAGAAGGTGGACCTGTGGTGATCAGTTAATCAGTGGGGTGGCTTCCTTCTAAGACTCTCATTGCTTTACTCTGCACGTTTGCCTTAAGCGTGACATGTTAAATGTAGGTTCCCATGCTACTGATGGAGCCAACTGCTGCACCCTCTCCACTTATTCACTGCCTGGCCAATCAATGTAGAGAGGGCCTGGCAGTTGCAGAAAGAGCAGAGCCTCTAGGTGTAATGGTAACGCCCCCGTTGCTCCTCATTTGCCTATAGTAAAACATCATTTTTCTCAGCAATGCGGACACATATGAACATGGAACCAACACAGATGTCTTCAGCTGCCAAGTGCACATGTAACAGGTCAGCCAGTGTCATAGGCACAGAACTGCTGACAGATGCCCTTTAAAAAAAAAATGTCCAATATTTCCGTCGGCTCATGGATTTCTGCAAGCCTCTTCAGGTGAGTGGGACAGTTGCATGAACTGCTATTTATACAGTATTTTTGTGTATGTGATGTAATGATAATAGATAACTGTCAACATATAAACTTTTATACTAATTTTTACTGTCGCTAAAAACACTGAGTCTCTGCTCCTCAAACATCATGGCAATCAGAAATATTACTCCCATCGTCTACAGCCAAGCTGGTATAAAAATCCTTCTATTCAGGTCGCTTGTTGGGTGCAGAGCTGCTGATATCCGACTCCTGGGAAGAATGGTGATCCAGTAGGAGTTTGCTCCCGGTGACTAAGGAAGACGCAACTTTTAGAGTGGTGACCCATACAGGCTCCGCCAGCATGTTCTGTGACACGGAGAACCTGGACGAGGGATAAGTGCAGTTACTCAGGGTGAGAATCTCTTGCTAACAACGCAGTCGACCCCGTCTTTACTCCATTCAGACCAACGCATGTGCTCATGGCCAATATATCTGGGACTGAATTACTCGTATGTGCATGCATGTTGTATGGGTACTGGGTCATTAAAGGGAACCTGTCACCTCAAAAAGGCATATAAAACCGCCAGCATTACCTTATAATAGCCCCCATGCTGTTCATAATCATATGTTTCCTCCGGTACTCTGATGCTCAATAGATTAGAAAAACGATCTTTTAAGCGCTACGAGCGCTATCTTGCTGGTCAGCTTCAAGTCAAGGGGGCAGCGGCTTCCTTGCTTCAAGTCAAGGTAAGCCCGCCCCCTAACCGTCCCCTCTCTTCTTTGATTGATAGCCTGGAGTGCGGCCGGGATCGCAGAAGTCTAGCGCATGCGCAGTGAGCTCCTTGGTAAGACGCGATCCTGTCTCTGGCTGCCGCTGTTAGCCGGGCTTCAGTGGCGCAATGCGCATGCGCCGGCCAGTGCCAGCACCGCCTAATCCCAACTAACAGCAGCAGCCGGAGACAGGGTTGCGTCTTACCAAGGAGCGCACCGCGCATGCGCTAGACTTCTGCGATCCCGGTCGCACTCCAGGCTATCAATCAAAGAAGAGAGGGGGCGGGCTTACCATGACTTAAAGCAAGGAAGCCGCTGCCCCCTTGACTTGAAGCTGACCAGGAAAATAGCGCTTAAAAGATCGTTTTTGTAATCTATTGAGCATCAGAGTACCAGAGGAAACATATGATTATGAACAGCATGGGGGCTATTATAAGGTAATACTGGCGGTTTTATATGCCTTTTTGAGGTGACAGGTTCCCTTTAAAGGGTTTCTGTCACCAGTTTTTTCGGTATGAATCAGGCTGACATTAGAGATGTGCTAATGTCACCTGATTCCAAATATATATATCTGTTTTATTTACTGGTGCCCCCATTTTTATATAAAATGAACTTTTATTTTATGCTAATAAGGCTCCTAGGTGCAAGGGGCGTTACCTCTGCTCCTAGAGGCTCTGTTGATTGACAGGACCAGGCAGAGAAGAAACACTCCATTCACCATAGCTTGCAAGGACCTTCAATGATGTCATGACCATGTGATCAGTCACATGGTTAGGATCACACAAACAGCCTGTCTCCTCCTAAACCATGTGACTGATCACATGATCATGACATCATTGAAGGTCCTTGCAAGCTATGGTGAATGGAGTGTTTCTTCTCTGCCTGGTCCTGTCAATCAACAGAGCCTCTAGGAGCAGGGGTAACGCCCCTTGCACCTAGGAGCCTTATTAGCATAAAATAAAAGTTCATTTTATATAAAAATGGGGGCACCAGTAAATAAAACAGATATATATTTGGAATCAGGTGACATTAGCACATCTCTAATGTCAGCCTGATTCATACCGAAAAAACTGGTGACAGAAACCCTTTAAGATGCCTTCTTGTAAACTCTACACCTTGTACAACATGGCTTTAGTTTGTATCCGTACTCTGATCTTCAATGGTCAAGCAAACTACATTAAACCCCCCCTAGTGGTGGCTGCAGACAGCCAGAATTTTAACATTTAAAGAGAACCTGTAATGTTGAACATGATGTCTGAGCTCAAGGCAGCATGTTATAGAGCAGGAGGAGCTGAACAGGCTGATATATAGTTTTATGTTAAAAGATTAAGTACAACCCGTATTTCATTCATTTAGATCCTGCTCATTCTGGACTCTAAAGTCCAGGAGGCGGTCCTATCAGTGATTGACAGCTCTCTCTGTATACACAGTCATAGAGAGCAAGCTGTCAATCACTGATAGGACCTCCTCCTGGACTTCAAAGTCCAGAATGAGCAGGATCTAAATGAATGAAATACGGGTTATACTGAATCTTTTCCCATAAATCCATATATCAATCTTCTCAGCTCCTCCTGCTCTATAACATGCTGCTGACAGATTGCACTGCATTTTACATTCAATGTGGACATACCCTAAATATGACCGCCTCTCAGGTGCACTCATGTCTTAAACATGCACACACCAAATACTCACCATCTGACTACATTAGGCGGAAGCTTTCCCGGGCGATGTCTGCACCTACATTTCATGGTGCAAATGTTGTCCACGTAAAAATCTTTCCACCTTCCAGATGGTTGACGTTTTGAGGCCACGTTTTGAACAAGATCTTCCTTCTCCACGCCCACCATCTTATCTACAACCTCCAGAGTGGTGGTTGGCTCACTTGATATTTCGTTCTCTAGAACCACAAGAGACTGATCAGGAGTCTGATCTTTGAAATCTGGGCATTCTCTTGTTTCCTTGATATGTAGGACAGACGGAGATGAATTGGTCAAGTCAGAGGTATCACCATGTTCCTCGGCAGAAACTTCTGCGTTTTCCTTAATTTCAGACTGAGGCACAGGTTGTGGTATATAAGGCTGAACCTCAGGCGGTTCACATTTGCTTATTTGGTCCCTTTTTTCAGCATGGAACAGAGGTTCAAGAGTAGCAGCTAATGCATTTGTACTTGAAGGCTTCTTTGGCAGTGTAGATTGTGGCGTTTGTAGACCCACATCTTGTAGTTGGCCAGATACATTGTCCTTTCTGTTGACAGGTTCTTTGAGTTTAAATGTAGGAGCCATGGTAGAGGCTGGTTTAGGCTTGATCCTTCTTTCTATAGGATATGACTGATACACCTTTTCTTTTTTACCGTCTCCGAACTTGCCTTGTTCCTGTAGCTTCCTATTTGAAGTGTTCTTGACTAACGTCCATGTAGACCCAGAATTGCCGGTGTCTTGTACTTTATCCTTTCCAGCATTTCTACTGCCGAACTGGACTGAGTTATTGGGTGTAGAGACTCGAGGTTGTGCCATATTCCAAGAGCCTCTAAACTGGAAATGATCCTTTGAATTGTTACGAGGAGAGGGCCATTGAAATCTGGACTGTTCCTTGGTGATTTTGGAAGGTGGTGTTGATGGCCCAGTTGGGTACCAAGATGTTTTGGGGTTTTTGGAGTTTACTTGAGCACTGTTTTGCTTTATATTTCTCAAGGATGTTGCTTTTGTGGTGGCCTTATTCTCCATGTTGGTTGTATTTTGATGTCCGTCAAGTTTCTGTAGAGTTATTAAGCCTTGCTCGTTTTTACTTTGAGGTTTAGGTGCCCTTCTTTGTTGTGTGACTGTAAAACTTCTTTTGAGGGCATCTGCATATGAGAAACACATAACTTGCGTTTCTTCTTGTGTTTTTACTTCGACTTTACAAGGCAACGGTTGGGGTATGCTCACTGACCCATCTTTCAGTGGGATTGTCTTAGTTATGCATTGAGTATCTGCTGTTTCTTGAGTCATTTCTTTAGCTTTTCCATCTCGACTGCCACCAGTGTTGATATGGACTTCTGTGCCCGAATGTCCTCCGGTGCTTTCTAATGCAGAAGATGTGGGGGCAGAGAATGGATGAGCTTTAGCTGTTTGTTCGGTATTCTGGTTGGCACTTATTGGTATGAGAACTTTGTTTGGTGATTGAGTTACATTAGGCAACGTTTCCAAGACGTTAGAACTGCTGTTAGCCAAAGACTCGCCTTGGCTGGTGTCACTTGCATTTGTAGGCTTTAGTGTTTGGTTCTCTGTTGCATTCACCCCTGTTGGTCCCTGGTCATCTGGTTGTCCTAGACAGGTTAAGTGATTTTCAACAGCCTTTATTATTGGGAGTTCTGTCAACTGGCTGCCTACAGATTCCATCCCAATAGAGTACAAGGGAATTTCATTTTGGAATCTTCCAGAAGAAAATCCCAATTGTGGTGGCAATACAGCCGCGGCCTTCATTATTTTACCTGCCACCTTATCTCCCTCAGTGTTATCTTCCATGCTTTTGTCTGCCAATTCTGCTACTGGAATTTCAAACTTCAAAGGCTTTTGTAATAGTTCTTCATCCAAGGATGGAAGACTGATGGATATAGGTGGACTGATTTTAGGTACTGCCCATTGTACATCTGGTGGTTTCTGCCGTAATACTGGCTCTGCTGTAATATCTAGATTTATGTTTATTGGGATCTTCCAAGGAGAAGTCACAATGGGTTTTACTTCTATGTCTTCTGTCGCAGGTCCCCTGACCACCGGTTCTTCTTCTGCGGTTTGAGAAACCAAGTTCATAGAGTAGGAATCATGGGCAAGAGAAGATACATCAGGCTGGTTTCCTTCATCACTGGTATCATGGTTTCCATTATCCAAGTTTCCAATTGGGGTCTCATACGGTTCCGAACGTTCCACCTCCTGTACATTACCCATGTTTTTAATTCACTGTATATAAGGCAAAATAAAAAAAGCTATCAAGCGAGTATTTGTAAAATGTGTACAGAAACACATGAGAATAATTGTCTGTAAATACAATGCTTTCGGAAAGTCTTAGACCCTTTCAATTTTTTCACAAAATAAAAAAAAAGTCAACATTTCCCTATCAATCTGCACTCAATACCATAATGACAAAGTGAAAAGAAAATTTTAGAACTTTTTGCAAATGTATTAAAAAGTAAAAACAAAGGACATAAGTATTCAGACCCTTTGCTATGATACTTGAAATTTAGCTTTGTGGCCTCCCAATTCTCTTGATCATCTTTGAGATGTTTCTACACCTTGACTGGAATCCACCTGTGGTAAATTCAATTGATTGGACATGACTTTGAAAGGCACAGCGCTGTCTATATAAAGTCTCCCAGCTGGAATTTAAAAAAAAAACCAAGCCATGAGGAGGAAAAAAAACTGCCTGTAGAGCTCAGAGACAGGATTGTATAGAGGCACAGATCTGGAGAAGTGGACAAAAGATTTCTGCTGCACTAAAAGTTCTGAAGAGCACAGTGGCCTCCATAATTCTTAAATGGAAGGACTCTTTCTAGAGCTGCCTGCCCCACCAAACAAAGTAATCAGGAGAAGGGCCTTGGTATGAGAGGTGACCAATGGTGCAAAGAGCCTGTGAGAAAGACTTCCAGAAGGTCAACCATCACTGCAGCCTCCACCAATCTGGGCTTTATGGCCTCAATTCTAAGCGCAATGTCTAGAGAAAACAGGTACTGCTCATCAGCTACCCAATACTTTCCCTACAGTAAAGCATGGTGATGGCATCATCATGCTGTCGGGACAGGGAGATTGATCAGGGTTGCAGGAAAGCTGAACGGAGAAAAGTGCAGAGATATTCTTAATGAGAACCTGATGCTCTGGACCTCAGACTGGGCAGAAGGTTCACCCTACAACAAGACAACACAGGAGCGGCTTAGGGACAACTCTGTGAATGTCCTTGAGTGGTCCAGCCAGACCCTGACTTGAACCCAATTGAAAATCTCTGGAAAGACCTGAAAATGGCTGTCCAACTACGGTTCCTGTCCAACCTGACAGATGATCTGCAGAGAAGAATGGCAGAAAATCTCCAAATCCAGGTGAGCAAATCTTGTGGCATTATCTCCAAGAAGATTGGAGGCTGTAATCACTACCAAAGGGGCTTCAACAAAATGGCTTCGTTCACATCACCATTTTGTTTTCTGGTCTTCTGTGCCATCAGAATGGTGGGGAAGAACTGGATAATTTTTTTTTTATTGTAACAGAAGGCCACAACATAACAAAATGTGAAAGAAGTGGAAGGTTCTGAAGACTTTCTGGATGCACTGTACATCATGCTATTTGTCAAATTGGAATTGAATTTGAGGCTTATTTGCTCCAGCCATAAACTGAAAGCTCAGTTGAGGTTGGCGATCGGCCCTCCAGACCCTCTGATTTCTTCTCCCTCTTTACCACCAGGAGACTGCACCTGAGATCACAAGGTATGTGAAGAGCACATGTCATACAATACAGTTCAAGTAAAAAAAAAGAAAGAAAAAATGTCAAAAGGCAAGGAAGGTGTTAAAACAGTAAAAGGAGTTACACTCATCAGTTCAGCACCACCGTACCCATCCTCCCAGCAGGGCTTTGTGTGCATGACTGCAGTGGTGACCATACTCTACTGCAGCAAATCACAGGCGAAAACGGTGTCATACATACCACTGGCCAATCATTAGCTGCAATGGTCATGTGTGGGATATCATGGTTACACTCATTAGTTCAAACCCCCTCCAGCCTAGCACTGCTGCTGCCACCCTCCCAGCAGGGCTTTGTTTGAATGACTGCAGCGGTGACACGTCCGTATACCACGGCACCAAATCACAGGCTAAGGCCTCATGCACGTTGATCGGCCGTTCCATGCATTGAGGACCACAATTTGCGGTCCCCAATGCATGGGCAACATCCGTGCGGATTCCGCAGACGTGATTCTACAGCACCGCAAAAAAGTAGTGCGTGCCACTGATTGGCTGCAGTGGTCATGCGTGGCATATAGGCATCATGGCCGTAGCATCAGAAAGGCCTGAAGCGGAGGGGGTTTGGACCCGTGATCTATTATGATATCTGCTGAGCTATGCCTCGTTCACAGCTTAGCAGGAAGGTTACTATGACAGCCCTGGGAAGCTTTAGAAGCGTCCAGACTGCCATGGCAACCGATTGGCCACCAGCTATTTCTCTGTGGGGGTTCTGATCGGGTGGCAATACCTTTACCTCACGTCACAGATGCCTTGATTGCTTTTGTTCATGGAATCTGAGGGGTTAAATGACAGGGTTCAGTACCATCGCAGTTCCCCGTCAGTGCGGCCAGGAGCCTGTTGTATTATACAGCCAGCAGCAACTGATCAGTGGAGGTCCGGCACCTAGGACTCCCGCTAATCAGCCGTTTGAGAAGGCACCGCCACTGGCAGCAGCGTCGCAGCCTCCTCCCTGTTCACCAAGCACAGTGCCATACATTGTATAGTGGCTGTACTTAGTATTGCAGCCCAGCCCCATTCACTACAATGGGGCTGAGCTGCGCTTAGGTCATGTGACTGATGGACGTGTTGTCACTGGCCTAGGCTAGCTGAGAGAAGGCTGCAGCATAACAGCAAGCACCGGTGCCTTCTCAAAGAGCTGATTGGCGGGGTCCCTGGTAGGGTTGTAAGCCGGCTGATATCTCACCGGCAATGCCGGTATTTTTTTGCCGGTATTCTATTAGGACTGCTACTAATGAGCGCTTCCATTGTGGAGCAATCATTAGTACATCCTTTACCTCCCCCCACCTGTGTTAATTAAAAAAAACACCTCCCCCACTTGCACTGCTCACTGGAGGACAAGACCTGACCTGCGAGACCATATCACACTACAGCGCAGGTCCTGTCCTGAGCTTCCAGTCAGCAGTGAGCATTCACAGCAGCACAGAAGCAGAGAAGGGGGCACTAAGGGGTGGCATTATTGTTACTGGGGGCACAAATAGGGGGAATTATTCTTACTGGGGGTACTAATGGACGGCATTATTATTACTGGAGGGCACTAATGGGGGCATTATTATTACTGGGCCTGGGGCACTAATACTGGGGGCATATGGGCATTATTATAATGGGGGCACTAATGGGGGCAATATAAATTCTGGGGGGAACTAATTGGGGCATAATTAATGCTAGGGGGGCACTAATGGGGGTATTAATGTTACTGGGGGATATTATTATTGGGAGCCACAGTATGACAGCAACTTATCACCCTTGTTGTGCCATACCCCCACAACCTTTGGGGTGTGGCTTAACTTTGCAAGTATTTTTTATTGGGAAAAGCGGCAACCCTAGTTCCTGGGTGTCAGACCCAGGTGTCAGATACTGATGACCTATCCAAAGGTAGGTCATCAGTAGAAAAGTCTCAGAAAACTCCTTTAAGTTTCATCTGTTTATAGGGAACACACACGGTAATCGACGTTATAACTGGGGGGGGGATTCTAGAATTGCTGGGCGACTATGGCAGCCATACTAACCAACTGGCAGGTAAGTACTGTAGATTGACCAAAGATCATGAAGAGTCTTTCCTGTATTTATTTCTGGAATAAATACTCTATAAATACATTTCCTAACATTCACATATATGATAAAATCCCAACTCATATCCTACATCTGTAAAAATATGGACAGCACTGGTCTTCCTGACCCTGGGCTTTAGATGGAAGGGAGCTCTTTTCACATATATTCATATATTCATAGATGAGTAGCCTATAAGGTCTCTAAACTGACTACCCAGCTTTACAGACAGCATACAGCACATTATAAGACACTATTATACAACCCCTTTAATACACTGTTAAATGTACTCACAATAGTAACAAATGGTCAGCAGGGGGCAGCAGAGCACTTCTCCTTTATCTGTCCTTTACCTGTTATACCAGAAATTCGTCAACACACAACCTTCCTGCCTTGGTCTGGAGATTCTCAGTAGTCTCAGACAGCGTCATCAGGTTTGTACCCTCAGCCTGACCACTGTATACACATCCACCCGCACTCCTCCTAGGCGGTGCAAACGTTATTGGCGCCACGCCTTCCACTCCTGTTGGGCAAACTGTACAAGAGCGTGGCGCTGTGACCCCGCCCCCTTCGCTTGTCCCCGCCCACTCTTGTACCATCTGCCTTCTTAATGTATTCTCTTTACAGGTCTAGTCTGATCTTTCATAACTATAACTACTGGCCTGACTCACAGTTGTTACTGCCCCCTAGGGGCTCAAGAGGGATATCTATCTATCTATCTTATCTATCTAGCTATCTATTCACCATCATACATCCTGAGTGGTCAGTGCAAGCCCTACAGACATGAAAGGAGGTGCTTATATATATATATATTTAATACATTCATCCTCCTGGCACCCCTTTATTGCACTGGGGAGCCATATATATGTATGTATGTATATATTTCTTCAGATGGACTCTAATGTTCTAGTAATGTAAATATAACAATACTTTTAAATTTATTAAAGTGTGGGAATTAAATGGTTACATTTCCAGTATCCTCACCTCACCTGTGCCACCACTCACTATGCACAAGGAGCGTCAAGGACATTTTTCTAGCGCCATGCCCCTTTGGCATGACTCTGGGATTTCCGGATCTCTGGACTATATTGACGGCACAAGCATTGATGGCCCCTCCATGATCTGCAGGTGATGAAGGGAACTGGAATATATCTAACTCCCTTCCCCTTCGTATGTGGGCTTCAGCAGGGGTGAGGCTAGAGGACACTGGGGGGGGTCACATGCCCCAAATGCTGGGGGCACCAACAAGCAACTTTGCTTTGGCCATTGTATTTAGATACAGGTTTAAAGTGGTTTTCTAGTTTGCATCGATAATCCTTCACCATGAAGGTCGATGTCATTTTGTAATGTATTTCTTTTCACTTTTCTGCTTCTATCTTATGTTTCGAGGCTTTGATCCCATGACCATGTCCATATAGCTCCGTATTTCCTGTGATGTAATATCCATGGGCGGGGCAGTGATAGGGGATTGTCTATGTAACTAGCTGGGTGGGAGGAGCTATAAACTAACTAGCCGTTGTTAGGGGCGGCGCCAGAGGTGTGGCAGAGGAAGAAGAAGTGCATCATGGGTTTGGTTGGCTACAGCAAATCCATGGCATTTTTGAAAATCGCAACAAGCTCAGGCTATGCTTTTTTTTTTTTGCTCATTTCCTGTCATTTTGTCATTTTTTTAAACTCAAAAAATGTATGTGTGAAGGAGAAGACCTAGTACTTCTTTCTCCATGTTGGATCCAGTCCTGTCTTACTTGAAAATGTGGTGCAAATCACTGGGGTCTGACTGCAGTCTTAGGGCCCATGCACACAAACGTATTTTCTTTCTGTGTCCATTACGTTTTTTTTTTTATTGCGGCCTGTATGCAGAACCATTCACTTCAATGGGTCCACAAAAAAAAGGATGTCCGCATGGCTGTTCCACAAAAAAGATAGAACATGTCCTATTTTTGTCTTTTGCAGACAAGTATAGGCATTGTTATAAGGGATCTGCAAAAAAAAAAAAAAAGGATCCAATACGGAATTCGCTGTTTTGCGGTCCGCAAAATACATGCGGTCGTGTGCATGCTTTCTTTTACCTTTTCTGCTCCTATCATCTGTTTTGGGGCTGTGATCACATGACCATGTCCATGCAGCTCCTTATTTCCTGTGATGTCATGTCCATGGGCGGGGCAGTGATAGGGGAGTGTCTATGTAAATAGTTGAGTGGGAGGACCTATAAACTAATTGGGCGTTCTTAGGGGCGGTGCTGGAGGTAGAAAAGGGAGACATGCATCATTGGTTTGGTTGGATACAGCAACATGCGCACTATCACTTTTCTCTCATAGGCCCCTATTCTCAGGATTGAGGGAGGAATCTCATTGTTTGTGGGATGAACGTTAATGTTGACCGCACACCCTGTTTACACAATAATTCTTATGTCCGCCTAAAAGGTGCTAGCGCCTGATCTTTGGACATGGCCAATCATCACCCCATGTAAAAAGCCCTTTGTCCACCTGTTTGGTCTTGGTGATGTGTCCCCAAGTGGTGTGTCAGTGCAGGGGGGGTGTCACTCGCTGCTTAGGCCATTCATTGGCTCCAGCAACGAACATGACCCCGCCTGTGCGGAACTTGAGAGACGGGGACCTGAGGTTCAGTAAAGGGAGCAGGAGAGCTTGGATTTCAGGCAACTAGATAACCCCTTTGTGCCATTTGTAATTCAACACATTTGCCCGCTAATTTTTTATTTTTTCAATTTTTTTTTTGGGTGGGGGGGGGTGCAACATTGGCAGGGGCGGACTGGAAACTTAAAGTGGCCCTGGAAAAAAAAAAACCTAAAAGTGGTCCCATTTTGTAGGCGAGTCCAAATTAACAGAAGGCGGGACAACTCAAGTAGGCAGGAAGTCCCTATTCTTGTCTGAAAAACGGACAAGAATAGGACATGTTCCAACCTTTTAGTGGGGCTGCGGAACTGAAATGCGGCATGTGCTGTGCCTTTAAAAGGAATCGGTCCGCATCCGATCCGCAAAATTGTGGAACGGATGCAGAAAGAAAAATACGGTCGTGTGAATGTGCTAGTTCATCAATATCGAACTCCTGGGCAACCCCTTTAATGTGATTCCCCTCATGCAGTACCTGCGCCGCGTACCCCTATGCCTATATGTCATCCCATAATGGGGGGGAAGGTTAAAGATTTATTAAAATAAAACTGGAGCAGTTGCCCATAGCGACCAATCAGCTTCCAGCTCTCATTTTCCAGAGGCCGTTTTACAAATGAAAGCTGGATCCTGATTGGTCGCTATAGGCAACGGCTCCTACTTTTGTCAACTCTCTAGACTAGAGGGGGTCAGCAACAAACCTCCAGATATGGTAAAACTACTACAACTCCCAGCCTGCTCCATTCACTTCTACTGGAGTGCAGCTGAGCAAATGTGCTGGCTGGGAGTTGTAGTTTCACAACAGCAATAAAGTTTATACAAACGGGAAGGCATTTCCACCACTACGACCCTGCAGTACCAGTGACCGGCCGCTGGAGGGGGGTGTGATGGTGATACCCTCCTGCACCCTTGGAAGAGGGCACCGTCCGTTATGTACGAGGCTGAAGTTGGTTTCTTATTCGGCCAGTTTCTTATTCGAGGCTGAAGTTGGTTTCTTATTCGTCAGTTTCTTATTCACATCATTTTTAATTTTTGGTTTTATTTAAGAATTTTGAGGACACCTTATCAACAGTACAATAAAAAGTTGCAGTGAGCCGAGCTTAATGTAAATCAGTTGAAAGCAGCATGAAAATCCAAAAGATGGGCACAAAATGGGCATCTAAGTAGGCACAAAGAAAGTGTGATTTAAAGAGTTAAATGAATTCGGGCCAGAGATCTCGCACTGCCGACATACAGAGGGTGATGCCCCACATCAGATACAGTTCAGTTCAGCCTGGCCCGAACAGGTTTTGGGCATGAAAACTGGCATCAAAGTGGGCAGACAGGCACTTTTCCCTGATTTGAATAAGTAACGGATGTTTTTAAGGGGTTAAATGAATTCGGGCCAGAGATCTTGCACTGCCGAGATACAGAGTGTGATGCCCCGCATCAGATACAGTTCAGTTCAGCCTAGCCCGAACAGGTTCTGGGCATGAAAACTGGCATCAAAATAGGCATGTAAGGTGTCTCATCCTCATCTAGAAGAAGCAGGTGCATGCGCCCAGCGCTAGGACCACGGAGCCTCCTTCCGTCGCCGGGGCCCCCCCTTTTTTTCCCTTCTTCTTCTTTTTCTCCCTTCTGCATCCCCCCCACCTCCACCTTATTCCTTGTAAGACACCCCGGGGCCCCTGGTTTTCTCTCTCTCCGGGGCCCTGGGAGCTGGCAGGCCCCGCTGCTCATCATCACAGCTCAGCCTCCAGGTGCAGCACAACCACAGACACAGCCCAGGAGGCAGAGAGGAGGGGGGGAGAGGAGGAGGGAGGATGGGGGTGATAGGAGATGTTGTTACCTGGAAGATGGCTGCTCCTCCAACAGCCACATCATGATGCCCAGGGAAAAATGGAGAGAAAAAAGCAGGGGAGATGAACCATAAAAGCCCCTGCTGCCAGGATTTTGCATTTCTCCACCATACACATTACACTGGCAAGACAGGAGCCCAGGATCCTACAGGAGACATCCACCCCTGGATCCCCCATCAGCTATGGACAGAGAGTGAGTGCTGATTTTTTTTTAACCCTTGCACCCCTGCCTGACAGACCCCAGGTTGCCCCCCTGTGTCATTCTGCATGGCTGCTCCTAAATCTGACAGATCCCCCTTTTATTCTGCATCATTTCCTGCCATAGCTGCTTGTGTTGTGTGCCCTGGGAGCAGCACAGGGGGGACAATGCCAGGCTCTGGGGTTATTTTAGGGCTGGGGAAAGAGGAAGGGGCAGATTTTTGTGAATCAACCCTATTTGCATCTGGATTCATTCATAAAAAAAGGGCTGTGATCAGTTTGAGGAACCATGATAGCTGCTTCCCCTCCCTCCCCCCTCCTCCTCCTCCTCTCCCCCCCTCCTCCTCCTTGGTGTGTGTGTGTGAGTGTGTAAGTGTGTATGAGTGTGTCCTCTGCAGATGTGATGCCAGGGCCGGCACGCGGGGCTCCTGCCCATCAGCAGGGATTTAGGGACCCCCTTGTCACACTCTCACCTGCAAGCACAAAGAACCTCTAGTCATGTGACCAGCCATTCACAAAAATTCTCCTCCATTCAGAGATGCTTCATGTTTCCAGGCATGGGGGGGGGGGGGGGGATAGTCTGCTCTTCTGGCCCTAAATGCCCAGGGGCCCCTGCATGCAGAAGGACACCCCCTCCCCCTCTAATAAAGAGACAGATCTGATTTTATGGCATGACAAGGAGGATGAGTGCAGCCTGCTACAATGTATCCTGTTTACTTAACCCCGTCACTGCTGAATGGGCAGGAGAGGCGGGGGCTCTGGTCGCCACCGTTGTGGCAGGTACAGGCAGCACCCCCTTTTTTTTATTTTTTGCATTTTTTTGCTTCTTTTTTTTGTGCCTGTATCATGGTGTCTTACTGCATTGTTAGAAGTATGGAGGATAATATCACATCTCCTCCTCCTGGTTACAATATCAGAGGTGATTCATGCAGGAAGCTCCAGATGATTTATTTATAATCCGGGAGGAATATACCATCAGTGGTGTATCCAGATATCAGAGCAGGGGAAGGGAACATCTGTCTATTATCATCTATCTATAACATACCTATCTACATTATCTATCTATATATTATCTATCTATCTATCTATATATTATCTATCTATCTATATATTATCTATCTATCTATTATCTATCTATCTATCTATTATCTATCTATCTATCTATCTATCTATCTATCTATAATATATCTATCTACAGTATCTATCTATCATCATCATCTATCTCATATCTATCTATTATCTATCTGTCTATCTATCTATCTATCTATCATCATCATCTATCTCATATCTATCTATCTATCTATCTATCTATCTATCTATCTATCTGTCTATCTATCTGTCTATCTATTATCTATCTACAGTATCTATCTATCATCATCTATCTCATATCTATCTATCTATTATCTATCTGTCTGTCTGTCTATCTATCTATCTATCTATCTATCCATACATCCATCCATCCATCCATCCATCCATTATCTGTCTATCCATTATCTATCTATCTATCTATCTATCTATTATCTCTCTGTCTATCTGTCTGTCTATCTATCTATCTATCTATCTATCTATCTATCTATCTATCCATCCATCCATCCATCCATTATCTGTCTATCTATCTATCTAATATCTACAGTATCTATTTATCTATCTATCTATCTATTTATCTATCTCACATCTATCTATCCATCCATCCATTATCTGTCTATCCATTATCTATCTATCTATCTATCTATCTATCTATCTATCTATCTATCTATCTTTATACAGTGATCCCTCAGGATACAATATTTTCAGCATGCAATGACACATGACATACAATGTCTCGGATCCAACCAATCAAGGCCACTTCTCTGGTAATATATCTGGATTAGTTACTAGTTATCAGCTATTCCTTGACTGTTATATGTAAGGACTTGTCTTATCTCTCTTAGTTATCTGCTTATTTTCTTAAATCTTCATTTTCTCTTATCTTGGATGACATTTTGTGGCTTTGGAACCGATTACTCAACTTACAATGGTGTCAACATACAATGGGACTACTGTACATTACTTTTTCAATCATCTTGGAGGCCCGGTAATCATGGCATTTGCATCCCCCCCCCCAAGAAATAACCAAGGTAGAAGGTTCACCTACAGAAACCAGAAGTGGTGAGATGATTTTCGCCCTCTGAACGATGTCCTGGGGCAGACAAAGCAGTGAGCGGACGCAGCCTTCCCCCCCACCGCGGTTTTTGTGTCCAGTGATTTGGGGCACTAGAGGTTCCCCCATGGTAATAATGTTTGGAACTACTGATATAAGGTGGATCTCGTCCGACATGCCCTGCGGGAGATAAACGCTGACGGAGGCAGATTCTCTTCAATTGGACGTGCATGCTCGGCTGAGTCAGGTTTTGCTATTTATGGGGCAGTTGGAAGAAACGACGTTAGATGGAACGTCCCACCGACATCTGTATGGCCAACTTCAGACCAAGGCTAATTCCAGGGTGTTGATAAATGAGGCCCGATTGTCTGACAGATATCATGTGACGAGGTGCCATGGCGTCTGCCCGCTGTGTACCGCTAATTACCATGGGGCCGTGGCGGTTTGCTCACATCGTTCTTGGTCGTATAGATGAAGCATGGTGAGCCGTGTACTGTTACTGTGGCGCCGCTGCTCCATGTACAAGCACCCATAGGCGTGGCGGATGTTGTGCAAGCTGTGGCGGTATTCTATTAGCTCCTTATAGCGGCTATCACACAAAATGAGAATCAGACATCATATAGGACATGACAATATCTTTCTAACAAAGCTAGAACCAGCCCTGTACCTCACATGGATCCAGAGATCTCCCAATTCATTGCTCTGCTAGATTTATATCAAGCTGACAGTTAAGGGGGTGTGTCCTTTCGCAGGGGGCGTGTACTTCCTGCTGTAGCTCTCGCCCTATCACAGCTCAGGAAGCTGTTGAAGGATGGGACTGAGCATGTGCGTCCGCTTATTAAGATGGACAGAGAAATAAGAAAGAAATAAGAAAAAGAGCAAACAGCAGGCGGCGCTATACGGATACATTTTATTGAATAACTCAATGTCTACGCTGGATTTTTAATTACCTGAAATTACAAAAGTATTCAGATCCAGGTGCTGGTTTTAAACCCCTTTAAAAGTGAATTCTTTATTCAGCATTCATGGCTGCCATATATTAACAGTGAACAGTAAATGAAGAGTACGACCGCCGCGTTTCGACCCACGCCGAGGCCGACGTGGATTTCGTTGCAGATCTGCCACAGATTTCACACAGTGCATTGCGAATCTGCACTGAAATCCGCAATCTGCACCCGAATGAACAGATTGCGGGTTTGAAAATCTGCAGCGTGCTCTGATTTCCACGCGGACGCCTGTTTATGGGTTTTTCGAAACCCCGATTCACACGTATTGAACTGCGTGGAATCTGCAGATCCGCGGCAATCGCCACCGTATCTGAAAACAACCTGATTTGTCATCGTAACCTTTATGGCAGAGATCAGCAACCTCCGGGCACTGCAGCTGTTCTGAAACTACGACTCCCAGCATGCACACCTCCTTGGCTGTTCTCAGAACTACCAAAGGAGTGAATGGAGCATGCTGGGAGTCATGGTTTCACAACAGCTGGAGTGCCGGAGGTTGCTGATCCGTGCTTCATGGGGTTGCTTGGTTTGGATTTCAGCACGCTAACGGGAGATACGATTTTTTTTTTTATAGATGACTTGGAACTGGGACATATAGTCATTGGCAATAAAAGGGTGCATGGCCACCTTAACCCTTTGTCAATTTTTCCCTTTTCCACCTTCTAAGAGCCATGACTTTTTAATTTTTCCGTGAAGACATGGGGGCACGTTCATTAAGACTTGCGTTTTAGACGCTGGTCTTAGTAAAGCCCTAAGCTGACGGTGGATCCACCGCAGTTATGAAGAGGCAATGGCCTCTCTATAAGAGCTCATGCACATGACCGTATGTATTTTGCGGTCCGCTAAAAACGGATCCCCCAAAAATACGGATCACCTCCGTGTGCATTCCGTATTTTGCGGAACGGAACAGCTGGTCCTAATAGGACGGTCCTATCCTTGTCCGTAATGCGGACAATAATAGGACATGTTCTATTTTCTTTTGCGGAATGGAAATACGGGCGTACAGAAATGGAATGCACACAGATTAACACAGAGTTTTTATTTTTTTTGTGGACCCATTGAAATGAATTGTTCCCAATACTGTCCGCAAAAAAAAAAAAACGGACACGGACATAAAATACGTTTGTGTGCATGAGCCCTAACTTCGGTGTATCCAGCTCCAGCCCGTCCCTTCCCCGCCCACGCCACGTTCACAGTTTTAGACCTGGCGTGAACGGCGTATTTCAGAATAGTAAATGACCCCCATGGTTTTTTAATTTGCTGTATTTTTTAATGG
The DNA here is from genome assembly GCA_900303285.1 of Rhinella marina. Lineage (NCBI taxonomy): Eukaryota > Metazoa > Chordata > Amphibia > Anura > Bufonidae > Rhinella > Rhinella marina. The sequence goes on along the minus strand of ONZH01029700.1, from coordinate 271,547 downwards.
TACCATATAATGTATTGAAAAAAATTAAAAAAATCGACAATTGCGCCATAGCGTTTTGGGTTTAGTTTTTATGGAATTCACTGTACGCTATCAATGACATGATGAGATTATTCTCCAGGCCAGTACAATTTCGCCAATACCACTTTTATATGTTTTTTTTCAGGTCTTATTGCTACAAATTAAAAATAAAATTTAAAAAAAAACAAAATAAAAATTTGCTTTGTGACACCAATATGTTTTTTTTTTTTTTTTAAATTATTGTTATTCTGTCAAAGCAGCCTGTGAAGGCTTATTTTTGTGGGTGAGAAGTAGCTTTTCTTGGTGCTATTCTGGGGCTACATATGACCTTTCCGTCACTTTTTATTCATATTTTTGAGAGAGACAAGATGACAATAAAACAGCAGTTCTGGCATCGTGTGTCACCATGTGGTGTATACAATGTAATATATTACTTTCTACTTTTACTGATGTGGTGATACCAATTATGTGACATTTTACGCAACCGTAAACCGTGGCCTCCCATTGAACGAGATTCAGTGCTGCTGTCTGCAGCTTTTTGTTAGGGAATCCACCCCAGATTTCGGATATCAAAGGCTGTTGTGTGAACATAACCTTTAAGGGGTATTCCCATCTCACAAATGTCGTTTGTATAGTTAGATATAGTCATACCAGTATTATTACTAATAGAATGTATTTATATAAAATGTACCGTTTAGAAGATTTCCCTATTTGTATATCCATTGTCCCACACACATCAGTCAGGCCGTTGCCCCTAGTTACGACCACCGCGGCCATGTAGTAGTGGTGGCCGGCTTGCTCCTTTTCTAACCCGCTCTGAGGTAACTGCTGTATTGTGAACGCACATTACATGAACATGTGGAGACACATCTTAGGGTACTTTCACATCTGCGTTTTGGACGCTACCAGTACAAAACACAATGGTCAGGATCCGTCCAAAACGCAGACTTTATAAATGGATCCTGCTCCATAGAGATGAATTGATCTCGGAACAGGATCCGTTTCTCTGTGTTTTGGAAGCGCAGACAAAAATGCTACAACCCTAAGATGTGTCTCCGCATGCTCATGTAATGTGTGGTCACAATACAGCAGTTACCTCAGAGCGGGTTTGAACAGGAGCAAGCCGGCCACCACTACTACATGGCCGCGGTGGTCGTAACCAGGGGCAACGGCCTGACTGATGTGTGTGGACAATGGATATAGAAATAGGGAAATCTTCTAAACGGTACATTTTATATAAATACATTCTATTAGTAATAATACTGGTATGGTTATATCTAACTATGCAAACTACATTTGTGAGATGGGAATACCCCTTTAAAGAGGTATTCCCACCTTAGACAATGGGGGCATATCGCTAGGATATTCCCCCATTGTCTTATAGGTGCCGGTCCCACCCGCACCTATATCAAGAACGGATCGGGGAGCGCTGTGGCTGGAGGACCCCAGCCACCACCAGGCGCAGCTCCCCGCTGCTCCCATAGAAATGAATTGGAGCGCACTGCGCATGTGCAGCCACCGCTCCCATTTATTTCTATGGAGCCGACGGAAATAGCCGAGACAGCGCTCGGCTATTTTCGGTGGCCCAAAGAAATGAATGGAGGGCGGCTGCGCATGCGCGGTGCACCCTCCTGAACTTTCCCCGCTCCATTCTCGAAATAGGTGTGGGTCCCAGCGGTGGGACCCGCACCTATCAGTCAATGGGGGCATATCCTAGCGATATGCCCTCATTGTCTGGGATGGGAATAACCCTTTAATATTTGAGGGTTTTTTTAACGTTTTTAATTTTTTTTTATATATAAACTTTAGGCTCCATTCACACGTCCGTATTTTGTATCCGTTTTCCGCAATTTCGGACAATTATGCGGATAGGATGTGGATCCACTCATTTCAATGGGTCCCGAAAAAATGCGGACAGTACACCGTGTGCATAAAGAAATCCTCCTGTCCTACTTCTATCCCGATTTTGCGGTCCGTAGCTCAATACAAGTCTATGGAACCTCCAAAAATGTTGAAGACATGCAGATTCCGTTCCAGGAGGGTAGGAAAAAAAAAGATTGGATTGCTCCTGCAGATCCACAAAAAATGGATGACATACAGATACATCCTTTCCATTTTTTGTGGAAAAAACGGAACGGATGTGCTTGAATAACGGAGTATTTGCGGAACAACGGATCCGCAAAAAACTGACCGTTTTCCAGGATGTGCACAAATACAGACGTGTGAATGAAGCCTTATTTTTTCCCCACCAGGAGACTTGCCCATATGACTGTCACCCCCAGCCTGCTGTGCCCATTGAATCACTCACCTGCCCCCCACCTCTTCCAGCTCGCTGGCTACTATTATTGGTCGCTCTGTCCCTGTCCTGTAAACTTCCATACGGCTATGCTCTCATGTGCCTCTAGCTAATAATTCCCCAAGCGGCATGCCGCTGCTGGGTCACGTGCCCCTTGGGGACGTGTCACTACCGAGGCCAGTCAGTGGCTGCGCACGTGAATCATGTCCATCTACAAGTTTACAGGACACGGAACAGAAGACTGCTGAAGGGATCCGGGAGGTGGGGAGCAGTTGTATAGCAGACAGGGGGAGTCAGTTAAAAAGTCAGAAATGCTGGACAACCCCTTTAAGGGGTCCTCACACCTTCAATAGCCGACACCTATTTTTCCCACCACATATGGACACTCGGCGCGGCCATCCATGTGTTCTCAGTAGGGAGAGAGGAATAAACCTCTGCCCGGCACCTCTACCAACATGTCCTATCCCCTGACATCATGCGTTGGGACAGAGTTGGCCACGTAAGATAGTCGGCGTGTCCTAGAAGCGGACTTTTATATGTATGGGCTCCATTTTAAGGGCTTTTTCACACGTCAGTGATTCACATATGTGTGCTGCCCATGGTCTCACCAGACAGAACACGAACCCATTGACTTTAATGCGTGTACTTACACAGATGATGGGTCCGTGGTGACACGCACATTATAGTCTATGGCTCAGTTAAAAATCACGGACTGAACACATGCCATTCGTGTTTGGTCCGTGGTTTTCACTAATTTTCAGCCTAGCAGTGTCCGCGCAAAATGTTCCGCAACACACTTGGCTGGTATCCGTGTTTTGCGGATTCGCAAAAACGGCAATGGCCGTGTGCGTGAGGCCTAAGTCTGATGAAAGGGCATGAGTGAAATTCAAAAGCCGTGATGTGTCTTGATGACCAGACCCATTGCCTTTACCTCCGCCATGGTATACAGGAATCTTTTTGCATTGCACTTTTTTGACAACAATCCGTGTCAGCATGTGAGGTTTGCTTAATTGTGTGCGCTCCTAGAGTGCCAGCCACAGGTGCCCCTATAGCCCGGACCACAGAGCCTAAGTGCCAGCCACAGGTGCCCCTATAGTCCGGACCACAGCAGCCTAAGTGCCAGCCACAGGTGCCCCTATAGTCCTGACCACAGCAGCCTAAGTGCCAGCCACAGGTGCCCCCTATAGTCCTGACCACAGCAGCCTCAGTGCCAGCCACAGGTGCCCCCTATAGTCCTGACCACAGCAGCTTCAGTGCCAGCCACAGGTACCCCCTATAGTCCTGACCACAGCAGCTTCAGTGCCAGCCACAGGTGCCCCCTATAGTCCTGACCACAGCAGCTTCAGTGCCAGCCACAGGCGCCCCCTACAGTTTTGCTTATTTGATGCAGATTAAACTCTTTGCATTGCAAAAGATGAAATCCGCATTGAAAATGAAGAAAATTCGCAGCATGGTCTATTTATGCTGATGATTTAAAATCTCAGATTTTTTTTTTTTTGCCATGTCACGTGGATAAGATTAAAGGGGTTGTCTCAAGAAAAATACATTTTTCAAACCAGCACCTGGATCTGAATACTTTTGTAATTGAATGCAATTAAAAATGTAGTATAGCCACTGAGCTATTCAATAAAATGTATCTGTATAGCGCCACCTGCTGTTTGTTTTGTTTTGTTTTTTTTTCAAATTTCTCTGTCTAGCTCGGTGAGGTGGTCACACATGCTCAGTTCCATCCTTCAACTGCCACCGGCTGTATCTACTGTTAGAACCTGTGACAGGGAGAGAGCTGCAGTAAAAAGGAAAGTAGAAAGTAGAAAAGCTGTTAGCCCCTCCCCCTTTGCTGCTTTGATTGACAGGGCCAGCCAGTGGTAAAGCATTGAAGAAGGGGCTGGCGACAGAAAGGAGCAGATTTGGGTGCAGCAAGAGCAGCGGTGACACCCTCATTGCACCAAAAGCCTACTTTGCATATAACTTGGGAACGGAGCCTCGGATCAACCAGAGAAAAACAGCGTTTTAATCAGGTGAACCACAGCTATAGGGATAGGGAGGTCGCTGGTGACAGATTCCCTTTAAGGGTGTTTTTTCTGGGTGTAATATAGGATAAGCCAGAGGCATAACTTGAAGATCCTGAGCTCCAATAAGGATGTCGCTGTGTTGGCATTTCAGCAAGCTCCACTGTCTCTAGTTTATGTTTATTGTCTGGATCCGAGCTCCTCCGATGGTTTATCCTGGACTATTAATGGCCTAGTGCAGGCCATTAATATTATCCCTGGCCTATTAACTGTTGGAAGGAGCCACAGTGATTGGGCGAGCTCTGTGGCCCCTTCCTCGGCCTGAGACGTCACATCTATTGGTCATATGGCTTTTATGCAACTAAATCCCATTCAAATGAGTGAGACTGAGCTGCAATACCAAGCACCGCCACTATGCAATGTACGGCGCTGTGCTTGGTATGGTATATCGAGGCCGCAATGCTCATCCAAGTGCTGCAGCCCCTTCAGATAGCTGATTGGCGGGGGTGCCCGGAGTTGGACCCCCACCAATCAGAAATGGTTGACCTGTCATGAGGATAGGTCATCAGTCCCGGTAAACCCCTTGAATACGGTGAGGGATTATTTTGAAAATATACATGAACTGACGTTTCCAATGACATGATACTAGAGACTCCCCATGGAAAATTGTATTAACGGAAATATCACACATTTGCATTGTCCTAGACGCATTTTAATCAGATGATAGCGAAGTGATGAGTGCGAATGATATGTGCTGAGACTGGTAAAATTCTGCTTCATCGCTCTTAGTACCATAGACAAAAACAGGAGTAGAAAATGGTAACTGAGTCCGGCCTGCCAGCCCATCCTCTTCCCCGTCCATGTCATGCCCCCTTTTTTTTAGGTCTGGCGTGAGCGGAGAAAAGTCGCAGATTGTGGCGCAAATAATCTTTGTGCCCAAAGAAAACCAGACAGAAGAGGGGAGGGTGGCTTTATCTGCTCATATCTTGAGATGGGTAACAGCTAGAGATATAGCCTTGTTTGAAAGCTGGCATTTCAAGCTTTCAAACAATACCAGAACCACAGCATTATATCTGCTACTTCGGAAGTTACAGCTGTTAGAAATCGAGGCGGGAGTGAAAGCAGTGAAACCTGTTTTTACTTTAACTTTATAAATAATAATAATAATTTTCAGCTGCATAAAAGAACTGCTTCTACGCTGCTTGTGAAGAGCAGAGAAGCTCCTGTGTGTCTGTACGTGTAGGTTCGAATCCATGGAGTTTGTATGTTCTCCCCGTATTTGCGTTGGTTTCCTCTGGGTACTCCGGTTTCTTCCTACCCTCCAAAGACACACTGATAGAGACCTTAGGTTGTGAGCCTCATTGGGGACAGTTGGATGCTAATGTCTGTAAAGCACTGCGGAATATAGCAGCACTATATAAGTGCATATAATAAATAATTTATCCTTCATTATCAACCTTTTGAGCTCCCTAAAATAAAACAAAGATAGTGGGAAGTGAGGTCACTGCATACAATACTGGCAGATTCCACAGAAGGGAGACACCCACTGCTTCTGAGTGAATTGCATCTAGCTGTGCAGCTGAAACAGGGAATTATATGGCATTTTCACTTTTTGTTCCCTGGCTTCCCAAAGTCATAACTTTTTTATTTTTAACATTCACATAGCCATATTAGGGCTTGTTTTTTGTGAGGAAAAAATCTAAATAGGGTGGAATTTGATTAAAAAAAAGTAATTCCACCACAGTTTTATGGGTTTTATTTTTACGGCATTCACTATACTGTAAAACTGACTTCATTCTTCAGTTTACAGTCTACGGAGATGTGTGAGGGCTCTTTTTTTTGCTGAAAGATCTGTAGTTCTAGCTAATACCATTTTGGGGTTTGTATGACTTTTTGATCACTTTTTATTTTTTATTTTTATTTTGGGGAAAGGGGGGGTGATTTGAATTTTTATATATTTTTTAATTTTTTATATTTTTCAAAACTTTTTTTTAACTTTTTTTAGGTCCCTAAGTGGACCATAGCTTGCAATCATTAGATTGCAATTTGTATAGAATAATGGAATTTGTTGTATTATTCTACACAGAAATTGCTATATCACATTTCAGTACTGCCACCTGCTGGCATGTGATATACAAATAATGAGCCTGTAAGCTTTCCCTGATCTCAAATGGGGGAAAGCGCACCTGTCCCAGAAGCGAGCGCTTCCGTGTTTTAGCGCTCTCAGGCTCCATGGTCACATTTGACCACGGTATCTGAGGGGTTAAATGTCTGCAGTCGGCATTACCGCCAATCATTGACATTAGTTGCACACACACATTAGTTTCACACAGCAGGCACCCGGCAGCTATGGCGCTCGCTCCGCTCTGGAGCAGACGTCGGGAAAGGGTTAAAGGCATTTTGGCCCTGTGTATGTTTACAGAGCTGTATTAGAATTTAAGCCGCCCTAGGCACATTTAGTCGTCACGTCCCCTATGAGTTTGGCTATAACTGGCCGTTGACTTGAGGGTATAAAGTAGCTATATAAAATTTTGACCTTGCGGTAAAAAAACACACACTTGGTTTTACTGTGATTGCTGTGGTTTTGTGCTGTGGTTATTAACCAATACATTTATGTTACATTTTTAACATGGAAAAAAAATACACGGCAAATAACCCCATCACAAAACCTTAGCAAACCCAGTAAAACTGAGTGCGGTTTTAAGAGCCTTTTTAATGCAATTTTGACTATGGTTAAAAACATCTCAAGTCCGAAAGCATCTCCATCAATGGACGGTGCATGATATGATTGGAAAAATCATAGCATGCACCAATCATTCACTCAAGTGAGTGGATCTGTAAGAAAAACAGACAGGACAGTATCTGTGAGCGGTCTGTATAAAAATGTGTCCATGTTCACAGGCTGGAACACAAACAAGTGTATTCTCTTATCTAAAATAGCTGTACAGTAGGTGTATGGCTACCTTTACTCTGTGTCCGCTCTGTTTTTTAAGTTATACTGAGGAGCTTTAATACTTTTGTGTCAGTGTATGGGTTATGGAATGGTCTCCTGTGTGACAGGCAGAGAAATCCTCTCTGCTAGTTGGAAGTGTACATATGCATCATATACTGGCTTCACCTTTCTCCTCATCTGACTGCTCTGATGTCTCCTTATCGCTTACTTTTGTTTATTGTAGCTACAAGTTAAAGAACTTAACCTGTACAATTCCTCCCTGAAGAGATTACTCTTACAATAGTTGAAGGTAAGCAGTGTGAGGGTTAAAAGGGTTGTCCAGGTTCAGAGCTGAACCCAGACATACCCATATTTTCACCCCTTCATGCTCCAATGCTCTCCTTTGCCCTGTGCTGAATCGCGCATGGCAAAGGCATTTTCAGGAGATCCGGTGACGTACCAGGCTCTCGTTAGTGCTGCCAGGCGTAGGCTTCTGCCCAGCAGTGAGCCAGGTGACGTCACCGGCACTGATGGGCGGACTTTAGCCATTTTACATGCTAGGGGAGCGCTAAAGCCGTCAGAGCCGGTGATGTCACTGAACACACTGCTGGGCAGAAGCCTCCGCCTAGCAGTGTGTTATGGTAAATAAAAATGTCCTGCCCTGCGCGATTCAGCACAGGGCAGGGGAGAGCATCGGAGCATGAAACATCAGGGGGGCCGGAGTGGTAAGATACTGGGTATGTCTGGGTTAAGCTCTGACAAAGTTAGTGATAAGGAGACATGAAAAATGGCACTAAGGTGAAAGAATCAACATAAATGATGTGTTTTCTCTGTGAGGTGCCACCCTTCTTCCTTCCTGATGCCCTTATGTGCCTTGTAAATATGGCCCTGTATGCTTAGTTATTACTACCAGCTGTATACATGTATTAATTAAACAGTTGGGGCAGTTTGAGGAAAATGGCTTCTTCATGCAATGTGCTGAATGGAAAGTATTCCTATGTCTCCTACTGCTGGATACTACATGTTGTTTTAAACAATACTTTCGCACTTTCGGTCCTTAACCTAACTGTTTTGCCTGAGTCCAGCTCAGGCAGTGTGAAAAGTAGCTAACTGGAGGGGGAGGGCTGCTTTAAATGGTGATATCTCCTCAATGGTAGCAGCTAGAAACACGCAACTGGTCTTGTCTGAAAGCTGACAGTCCAGGCTTTCATACAAGACTGACATGACAGCTGTTAGAAATCAAGTCCAGAATAATCGCGAGTAAAACCTGTTTTTAATTTAATTTTCAGCTGCATTCACAGCATCCCGATTTCTATCAGTGATATTTTTCTCTGTCCTGAACATATTGCTGTCATTCTGGTATTGTCTGAAAGCTTGGAATGTCTGCTTTCAAAGAAGACCAGTTGCATGTTTCTAGCTGCTACCATTCAGGAGGTAGCAGCATCTAAAGCAGCCCTCCCCCTCCAGGTAGCTACTTTTCCCACTACTGGAGCTCCACTCTGGCAAAACAGTGAGGGTTAAAGGAGAAATTCAACCTAAATCATTTCTTGACATCTTACAGACATGCTACTTTGTATTGGTCTGCGAAGTCAATCTGGTCCAAAATGGTTTTTGGAATTGAAGGTGTTTCTTGTAAGAGTCTGAACTCTCCCCAACTTGCTACAGATGGTTGGTATAGTTTTTGGGATCTTCTAAATGCGACTCCAGTCAAAGATCTCAGCAGAGGCGTATCTTGAAAATCCTAGGCCTCCCACCGTGTGCCGTCTATAATATTGACGTCTTCTCAAGTAGCAGAGAGGCCTAAAGAGCCCCCTCAGACACCGGGCCTAGGTGCAACTGCTACCTGTCCATTTCTGTTGCTATGTCTCTGGCTCTTAAAGAAGAACTCCCGACAAAAATTTTATTCCATGTCCTGCTAGAAATGTACATGATATAATCTGTAATGAATGTCATTTTCTTACCAGTGTCTGAATTTTTGACTTCTATCATCCTGAAGTTTTTTATCTGTGTCATGTGACCAGCAATTAGACCCACCAACTCACACAGAGACTTATATGTGAACAGGAAGTCTAATTCTCTATGTATTCCTATGAGACTGAAAGTGAGGCTCCCATAGGAATGAATAGAGCAGTTACTGGCTTTCTGTCCTGGGTCAGTTGGAGGTCAGGGAGTTGGTCACATGACCCAGCTACAATAAGAAGAGAGGTTTTTACTCACAGAAACAGTCACTGATAAGAAAATGACAATCACTTCAGATTATATCATGCACCTTTCTAACAGGTCAGAGAATACATTTTTTTGCGGGAGTTCTTCTTTAAGGTTAGTGTTCTCTATGTTCCTCATAGGCTCTTTCTTCTGTCTTACCCTCATACGTAAGGTGGACATATTCTGAGAATGTTCTTTTAAAAAAGATCTTTTATACAAAATGTGCCTTCTCCATGTGACTGACATTTTCCAGCCACAATTGAGTCTCTTACTTTCTAACCCAAGATCTGCACAATATATGAATACATCATCAATATGAACTAAAAGGTTGTGAATTACGTATAATAATAAACCTTGCCAACAAATGATCTGCTGGACAGTCAGAATAGGGTGGAGATGTCTTCTGCTTGACCTCATGGCCCATGTTATGATAGGATCCCTTTTTCTTGCCAAAACCTGATCCCACTGGAAGATCCTTGGTGGGCCATTTTGACCCTAGGTTGGCCTCCTCAGTTACCGGGCCTCAACAGCTGCTATGTCTACTCTTATACCCTTGGGATCTCTCTTTCCAGCAAATCCCTACTGCAATCATTTCTATAGGAACCCTCAATATAATTTGTCCTTTCAGGGAGAATATAAGAAATGGTCAGAATTCTTGCAGTTATTGCAAGACACCAGTGAATTTTACCCAAATAGAGAAAGATTGACTGACAAATAGCTGCATCCTTCGACTTTACCAGTTGCCAAGGAGCCCCAGCTCAAATGCCCCAAAACAGTGATAGACCCAACTGATTTAACCTTATAGTTGTCTGGGTTGAACTTCATGGGTCTTGTTGTGCTTCACTATCATTATGACTAGTAGAGGATCCTACATTGGATCAGTTAGTTATTACATCGAGGGCATCCATGGACGAGGCATAGGGAAAAGTCTATGGACATGTATCTCTGTTATGATGGTGGCCCATGCCAGCCGATGCCCCGCCCCTCTTAGCAGGCATGGATGATGCATCTCTTACCCTGCTGCCCCATGCAGGCCGCAATCTGCGCTCTCCTCTAAGGTCTACTGCCTTAAGACATGCATGCTCCCTGGCTCTTAAAGGGCCAGCATGTGCAGCCTCCATCTTATTGCATGTCACTTCTAGGTTACTTCTGCCCTAGTTGAGGGTGGCAGAACCTTAGGTTCCTGGCTTGCTAGTTTACCCAGTAAAGGTGTGCTATTCAGACAGTCTTCCTGTGTACTGAACCTCTGCCTGTTAACCGACTCTGCTGTCTGCACTGACCTCAGACCTGTTTCACTTATATGCATGAACTCTACCTGCCCTCATCTCGGCTTGTTTCTGACTACAATTATTGTCTCTCCCCTTGGTACTTTGCACCGGCGTCTCTGACCTCTGTGGGTCAGCTGCCAACTACAGCAGGACTATTCCAAGAGGTACTGACCTGGTAGGTCCCCTGCACTAAAGACCAGATCTCTGTGCAGGGATTAAAGGGTGAAAACCAGGGGATTGTCAGGACAGCGCCCTTAGAGATAGCCCAAAGCCAAACCAGTAAGTTGTCCACACATACTGCCCATTACAACCTTATCCTGTTTTGGGTACATTTCTATAAATATACTATAATGGGACCATTATCTATGATGGCTCCATTATACCTATAATCACCTTTTTATCATGATGAGCCCAATAAAACAGGACATCTGTTACTTTTGAAATCTCTAAGATTAAGAATTACCTGTCTATGTTGACCCATAATTATGCATATACTGTTGCAGATCACGGTCCTAAACAGAAGCATGTTAATAGTCATTGGTGAAGAAAAAAGTCAGTGTAGTAAAAGAGGCGGGGCTATGACAACCACTGACCTGTTCCTGAATAAACTAGGCTTATAGTGACACAGGAATATGATGACTCACAAGGGTCTCCCACTGCCAGTATTGCTTGTTGGTGGACATCTGCCCCAGCTTCTTGGCCTAAAGGCATGGGACAAATGATTCTATTCCATTTGTAACGTAAAGTGAATTCAAAAGATTTGAGAATGAATAAGCTTACGCAGGCTACGGGAATAATATATTTACTAAGTGATTAAATATACGATAACACAAGAAATCACATACAGAATAATAAAAAGCAAATAATCTCACCAGCCTAAATGGGGTGGAGACTCTGTCAATCATGCTATAACCCAGGCATCCCCAAACTTCGGCCCTCCAGCTGTTGTAAAACTACAACTCCCACCATGCCCTGCTGTAGGCTGATAGCTGTAGGCCGTCCGGGCATGCTGGGAGTTGTAGTTTTGCAACATCTGGAGGGCCACAGTTTGGGGATGCCTGCTATTACCCATGGCTGTCTACCCCGTTATAACACAAGACCGACACCCCAGGGTGTACAAGAGAAATAGGGCAATCATACTAACATCCTACCTAGAATAGGGGGCCCGGCGGATTCTGCTGAGAAAATGTGTGCCACAGAGCATAAACCTGTGAGCCCCTCCTCCAGTGTGCATCATGCATGTCTCTGAGATCCATGTGGTCTTATCAGCACAATGGGGGATGGGTACTATCTCTAACCCACTTCATTAAAAGGGAAATATTAAACAGAATTTAAGGGGAGAACCAATCAGTCACTTGAAAATACCCTTACAATACATGCATGTACAGGGGTACAAAAAACAAAATAGGCAGGCGTGACAACTGAGGAAATGCAGATATATGAGTAGTAGCATATAATTTATTGGTCATTAGAAGGCGATGCATGCATGATCTCCACCTCCAGACATTTGCACTTATACTTATCCTTTAGCATGTTTTAAGACCAACATGTATAAGTAAATTAGGGGTTCTGCGATGGGGTCTTGCTTTGCCCCATCTTACCCAAAGGTCTTTTTGAACAGGATCGTATACTGATTTCATGCAGGGGCTGATGAAGATGATTCTCCTGGATCGAAACGCGAAGCCGATTAATGACCAATAAATTGCCCCCTATTGATATATCTGCTTTTCCTCTGTATTTTGTGATCCTTGATTCTATAGCGGCGGTCTCCGCACGGTCCGCCTGTTTGTAGAGCTGCAGCTGACTGTGTATTACTACGTGCCTACCTCGGGGTTGTGACTGTGATCCCAGAACTGTACCAGATGAGCCACTTCTCTGCTATGATCCACATGGATACCTTGTGGAGTTGATGTGTATTTCCACTTTGCTTTGAATTTCGTGTCATGCACCGCCCCATCAAGCCCTGCATTAGGTCTTAAATTAGTTAAGCCTGGAGCAGTCAATATAACCCTAGCTATAAATTCTCTAAACTCCCTAAGTACCCATGGCTGTGGTGGCAACAGGAAGGGTTTCATCATTTATTCCTATGTGGTGTGTGAAGTAAACTGAAGTAAATACTCTGAAGTAAATACTCCTTCAAGGTTTCTAAGGCTGGCCCTGATATTGAACCTACAAAGCTACAAATTGGGGGAGAATTGTATATGTTTTGGTGGCCAAATCGGAAAAGGAGATAAAGTTTTTGGCTCTTTGGGTACAGTAACACCCAGATGGGTCTATCTTCTGATCTCCATAGCTGATAATGGCTAGAGATCCATGTGTTTAGTGATTATACTGGAGAAACCAAGGTTCTTGCTATGTGTATGTTCTACCTGATAAGATCCAAAGGACACCATCTACTCAACAATAGGGAGCTATCTGGACGAGGCCATCAAGATTTGTTCTTTCTGGTGTTTTTGAAACTTTTGCTTTTTGCTTTGCTGTTTGCAGTTACATCGTCAGAGTCCGCGCAGTGGTGATGTCCAGAGACGACTCTAGTGGGGGCTGGGTGCCTATGGGAGGAGGAGGTCTCAGTCACGTAATGATTTGCAAGGTGCGACGACCAGACACCTCTCACCAACGAGACTACCTTATCCGTGGGGAAAGGCTGAGAGATCAGACAGTATGTATCACCGTCATGTAAGATGTATTGAAATGTGTTTTATGTTATTGTTTTTATCAAGGGATAAAGGGATAGGACACTCAAGATGACCCGCTGTCCTCACACAGGTCAATCAGCCATGTTAAGGGGGCGAAACCCCACTAATTCATCTCATAGTTCCTCAGCTGACATTTCATTGCCAGGTTCAATACAGATCTCTTATGAATGTCTTTAAAGGGGTTGTCTGGCCTACTCAGGGGTGCACCACCAGTGAGGCGGTCGCCTCAGGCAAGCACCAGGTAGGGGCAAGAGGGGGGGCAGCGTAAGGGCCATGAGCAATGAGCACTTTCATTGTGGCAAAGGGGCTAGGTTAGGAAATTGGCATTGGGAGATTGGGGGCCATTTCAGTTTTCGCCTTAGGCAGAAGAAAGGCTAGGTGCACCCCTGGGCCTACCAGGAAACCAGGCACAATGCCTGGTAGTTCTAGCTCAGCTGAATGTAATGATACCTTTTACTTAGCGGTCTGCTGCTTCATTCTAGGGAAAAAGTACTTTTAATCCATATGCAAATTAAGCAGTTAAGTGCACTGAGGGAGGGACAAGACACTCAGTGCACCCTTGCTCCTCCTTATTCCTCTGGAAGCCCATCTCTCTCCTTGATTGGCAGGACCCGGTTCCTGCATAGTTATCTTGCTTGGTCCTGTCAATTAGGAAGAAGAGGGAGGGGTTGGCAGAGGAAGGAGGAGGGGCAAAGGTGCACTGAATGGCTTGGCCCGCCCTAGTGCACTTGACTGCTCATTTGTCTACAAGGAAGCAGCGGATCGCTAAATAAAAGGTATCATTACATTCAGCTGAGCAGGCCCTACAAGACATTGTGACCTGAATTATAGCTGGGTGTCGAAAAAGTGATAAAAAAACCTTTACTCACCTTCCCAGATGCCCTCCATTTCAGCATAGTGGCTTCCAGCGGTCCTTGCAGGACCAGAAGAGACGTTGGACCCATTTCTGGTCATGAGACCACTGTAGACAGTGACCTTAGTGGTCGCATTGCAAGAACAGTGCATCACTGCCGAGTCCTAGTTTTTGAAGTAGACAGGTGGCCTCTTTAAAGCGGTAGTCCCATCTTGACGATTTTGTCTAAAACTGTCCTTTTTGAAAAGTTATAAATTTTTGCAATCAGGGTTTGCCAACCAGAATTTTTCTGGAAAACTTAGCCCAAAATAACAGAAATTGGAAACCCATAAGTGATAGCACCTCATTACCAGCATTTACTGATGATAATTCCCCCCAAAATAATCTAGTTAGGTTCCACCAGCCTCAAAAAAATCACGGACACATCTATTTTTTTCACAGACACAGGAAAAAAGTCGTCTATTTTTACGTACTGTCCAGAAATTTCTGGATGGTTGGCGACCCTGTTTGTAATTACAATTATTTTTAACCTCCTCCTGCTGTTAGCATTTCCATCGGTGATGGCCACTGAGAGGTAGCTTTGCTTGTGCAGATGCATCGTCCCCTATGTGTATAGGCGTGGTTTATCGGGAGCATGCTCCCGGCCTGGTCACCTCTCTCCTGTGCTAGCGCCCATTGCCCATGGCCCTGCTGCCCCCCCCCTATTTGTGCCTATGTGGCACCGCCTGAGGCAATTGCCTCAACTCACCTCATTGGCAGTGCGCCCCTGCCTTTAAAGGGGTTCTCTGGGAATTAGGAAAATAAAAATACTTAAATATTACTTTAGTATAAATATATTCCCAAATACCTTTCATTAGTTATAATGGCTCGTTTTGTCTAGGGAGCAATCATTAGGAGAAATAAAATGGCCGCTGTCCTATTAGTACACACAAAACCCATCCTAATCACACAGCAGGACAAGTTACTTCACAACACTGAGGTAAAGAGCTGCCTCATCCTCCTCTCTGCTCTGCTTGTCAGGGATTATGATCCTAAATACAGATGATAAGATCTGAATCTCTGTAACAATGGAGGTCATGAGGAGACATGAAGTACAGAGAGGAGGTGGGGATGTGGCTAATGAGCTCCAGCACTTGTATGCAGTCTCCATTACCACAGTCTGTCCTGTCCGTCCTCTCTGTACTTCATGTCTCCTCATGAACTCCATTCTTACAGAGATTCAGCTGAAGATCTTATTATCTGTATTCAGGATCATAATCCCTGACAAGCAGAGCAGAGAGGAGGCTGAGGGAGCTCTTTACCTCAGTGTTGTGAAGTAACTTGTCTTGCTATGTGATTAGGACAGGTTTTGTGTGTACTGATAGGACGACAGACATTTTATTTTTCCTAATGATTGCTCCCTAGACAAAATGAGCCATTATAACTAATGAAAGGTATTTAGGAATATATTTATAACAACATAATATTTAAGTTTTTTTTTTTTTTTTAATTCCCGGAGAACCCCTTTAACTCTTTTCATACACTTTCTTTAAGCGGTTGCCTGCTTTTTACATACCATTTTTGTTTTGAGTCCCCCAAAAATAACCTAATCAGATGCTCCCCCAGCAATCAGCCATAAACTTGGCAGTAATTTTTCAGTTGACCCGCAGCCCACCACAGGGGAAATGTAGCATTACCTGGTGCTCATTGAAATCAATAGGCTGTCTGTATAATGCCAGAGAAAGAGAAATGATCTCTTTGCCCCTGGTAAATAAGTCTGTTGGGTGGAGAAGTGACTAAACATTGTGCATTTTGGCAGCTCTGATTGGCTGAGAGCCCAGCAAGAGGCCCATACGATGTCATATGTGATGTAGTACCACTGTCATTCTGCAGATGGCACCAAAGTCACGATCTGTATGAGTTTTGATTGCTAGAATTTGTTTCTTAGCACAATGAGAAATGCTGATGGTAATATATATGGTACCGGTGGGTGAGCTCTGGTCACATGTTCTTCACAGACCATCCTAGAGTGTGTCCTGAAAAAGGGTCTAGTCTACAATAAAGCCAACCCCATCTTCCATCACTGGAAAGTAGAAGAGAACAAGTTTGGCCTGACCTTCCAGAGCCCAGCGGATGCAGTCACATTTGAGAGGAGTGTGCAGGCTGCTATGGAGGAACTAGTGGAAGGTTTGTGATAAACTCATCGTAAGGTGCATTGTAAGGTATAGGTGGATGGATAGATAGATAGATAGATAGATAGATAGATAGATAGATAGATAGATAGATAGATAATAGATATATATAAGCTAAATATACATACAGAGAGATGTAGATAGACAGACAGAAGAACAGATAAATAGGAGATAGATAGATAGATAGATAGATAGATAGATAGATAGATAGATAGATACATTATCAATAGATAATTGATAGATATATAGATAATAGATAGATAGATAGATAGATAGATAGATAGATAGATAGATTATAAAATAGATAAAGATATATAGATTGATAGACAGATTGAAGAACAGATAAATAGATATGAGATTCTATAGATAGATAGAGAGATAGATAGATAGAGAGATAGATATTAGATAGATAGATAGATAGATAATATGAGATAGATAATAGATAGATAGATAGATAGATAGATAGATAGATAGATAGATAGATAGATAGATAGATAGATAGTTCTAGATCAAAAGTTGCAGCAATCCAGTGAACAAGTGAAGGATTGTTAGCCCATATCAGTGCAACATTTCAGTTCCACCATGGACGTTCTTTAAAGCTGTGGTTGCCGGCACCCTCCACATATTTCTATAGATTGCTGCTTGCTATTTTGTATATAGATAGATAATAAGATAGACGGACAGACAGACAGATAGATGATAGATTGTTGTTGTCACATGACACATGACACAAGTCAACATATTTAAGCCCAATAATTTGCTATTTGAAGTATATGATTTTTTCCGTCTGCTTAGAATTTTAGTCCATACTCTTACGTTCACTTCTTCCTCAGGGTCTTTGTCACATTCAGCATCCTCATCATCATCCTCCTCTTCTCGAGAAGAAGCTCAAGCTCTGGAGGATGTCATGCCAGTAAGTTTACAACCACATATACCAATTCTTTCTTCCCCAAGTGTGTACAAGATGTCAGTGTCTATTATTGAAGTTATAACCTGTATCTTCTGATAAACCTGATCTGCTCCAAAAATGTTCCATTAAATTGGGTTGTGTGATATAGAAAATCTATTTTCAGATACCCTGGTATGGCTTTATTTAAGCAGGTACCTCCTTTAAGACCCTCATATTTTAGCAGTCTGTCACTCTGGAGGACCTGGCATGTCCAGCTCATAGATTTCAGTAAATACTGTGTAATTCCACATTTATCCTGTGGGGGCACTGTGGGGAAATTGAGCACCTGCTCAAGTCAGCACAGTTTAATGCTGAGGGTCCTCTGTATATCATCAGAGGATCCACAGCAGACAACCTAGATGTACTGTATTTTCTTCTGTATATTACTTATTTGTATACATTTCATATGCTTAGCTTCATACAGATAGTGAATCATCTTCTAACAGCCGAAAGGAAATGTTACCAAAACACATCACCATCATCACCAGTGAGTCGTCTTCTAGCTGCTACGTGAGATCTCCTGTTTCTGAAGAATTTGGGTTCACCACTGGTCCATCAGTCAGTCCAACCACCCAGGTAAAGCTCCTCCAGTGGTGCAAGGCCATTCAATGTCTTGATAAATCAGGGCCTTTGTGATTATTAAGACTTTCAACATAAGTGATGCAACGTTTCGACCAATGCAGGGGTCTTTGTCAAGAGAGTTTCATATCATATGTCACCCATAGGTTCCTATGAGATATATGATTCTTTGTGGCATGTCTCCACATTACAGTAGAATATAGGTAGGACGATGACCTTATGAAGTGGTTGTTCAAGCTATTTTTTTTGTTAAAATTTCTCCCCACTACCCCCTGGCGGTACTTGTGCCCTACTGCAGCCAATGACTGTCCTCAGAGGTAACATGCCCCTAAATGGTGTGATGTGCCACACGGGGACACGTCAGCATTTTAGCCAGAAGTCCAGCAGTGGGGAGCAGGTAGGTATAGACTGGGTGGAGGGGGTGAAGAATTTTGGACAACCCCTTTTTGTATACACTCTTTTGGCATACATATGGTAAAGGGGGACAAGTGCAGCTGAGAGCATTTCCAGTGCATGCGCCGAATAATATCTGAACAAGGAAACAACTGTTGCCTTGGCCATAACCGTCAGCAGGGGCGAAGGTAAGGCTCATGGGCCCTGGTGCAAGAGTTCAGCTTGGGCCCCCCTTTCCTTAGTCCTCTGTGTGTCTTCTTATGTGGCACAAGGGTCTTTGGGCCCCCTCAGGCTCCTGGGTCCGGTAGCGACTGCTACCTCTGCACCCCCTATTGCTACGCCCCTGACCGTCAGTCTCCATAGTCCGTGAGTCAAAAGCTTTTGGAGGCCTTGATCACGAGCCTTTTACTCTATGATCCCCTCCATTAATACGAATGTTAATCAGATGAGAAGTTTTCTTTGCTTGACTAACATGTAGTCACTTCTCCTCTCAGTCACAGCCTTTAAAGCGTCTGTCCTTCCATGACGAAGAAGAACTTGAGAGCATCAACCCATGCAAAGATCTCTGGGTGTCAAAGGGATATGAAGACTATCGCCGTGCAGCCCTACAGCAGCCTGAACAGCCCAAGTCCGACCTGAGAGTCCACTTCCAAAAAGCCACCGGGAGCAAAGCCAAGGACAGGCATTTTCCAGGAGCTGTGGCCTCAACGACATCAGAAAGTGAGGGTCAGCTAAAGGACCCCAGGGCCTCCCCTTCTTGCAGGATTCATGGCACCCCTTCTCCTAAGTCTAAAGAACACTCTCATATATCTGGGGAGGAGGACACAGCTACCGCCCGTTGCGTCTATTGCAGGGACGTATTTAGCAGTGAAGAGAATGGCAGAGGGCAGTGCCAGGACGCTCCAGACCCCATAGGGCGTTGTGTCTACCAACTTTCCTGCATGTGGTGTGCTGAGAGCTTACTATACCACTGCATGTCAGACTCAGAGGGCGAGTATTCGGACCCCTGCTCCTGCGACCCGGGGCACCCCCATTTCTGTATACGCTGGGCTGCCCTGGTGGCCTTGTCTCTTGTGGTCCCCTGCATGTGCTGCTACCTCCCATTACGGGCGTGCCACTGGTGCGGGGAACACTGTGGCTGTTGCGGGGGGAAGCATAAAGCGGTGCGGTGAGAAGACGAGAACAGGGTCCAAGGAGGAAAGTTTAATGTTCAGTTTTCAGCCTCCTGAGAGCCAGCATATTTACATGGCAGGATCTGCGCCAATCTTTGTGAGTGAGCGGGCACGTCATACAACTGGCCCGGGAGATATGTGTATTTCAGATATGGCTGCAGAGGCAACGACCTACCAAAAAGAGGCAGGAGGATAATTCGATGAAGAACAGGTGGTTCTTACAAAAAATTCTCTGTGTGTTATAAAATGTTATGCATTACAGGCTTGAAGTGAGATTCCACAGAAGACCAAAAATGAGCAAGAGGTCACACCAAATCCAAGCGAGTCTTTGATCGTTTGATCGGTCATGGCTTTACACGCCCTCTAATTAAAACCTACACGGTGTCCTGAAATTTGGGTCAAAAGGGTAACAGAGTAATCTTTTTTGCTCTCAGATTCACTCAAGTTGAAGACCCATCAGGTCTCTACAAGAGTCTTCTACCTTCCTAGGTCTTGAGGACCACCACCTTGATGTGTCCTCCACTGAGTGTCCTAGATTGTCATACCATCTAATTACTCATACACTGGAGTTTGATTTCCCCTTCCAGTGAAAGTGACAACCAAATTAGGCCAAGGAATAAAAGTTAGTGTTGAGAAGTTCATGATCTAAGGACACTTGAGCCAAAAAAACATAATCATCTCTGGCTTCATGACTATGCATATAGCATTATCTTCATGGTAGCCTATGTTGGTCTTCTGTGGAATGACACCTCCATACTGTAATTACTGCAGGCAAGGTTGGCTTGTGGACCAAAGCCTGGATGTACAGAGTCAGATAAGGTGACAGAGGTATTACATATGGGAAAGCATCACATGTTCCCATAGAACTAGCACCTCATGTACCTACAACCGCAATGCTGAGGTCCATCCTGGAGAATTCAGACCATCTCAGCGTAAAGGAAATTGCTGTTTGAGGTGGGTCAGCTCATGGTGGGTCAAGCCATGTTTATTGGACAGGCTGAAGTAAATTTTGACTGAATCAACTGTGCTCCCTCAATGGTGTCCTTATACCTGAGCCTGTTCTTTGGTGTATTTTTCCTTTCCGATCCATGTTTTATACCAATGATGATGAGGATAGCCGAACTGGAGGAGGACGTTCTACTAAAACAGCTCTAGAAAGGTAAATGTGAAGCCTAAGAGTAATTTATACACGGACGTCGATAGCTGTGACTTTTCTATAGCTGTTTTTGTGAGAAAGACTCCTTCGCCTTGAGAACAAGAGGGCAAGGTTTTATTCCAGGATATCAATCTGTGTGGAGATGACACTGGTATCATACTGGGAGAGACCCAAAATGGAGACCATTTCTTCATTTCTAGGCATAGATCCAAGAGGTTTTTGAAGTTTTTTTTACGATTTCAATTTTCACGAACTGACAAAGTTACCTAGTTCTCAATACAGGGCCTGAAATTGCCTGTTGATATCTCATGGACACTCTGCTTCAGGCTGGTAGGCCGCGAATGATCGTCCTTGCCATGCCTTTTAACATGAAGAATCAGACCATGGACCTGTTTCAGTATTCCTATATGTTGTTCAGGGAGGTGTCGCCATCTTATACCCTAGTTCTCAACAGGTCATTTCAGGCAAAAATCCTGTTAAGTTGACTAATTGTGTTCATTATGGAACATCATTTTATAAGCGTATTTATCCTTTCTCGACTTAGAGATGATTAGACATGTCATGGTATGGTCATGGTCACCATGAGACATAGGAATAATTTAATAACATAGGAGTGCCTGGATTTTATATAAAAAAATGGAGCCCCAACCAAGAATTATTTATTTCTTATTAGAGATATTTGACTTGAAAAGACAATCATTGTGAGTGAGACATGTTGGTCATGAGTGGGGCCACCGTCCACTGAGCTGTGATCAAATACTGGCTTATATCTCCAGAGACTGGTTGGATTAGTAGTCATATGGAGCGGTAAATTACACCTATTATCCATTCAGTCTTAGGACTCTATCACACGTCCGTGTCTGTGATGACTGTGACCAGATGGTCAGTGGTTCATCTGTGAAGATGTCCATGAAGGATCCCTGTTTGGTCTGTGTAATTCATGGACGCTGCTAGGCTGAAAATGAATTTCCAAATCATATTCTAGCAATGATCAGTGAAAACCAGAGACCGAACACGGATGGCGGTGGTGTTGTGTCCGTGGTTTTCACAGACCCATAGACTATAATGTGCTTGAAGAATTTGTAGTCATGAGCAAAAGGAGGGCATGCTTCAGTGGTGTCACCAAGTACCCATGGTCTGTGGAAAACCACTGAAGTCAATAGATACGTAAGCGGTCTGTGAAGACCGCAGACAATACACGTCCATGATTCATTGCCTCAGGCCGCTTTCACACAGTCAGTGTTTGATTAGTGATTTTCATCAGTGATTGTGAGGCAAAACCAGGTGCGGGTCAAAAACACAGAACAGGTGCAGATCTTTCCATTACCTCTTATTTCTGTGGACGCTTTTCTCCTGGTTTTGGCTCACAATCACTGATGGAAATCACTGATCAAACACTGACTGTGTGAAAGCAGCCTTTAGGCTCATACACATGACCGTATGTATTTTGCGGTCCACAAAAAACGGATCCACAAAAAATACAAATGACATCTATGTGCATTCCGTACTTTGCAGAACGGAACAGCTGGCCCCTAACAGTCCTATCCTTGTCCATAATGAGGACAATAATAGGACATGTTCTACTTTTTTGTGGAATGGAAATACAGAAACGGAATGCACACGGAGTGACTTCCGTTTTTTCTTGCGGACCCATTGAAATGAGTTGTTCCGCACACGGTCCGCAAAAAAAAACGGAACGGACACAGAAAAAAAATACTTTTGTGTGCATGAGCCCTACGCAGAAACATTTATTTCAATGGGGCCGCAAAAAAAAAAAAAATTCCTTGTGCATTCCTTGTCCGCATGTTCATTCCGCAAAAAAATAGAACATGTCCTATTCTTGTCCGTTTTGTGGACAAGGACAGGCTTTATTACAATGGATACATCCGTGTTGAAAAAAAACAGATTCAACACGGATGTCATCCGTTGTTTTTTTTTTTTTGCAGATTCATGTTTTGCCAACCGCAAAATACATATGGGTGTACATGAGATCTTAGTGTGGGTTCGCACATAGTTTAGAAAAGGCGCTTTTCTGCATTTTTGTGTTCTTTTTTGCTGCGTTTTTGCTGGAAAAAACACCAGCTCCAGATGTTAGTTGAAAGTTTCCGTTTGGTACTGTTTCTCTATAGGGAGAAAATGGCTGGGGGAAAAAAACGCCATCCACGTGTTTGGAAGAAAGTAAAAAAAAAACATAAAAATGCAAGTAGTTTTTATGGTGATTTTTTTAATGATAAACAAAAAAAAACAAGAGCAAATTTGTGTGTGAAAGAAGCTTTAAACTGTCCAATTAGAAAAAAAGAAAAATCTTTGATTGCAGTTAAGGGTGCATTCACACGACCGCGCTGTGTTTTACGGTCCACAAATTGCGGATCTGGAAAACACGGATACCGCCCGCAATTTTCGGAATGGAACGGGCAGACCATTATAAAAATGCCTATTCTTGACAAGAATAGGACATGACATGCTCTCTATTTTTTGCGGAGCCGTGGAACAGAATTGACATGAATGGGTCCGCATTCATTCCACAGAATTGCGGAACGGATGCGGACTTATTCATACGGTTGTGTGAATGAACTCTAAGGCCTAGGCTGCTCTTTGCAGGATCATAGCACTGAATACTCAGTAACTACATTTCTCTCGGGGGACAAAGTATTATAAAAACATAGGGGAAGATTTATCAAAGCTGGTGTAAAGTAGAACTGGCTTAGTTGCCCATAGCTACCAATCAGATTCCACCTTTCATTTTTCAGAGCTCCTTTGGAAAATGAAAGGTGGAATCTGATTGGTTGCTATGGACAACTTAGCCAGTTCTAATTTTTACCAGTTTGATAAATCACTCCGTAAGTCTTTGGGGGAGAATTATGAAAACTGGTGTAAAGGAAAGCTGGCTTAGTTGCCCATAGCAACCAATGAGATTAGCACCTTTACATCTTTCAGAGCTCCTTTGGAAAATGAAAGGTGGAATCTGATTGGTCGCTATGGACAACTAAGCCGGTTTTACTCTACACCAATTTTGATAAATCTCCCCCATACTTCCTTCCCAAAATCAGCGCCACCCCTGTCCACAGGTTGTGTGTGGTAGTGCAGCTCAGTCTCATTCACGTCAGTGGAACTTAGTTGCTGTACCACACACAACCCATGGACAGGTGTGGTGCTGTTTTTGGAAGGAAGCAGCCATGTTTTTCCTAGTCCTATAACCCCTTTAACCCTGCACAGCAAGTATTTTATTCGTTGGGGAAAGAGAATTGCTGGTAATCTCATCCCCAGATACCCTTTATGCTATAGAAACATCACAAGCCTGTGCATTGAGACTGCGCCATCATGCGATCTTAATGGAAGGAACGTTATGTGGCACCTGCCTTAAAAATTTGGACACACCTTTCCATACCATGGTTATTCTTCCTTTTTTTTTAATTTTCTAGATGTGGATTCGTATTGAGAACATGAAAATGGATCAAAAAACAGATATAGAATTACTGTAGGTAGTATCATGGAGAAGGATAGGACTGGTCTATTGAGGAGCAGACCTTCCATTCTGCAAAATGTGGAACGCACACGGACAGTATCCATGTTTTGCGGATCCGCGATTTGCGGAATTTCTTGCCTTCATTCTCGCCGTCGGTTGTGTTGTGCAGAGGTGGGATTGGTGCACAGTGCCGTACAGTGTTTAGCCCTGTTCTAATCCACATTATGGCAAGAACCAAATGTCAGTCCATCATTACTTTAAGGCTTCTTTCACACGAACGTTGTGTTTTCCGCAAAAAAAACGGATGGCGTCCGTATGGCATCGTTTTTTTTTTTTGTGGATCCATTGTAACAATGCCTATCCTTGTCCGCAAAACGGACAAGAATAGGACATGTTCTATTTTTTTTGCGGGCTATGGAACGGACATACGGATGCGGACAGTATTTTTTGCGGACCCATAGAAATGAATGGGTCCGCATCCTGTCTGCAAAAAATGCGGATCGGAGCCCGCAAAATATACTGTCGTGTGAAAGAGGCCTAAAAAGGGCATCTGTCAGCAGTTTTGTTCCTATGACACTGGCTGACCTCTTACATGTGTGCTTGGGAGCTAAAGACATCTGTGTTGGTCCCATGTTCATATGTGTCCACATTGCTGAGAAAAATGTAATATATGCAAATGAGCCTCTAGGAGCAACAGGGGCGTTACCATTACACCTAGAGGTTCTGCTCTCTCTGCAGCTGCCTCACCCCTTGCACTTTGATTGACAGGTCCAGGTGTAATGATGTTTAGGGCTACTGCACACAACCGTATCCATTTTGTGGTACACAAATCATGCATGCACAAGAACTTGCCGCCATTTTATTTTTCTTCTACAGAAATGTCCTATCCATGTCTGCAATATGGACAAGAACAGGACATGTTCTTTTTTTCATTCAGATGAATTTGTCCACATCCAATCTGCAAAAAAATGCGAAAACAGATGTGGACCAAGACTACGGCAGTGTGCATGAGCCCTTACACTTACAAGTGCAGAGGGTGCAGCAGTTGCAGCGAGAGCAGAGCCTCTAGGTGTAATGGTAACGCCCACGTTGCTCCTAGAGGCTCATTTGCATATATTACAACATCATTTTTCTCAGCAATGCGGACACATATGAACATGGGACCAACACAGATGCCTTCAGCTGCCAAGCGCACATGTAACAGGTCAGCCAGTGTCATAGGTACAAAACTGTTGACAGATGCCCTTTAAGACATGAAGGTCAGTCAATCTGGAAAATTTCCAGAACTTTGAGGGTATCCTTAAGTGCAGTCATGGAAATTATTAATCGCTATGATGAAACTGCCCGGGATAGGAAGACCAAGAGAAAAAAAGCCATTTTATTTTGAGTATCAGTTTGTGTTAATTCAGTCAGATATCAATTATTATTGATGGGAGAAAGAATCCTTTCTGCAAGGCTGTTGGAAAACCATGCCAGGTGACTACCTCAAGAAGGTGATCAAGAGAATGGCAAGAGTGTGCAAAGCTGTCCTCAAGCCAAAAGGGGGCGACCGTGAGGAATCTAAAATACACAGCATATTCTGGTTTATTTACCACTTAATTTACATTTTCCTTCATCATTTTCATGTCTTCAACGTACAATGTAGAAAAAAACGTGAGATGAAAAGGTGCGTCCAAACTGTTGACTGGTACTGTATGCAATCACCCTTTATGCAATTACGCTTTTTGCATTGGGGTGGAGGAGCTTCAAGTAGTTATGGCGACAGACGATACCTTCCGTATAATCGCCGTATTCTTCCATAAGCTGAGCCACACTTACGGCTCATTCACATGACCGTATTTATGTGTCCAATTTTGCAGAACGGATGCGGACCCGTCCGTACTTCTGTTCTGCGGCCCCGCAAAAAATATAGAGCATGGCCTATTCTTGTGTGCAATTGCGGACAAGAATAAGCATTTCTATCATAGGCTGTGTGCGTTCCGCAAAACGTGGGCCAGTATCCGTGAATTTGTGGACCGCAAAACGCATACGGCCATCTGAATGGGCCCTTATCCGCAGGTTGTGTATGGTATCGCAGCTCAGCCTCATTTATTTGGAAGAGCATCTGTCAGCATGATCAACCCCATTAAGGCTAGGGCTACACGACGACAGTTGTCGCGCGACTTCTTGTCGCACCAAAGTCGCGCGACAATTTTTATAATGGAAGTCTATGGTGTCGCACTGCGACATGCGACATGCTGCGACTGCGACACGACAGTCGCAAAAAATCCATCTTGGATGGATTTTTCTGCGACTGTCGCAGTCGCAGCATGTCACAGTGCGACACCATAGACTTCCAGTATAAAAATTGTCGCGCGACAACTGTCGTCGTGTAGTTGTGCACTATGTGTCGTCGCCGTGTAGCCCTAGCCTAAATCAGGCATACTGCCTGTGGGGTTGCTCATGCTGATTAAAACAATACCTTACAGCTGTACAGCATTTATATGCAAATGAGCAGGTTTGAGCACCAAGAGGACGTCCTGAGCACTTGGAGCACTTCCTTTGTAATGCTCCTGTGTTCTGCAAACTTCCCCCTCCCCTTAATTGACAGGGCTAGACTTCTTGTCTGTCAATCAAGGGAAAGGTAGGGGGAGTACCGAGAGCACAGGGACATTACAAAAGCAGTGCTCCGAGAACTCCGGCCGGCCCCTTGGTGCTCCAACTTGCTCGTTTGTATATAAATAAAAACTGAGCTATCTCTGCAGCTGTTTAACATACTGACAAAAGAAAGGTATCATTTTAATCAGCATGAGCAACCCTACCAGACAGTATTCCTAGGGTTGATCATGCTGACAGATGCTCTTGCTGAAAGTAAGGGGATCCTCTGATGTGGATATAATACGCAGGAGTATCCTTAAAGTCAAGATGAGCAGTCAGAATTTGGGGGCTCCATTCTTTGGTCTTTGCCAATGGGGAACTAATCGAATTGATATTTTATTGACTGTAATTACGTTTTTGATAAGTTAAGACAGTCTGTATAGGGATCCATCAAAATGACTGAAAGATGCTGCTCTTCATGTGTGGTCTACCCGGCCCACCGCAGGAGACAATCTCATTGATCACACAGTGGAAGGACGGCCTCATTCGTGGAAATGTGGTCTTATAGGAAGGTGGTCTCACTTAGTAGAAGACGTTCTCACTGTCTGTACACTGATTACAACCAACCAAACAACCGGGTATGGCAGGTTGATGAAGAGGAATGGGTGCAAATCAGACCACCAGGGCGAACATCAGGTTCCTAATACCGTTTCACAGTGGATGGTAGGAACATGTAGGCACTGGCATGGTTGGCAGCAGTGTTTTTGGATTTGTTTTGTTACTTGACTCTCTTCTGGTGGTCATTGGGATTGTATATTAGGGACTTCACATATATATTCAATTTGCAATCCAAAAAGAGTAAGGAGATCTGAATCCTTGCAGTTGCCCTCACTGTAGACCTCCATGCAGACTACTGATGAAGAGCCGGTGTAGGGTTTATGATATTCTCATAGCTTCCATGCTCTTACTTTGGGTTGCCCTTTGATCTCAGTTTAGGAGCCAGAGGTTTATGAAAGGGGTTGTCAGGAGGTATATGGAGATACCTTCTAATGCATTGGAGCCCAGGTCGAGATCTCAGGAACCTTACTGGGACACATCCATCGTGCTCATGCTGAATGTATACAGCTTGACGTTATAGAGGCACCTGAAGTGGATCCAGGGTGGGGACCACTTTGTATTCCAAAGTTATACCCATTGCTAACCCTTTGCATCTGTGAGTAGAGTTTATAAGGCCCAGGTTCGCTACCAACTTGTTGGCATTTTGGGTTCTCCCAAATTTAAAGGCTATGTACACCTTTGGGGGCAATTTTTTTATTACTGCATTATACTTACTTTAACCTAAAAATCACTTTTTCAATTGGTCTTTATTAACAATTGGAATCCTTTTTTGTGCACAGCTGAGAAGCTGTACTAGCTGCCTGTGGATTTTTTTCTCAATTCCGTCATCTGAGAAGCAGACGGACTCCTTATCTCTTCTCTCTGACCTTATAAACACTTATTAAGGCTCAATCCTTACCTTACTGATAGGAATGTGGCTTAAATAAGTGTTTATGACCTCTCAGTAGTATACAGATAAGGGTAATTGGATGACCGGCACAAAGTGAAAGTGAAAGTGCCAGTCACACAGCTAGACAAACAGTTAACCCTTTGTGACTGAACAGCTCAATATTTTTAATAAAGACCAATTGAAAATATGATTTTTAGCCAAAAATAAGTTAAATGCAATCATAAAAAAATTGACTCCACAGGTGTACATAGCCTTTAAACACAGAACAGGTGGTAAGTGTCCCACTGCTGGAATCCCAACCTGTCACGAGAATCGGGTGTCTCGTGTCCTCCTGTACGATGGATCAGCTGCCGAGCATGCTCGCTGGTGCACCATTTATCTCTATGGGATTAGCAAGGAGAAGTCGAGTACAGCACCAGTGCCATAGAATTAAATTGAGCAGAAGCACATAGCTTCGATTGGTGCTCCATTTATATGGGAGTGAGACAGAACCGCCCGTGATCGGTGAGGGTTCCAGCAGGCACCGATCAGGCACTTACATAGAAGTTTAAAGGGGTTCTCCCATGATTAATGTAAAAAAAATTAAAATCGAACATCATATAGGACATGACAACCTCTTTCTAACAAAGCTAGAACCAGCTCTGTACCTCACATGGATCCAGAGATCTCCACATTCATTGCTCTGTGAGATTTATATCAAGCTGGCAGCTCAGGGGGCGTGTCCTTTCTTTGCAGCTGAAGGATGGAACTGAGCATGTGCTTTCATCTTAGTGAGCTGGACAAAGAATTTAGAAAAAGAGCAAACAGCAGGTGGCGCCATACAGATAGGTTTCAGTGAATAACTCAGTGGCTATGATAAATTTATAATTACATGTAATTACAGAAGTATTCAGATCCTGGGGCTGGTTTGAAAAATGTAGAATATTTGTTGTGGGACGTATGTACTAAAAAGTGAACTTTGGAGTTGCAGTACCAGATACAGCCTATGGGCCAGAGCGGCGCTATTTCTAGAAAAATAAAGAGCTGTTTTTTTTCTACTCTGATTTAACCCTTTTATGTCATCGTTATGGCTTCTTATTGGAGCCATTGTTTCGCTACCTTTGTTGTCCCACGACGGGTCAATTTCCATTGGCTTCTACTGAATGCAACTGTTGCGCCATAGTGCGGAAAGTGTGCCGCCACGTAGCCAGGGCCTATCCTCTAGAATGATTTTGATGGTTTATATGGTTACTCTATATTATATAGACTATTCCCAGCCATACAACGAGAGAGGAACAGAAGTGTCGCCCGAAGCCCATTTCCAATGGGGTTGATCCAGCCTTTTCTAGCTGTAGACCCTTATAGACTATGATGAGTCCTGAGGCACAGTAAACACCGCCAAACCGTAACCCAACAAGACTACAGAACAACCTTTGGCATCCCAGGTGTGGTGAATCTTCAACTACCAGCATGCACACTTGCTTGGCTACTCCCATAGAAGTGAATGGAGCATGCTGGGAGTTGTAGTTTCACAACAGCAGACCCCCGCTATAGAGCAATCAGCACAATAACGTTCATCCATCATCGCCACTTTATCCTATTACGTATTGTAAGACGGAAGCATTACCTATAGGAAATTTCCAAAACCGTTCCCATCAATTGCCGATCGGCACCCTCCTAATGACAATCTATTTCTACCTCCCTGTTTTTCGGCCCCATGAAAAGTGAGAGCCTTAAAGGGGGATTCCACTTTTAGATGATCTCTATGTATTGGTTTGCATAGGACCCTCTGAATTTTACCACATATATTGCTTGTGCGTATGGATAGCGAAGACTGTGTGGCTTTATGTGCCTTTTGTGAGTTGGATTAGTTTTTTTTGCGGTCAGGGGCCGGTTTGCCGGACCGCCAGATATAAGTTATGGTGCCCACCACTTGGCGGCTCTGTTACCTAGCGCACGCTGGAGGCGTTGTATTAATGCCATTTGCATGGGGTTCAAAAGAGTTACTACTGGTATCTAGAGAACGGGGCCCCCGAAGTGAAGGAGCGCACACTGCGCATCGCTATGGGAGTTCCAAAAATAGCTGAGTGAGCACGCGCTCAGCTATTTTCGAAAGCCCCATGTCGGTGAGTGGAGACGCACTGCGCAAGCGCGTCCTCCGCTCCATTTACCGCTATGGGACTGCTGAAATAGCTAAACTCCCATAGCGGTGAATAGAGGGTGGTCGCGCATGCATGACCATGTTCACTTCAAGGGTCCCGTTGTGGGTTCCTGTTTTTTTGCAGCCCGTATGCGGAACTATTTATTTTAATGGGGGCCGCAAAAAAACGGAAATGATTATCTGTGCATTCCGTATCTCCGCAAGTTAGTTCTGCAAAAAAAAAAAAAAAATAGAACGTATCCTATTCTTGTCCGTTTTGCGTACAAGGACAGGCATTGTTACAATGGATCTGCAAAAAAAAAAAGGACATTTGTGTGACATCCGTTTTTTGTTTTTTTGTGGATCCATTGTAACAATGCCTGTCCTTATCCGCAAAACGGACAAGAATAGGATACGTTCTATTTTTTTTTCCAGAACTGACTTGCGGATCGTAAAATCCATACGGTCGTGTGCATGAGCCCTAACACTGATGGCCTACCCTACGCTAGAGACGGGAATACCCCTTTAATTATAAAATGAGTAACCTTTATACGTTAAAGCCGGAGTATCCCTTTAGACCAGGGATGCCCAACCTGCGGCCCTCCAGCTGTTGCAAGACTACAACTCCCAGCATGCTCGGACAGCCTACAGCAGGGCATGGTGGGAGTTGTAGTTTTACAACAGCTGGACGGCCGCAGGTTGAGCATCCCTTTAGACGGTTGCATTGGTTGCTATGGGCAGTTTTTCCCATTGTTCTACTCCGGAATAATGGGGCTCTGTAGGGACCCCCGATTTTTGTTTTGTATACAGGGCATTACTGGCATGAATCTGAAGCAGCTAAATTTTTGAAGAAAAAAAATCCTGCAAAGCCGACTGCAACATATGTTGTAAATATTGCGGGAGGGCGTTAAAGGGGTCCTCTCACTTCAGTAAGTTGCCTGTATCATGTAGAGAAAGTTAATACAAGGCACTTACTAATGTATTGTGATTCTCCATATTGCCTCCTTTCCTGGCTGGATTCATTTCTCCATCACATTATACACTGCTTGTTTCCATGGTTACAGACCACCCTGCAATCCATCAGTGGTGGTCGTGCTTGCACACTATAGGAAAAAGCATCAGCCTCTCTTGTGGCCAGGCCCATGGGAGCGCACATAGGACGGTGCTTTTTCCTATAGTGTGCAAGCACGGCCACCACTGATGGATTGCAGGATGGTCTGTAACCATGGAAACGAACAGTGTATAATATGATGGAAAAATGAATCCAGCCAGCAAAGGAGGCAATATGGATAATCACAATACATTAGTAAGTGGCTTGTATTAACTTTCTCTACATGATAAATGCCACTTACTGAAGTGAGAGAACCCCTTTAAGGTTAGAGGACCCCTTTAAAAACTGAATGAAGTCAGGAAACGGAGATTGAGCGAATTTTCACGGATATTGTGAGGCCTCTTGATACGAAGGTGAAGGTCATCCTGAGTGAACGGTCACCTCCACATCCAAATCCACATCCGAGGTGCGACTCCGCCTCACACACACACACACACAAGCCTGTAAAGTTTGCACTAGCTGTGCAGTGTTCTGTATATTGCTGGAATGTTTTATTGCTATTTTGTATCAAACAAAAAAAAAAGGTTGCTATTAAATAATTTTTTTTGTGGTTGGAGCTAATATCTTTTTTTTTTCTCTTGAGGAATATATTGTGTTTTTCTACTGTTATTTTGTACAGAAAGATGGAAGGTAAACTAGATCTTATTGTTATTTTGTTCTTGCCTCCTAGAAGCATAAAGTGAAGCTGTCGCATACTCCTGCGGGGGTGGGGGCAGTTATTTTGTCACCTGGGCAACTGCGGAAGCGGTCACGAGATCCAACAAAAAAACGACCCATAAAATAACTGCCGCCTGCAAACGACAGGTCCACTTTAAAAAAAAATAAAAATACAATATTTAAAAAAAATGTCAACTATATTTAATAAAAAAAAAAAAAACCTTTGCAATGGATTTCCTTTGAAATTGACCTATTTTTTAAAATTGTGTTTGATATTTGGTTCTGCCGCTCTTCCTCACGACCGGAATAGATTGCGAGGTTCATTTTGCATTATTACCGATGGTCTCTTGATTATGGTTCTCCCTTTTCCGTTTCTTACTGTAACGCCCAGATGAGGTCCCCTTCATTCCTTCTGACGGTTCAGTGTTTCAGAATATGATTTAATCATTAAATATGTTTATTTTTTAACGAACGACAGACTCGTTGTACTCTGTTCGCGTCGGGGTGGTACTGGTGGAGCTTGAGGGGTGTGTGGATGGTGTGCCTGATGGTGCCGATAAGCATGAATGGAGGCTGATCTGCAGTACTCCACCACTGCCACTAGATGGCGCTGTCTGGCTTCACTTCAGCAACCTTCGGCAGTCCAGCTGTTGTGAAACTACAGCTCCCAGCATGCTCCATTCATTTTTATGAGAGCAAGGCAAGTATACATGCTGAGAGTTGTAGTTTCACATCAGCTGGTGTGCCACAGTTTGCCTACCCCAGGCGCCACAGCTGCCCGAAACAGCTGATCAGTGTAGGCATTGGACCCCATCCGATCGGATATTGATGACCTATCCTGTCGATAGGTCATCAATATCTGTAGCACAGAGGACCCCTTTAAAGTGAATCGGATTTAAGCTGACAGGTTGCTATAATGGAAAACCCCAGGCCTGAAAAGCGAGTGGTGTGGAAAGCTGCAATCCTTAGACAACCCTATTATAGTTGCCAACTGTCTTAAATTTGCAGGGACTGTCCCTGAATTTCAGAGACAGTCCCGGCAAATTCTGACGGATCCACTCATCTCATATTGTCTCATAGAGATAAATGGAGCAGCAGTGTGCATGCCAGACCTACCGCTTCGTTCATTTTGAGAGGCCCTGTGAGGTACGGGGCTCCCCTATTCCCATGATCGGCTGTGGTCCTAGCATTAGGACCTCCACCAATCTACCAGTTATCCCATATCCTGTGGACCGGGGATAACTTCAAATTGCAGGGATACCACTTGGAGTACTGTATTTTTTGGACTATAAGATGCACCTCCGCCCCCCCCCCCCTTCCCCCACCGAAAATGGAATTTGGGAGGGGGGAATTGGCACTGTGTCTTATAGTCTAAATGCTAATGACTGCTTTGAAGCGGTCATCAGCATGCGGGAGGCATGGGAAGGTGAGGGCAGCGCTGGCTCTACTCACCCTCCCTGGTTTTCTTCCAGGGTCCCACTGTGCACTGTGTCCTGACTGCGCACAGCGCCAGGACATAGTGCACATAGTCGCGTACTATGACCTGACGCTGTGCAATAGCAGGTCACAGTACAGCACGGTGCGGGGAGTGGTGAGTCCTGGATCTGAAGCGCTGTCCAGAGCAAGCGAGGTAAGTTGTTTTTGTTTTTTTACGTCTGATGGAAAATATATTTTTCTTATTTTCCTCCTCCAAAACATAGGTGTAGTTCGATGCGACTTATAGTTCCGAATAAAAAAGGTACATTTTAAAACATTTTCAATATCTTCTTTTTCAGCTGAGAGGCAATCGCTTGATGTTACAGGCCCAAAGCCTGAGGCTGCATCACTGCCATGTTCTAATGACATTTCCTACATTAAGTAGTGCTGTAATTATACTGACCCCCAGAAGAAAGCTAGCATTTTATTTATACAGTGTATCTTAAAGGGGTCTTACCACAGGATAGGCCATAAATGTCCCACCTCTGGGACCTGCTTCTATCACTAGAACAGGACCCCCCTGTGCCTGGACGAAAACAGAGGGGAGGTCGTGCATGCGTGGCTCTCTCCATTCAATTGAATAGCACTTAGGAAAACAGAGAAACGGGCATGTGTAGCCACCTCTCCATTCCCGGCTGGGTGCGACGGGTCCCATTCTGGTGATAGAAGCGGGTCCCAGAGATGGGATCTGCACCTATCATTCATCTATGGCATATCCTGCAGATATGTCATAAATGTCTCACATGGGAATACCCCTTAAAGGGGTTGTCCAAAATTTTTTTTATTTCTGGAGACTACGGAGGTCCTATCAAATTATAAACAAACACCTTCCCAGTCCCCTGTGATCCAGTGTCGCTCACCGTGCTGCAGCCAATGATGTATTGCTTTGGCTGCTGCAGTGACGTCCCGTTCACCGCTGCAGCCAACCACTGGTCTCAGAAGTGTATTGCACCAGGCACTGAAGCCTGTGATTGGCTCCAATTACATATAGGGTCATTACCACTGCAGCCAAAGCAATACGTCACCGGCTGCAGCCCTGGGAAAGGAATGGCGGCACTGGATTGGAAGGTCTGGGAAGGTAAGCGTAAGTTTGCTTATTATTTTGACAGTTTCCAGAAATATATTTGGACAACCATTTTTAAAAAGTTTTTAATGCGATGAAAAATGATTAAAAAAAAAAAAAACTGCACAAAAACTACTACAGACATAACTGTCCATAAATGAATATGTAAATGAACGGGGATGTGACGTCATTCGCCTCACACAGAACCTGTCTGTACATTTCAAGTGTCAATAAAGTTTGAAAACACGTGCTGATAAAAAAGACCATTCTGATTGGTCGCGCGTATGACGTAAAATGGAGGAGTCCATGATAGTTGCTAGGAGACAACAGGAGGCGTGACAAATAGGTGCTGTCCAGGTGAGAAGATGAGTGAATCCGGAAGCGAAGAAGTAGAGCCAGAACTGAAAGACAAGATGGAAGAGGGCGAGACTGTGGAGACGTTACTGAAGGCGGCGGCCGGACTGCTGCGGGAGCTCGGGTGAGAGTCTAGGAGTCATGGAAGCTGACTTGTCGTACTGGGGCTTGTAGTACGTAAGGCTTGTAAGGTCACATGACCCTGTGACTTCAGAAGGCCCATACGGCGCATAGAGTTTTTAGACTCTAGGCTTGTACGACTAGCACTAACGTGACGTCACTGTAGGGTAAATCCTACAGTGTATGGGATCCCCGTGGGTCACGTGATCCTGAGAACCTAAAAGAGGTTTTCAAAAGGCTTAAAGGGGATCTCCATGACTCTGTTTCTTAGAGTAGGCCATCAGTGATTGATTGACTTTTGTTGTATGTAAATTAAGGCTCCAGTGCACTGAAGGCGGGCCCTAACCCCATGGTGCACCTCTGCTTTCCACGTCCCCATCCCTTTGATGACCCATTGGCTCCCTCTTGCCTGTAATGCTGCACTGTTCGCCACAATTTCAGGATGGGCTCCGTTAAGCAGAAATGATGGCGCTGGCACATTATTGCAGGCCCAGATGAGGGGACACTGATGCCTGACTCTGTTATTAAAGGGGATGGGGGCTTGGAAAACAGAGGGGCTGAGGTGCTAGGGGGACACCCCTCGGTTCACTTAAGCCCTAATTTACACACAGAATAAAAGCGTCTTCACTGAAATGGTGCAACCAGGTATCGTTTCAATAACCAGAATCAATCCCTACCTGGCGGCATGTCTGGTTTAATAGGGTCGATCCTGCTGAGGGGTGCACCGTTTAATTAAAAACCTGCAGGGGGCGGTCACCTTCCTTTGTATAGAGCACATTCTTCATTTTGGCCCCCTGATCAGTGGATGCTATGGCTCTCGTTAGGTTAACCTTCTCTGTACATCCAAGGGCCGAGGATCCGGATAATTACCGTAACCCGTATGGGGATGAATGATCACAGTGGCGATTGCTCATCCCCATACAGAGAAGAGGATTGCCACATACAAATGCTGCTCAACTGAGGCGCAATGATCAGCAGTGAACGGTTCATTTCCCGTTTGAAAGGCTTGTGTGTATGCTGAGTATGACCCTGACATATGTACCTGTGTGCTATACCGCCACATACCTTCACTCCCGCTATACCGGCAGGACACATGCCGGGGCAGACACGGTGTGACTTATGTGACTAATCGTTTGCTTTTACATTTCAGCTACACAGGACCTCTATCTGAGGGGGATGCCCTGCTGCGTTCCTGTGAGTCGGGGGCTGAGTGCCAGCTCTTCACGTCTCTCTGTGTGTGGCTGGTGTCAGAGCTGAAGTCTGTCTCCCCCCTGGTGGAAAATGTCAGCCCAACTGAAGGTAAAGCGGGGGTTCACCGAAATACACCTGAGTTCACCCATTATTCTGACACTTCCTACTTTCAATGTCAGCAGTGCGCAGCTCATGAAGGAAGTTGTGTGTGCTGAACTGGCTCTGTGGGCGGATGAGGGGTGCTGAGCTGGCATGGTAGGTATATAAGGGGTGATGAGCTGGCTAGGTGAGTATATAAGGGGTGGTGAGCTGGCTAGGTGAATAGGGGTGGTGGGGCTAGGTGAGTATATAAGGGGGTGGTGGAGCTGGCTAGGTGAGTATATAGAGGGTGGTGGAATGGCTAGGTGAGTATATAAGGGGTGGTGAGCTGGCTAGGTGAGTATATAAGGGTGGTGGATGGCTAGGTGAGTATATAATGGGTGATGAGCTGGCTAGGTGAGTATATAAGGGGTGGTGAGCTGGCTAGGTGAGTATATAAGGGGTGGTGAGCTGGCTAGGTGAGTATATAAGGGGTGGTGGGATGGCTAGGTGAGTATATAAGGGGTGGTGAGCTGGCTAGGTGAGTATATAAGGGGTGGTGGGATGGCTAGGTGAGTATTAAGGGGTGGTGAGCTGGCTAGGTGAGTATATAAGGGGTGGTGATGGCTAGGGTTAGGGTGTGAGTATATAAGGGGTGGTGAGCTGGCTAGGTGAGTAATATAAGGGGTGGTGAGCTGGCTAGGTGAGTATATAAGGGGTGGTGAGCTGGCTAGGTGAGTATATAAGGGGTGGTGAGCTGGCTAGGTGAGTATATAAGGGGTGTGAGGCTGGCTAGGTGAGTATATAAAGGTGATGAGCTGGCTAGGTGAGTATATAAGGGGTGATGAGCTGCTGAAGCCTAGGTGAGTATATAAGGGGTTGGTGGAGCTTGTGGCTAGGTGAGTATATAATGTTATGGTAGAGCTGGCTAGGTGAGTATATAATGTTATGGTAGAGATGGCTAGGTTAGTATATAGGGGGTGGTGAGCTGGCATGGTAGGTATAAAAGGGGGTGCTGAGCTGGCTTGGTGGGTATATAGGGTGTGGTAAGCTGGCTAGGTTGGGTAATATAAGGGGTGGTGAGCTGGCTAGGTGAGTATATAAGGGGTGGTGAGCTGGCTAGGTGAGTATATAAGGGGTGGTGAGCTGGCTAGGTGAGTATATAAGGGGTGGTGAGCTGGCTAGGTGAGTAATAAGGGGTTGGTGAGCTGGCTAGGTGAGTATATAAGGGGTTGGTGAGCTGGCTAGGTGAGTATATAAGGGGTTGGTGAGCTGGCTAGGTGAGTATATAGGGTTGGTGAGCTGGCTAGGTGAGTATATAAGGGGTTGGTGGAGCTGGCTAGGTGAGTATATAAGGGGTTGGTGAGCTGGCTAGTGAGTATACAAGGGGGTTGGTGAGCTGCTAGGTGAGTATTAGGGGTTGGTGAGCTGGCTAGTGAGTATAGGGGTTGGTGAGCTGGCTAGGTGAGTATAATAAGGGGTTGGTGAGCTGGCTAGGTGAGTATATAAGGGGGTTGGTGAGCTGGCTAGGTGAGTATATAAGGGTTGTGAGCTGGCTAGGTGAGTAATAAGGGTTGTGAGCTGGCTAGGTGAGTATATAAGGGGTTGGTGAGCTGGCTAGGTGAGTATAATAAGGGGTTGGTGAGCTGGCTAGGTGAGTATATAAGGGGTTGGTGAGCTGGCTAGGTGAGTAATATTAGGGGGTGGTGAGCTGGCTAGGTGAGTATATAAGGGGTTGGTGAGCTGGCTAGGTGAGTATATAGGGGGTGGTGAGCTGGCTAGGTGAGTATATAAGGGGGTGGTGAGCTGGCTAGGTGAGTATATAGGGGGGTGGTGAGCTGGCTAGGTGAGTATATAGTGGTATGAGGTGAGCTGGCTAGGTGAGGGTATATAGGGCTAGGTGAGTATATAATGAGCTGGAGGTGAAGCTAGGTGAGCTATATTTATGGTAGGCTAGGTGAGTATATATATGTTATGGTAGAGGGCTAGGTTAGTAATAGGAAGCTGGCTAAGCTGGCTTGGTGTAATATAGGGTGTGGTAGCTGCTAGGTGGTGTATAAGGGGTGGTGAGCTGGCTAGGTGAGTATATAAAGGGGTGGTGACTGGCTAGGTGAGTATAAGGGGTGTGAGCTGGCTAGGTGAGTATATAAGGGGTGGTGAGCTGGCGTGGTGAGCTGGCTAGGTGAGTATATAAGGGGTTGGTGAGCTGCTAGGTGAGTATATAAGGGGTGTGGAGCTGGCGTGGTGAGCTGGCTAGGTGAGTATATAAGGGGTTGGTGAGCTGGCTTAGGTGAGTATATAAGGGGTTGGTGAGCTGGCTAGGTGAGCTGGCTAGGTGAAGTATATAAGGGGTTGGTGAGCTGGCTAGGTGAGTATATAAGGGGTTGGTGAGCTGGCTAGGTGAGTATATAAGGGGTTGTGAGCTGGCTAGGTGAGTATATAAGGGGTTGGTGAGCTGGCTAGGTGAGTATATAGGGGTTGGTGATGCGCTGGCAGTTATAAGGGTTGGTGAGCTGCTAGGTGATAATAAGGGTTGGTGAGCTGGCTAGGTGAAGTATATAGGGCGGTGGTGAGCTGGCTAGGTGAGTATATAAGGGGTTGGTGAGGCTGGCTAGGTTGAGTATATAGGGGGTGGTGAGCTGGCTAGGTGAGTATATAGGGGGTGGTGAGCTGGCTAGGTGAGTATATAGGGGGGGTGAGCTGGCTAGGTGAGTATATAATGTTATGATAGAGCTGGCTAGGTGAGTATATAATGTTATGGTAGAGCTGGCTAGGTGAGTATATAATGTTATGGTAGAGCTGGCTAGGTGAGTATATAATGTTATGGTAGAGATGGCATATCTCTGGGATGTGGCATCACTGTGATCCAGGGACGGAAGGGGGGACCTGACCTATGTGATCGTACTGATCCCAAGAAAGAAGGGGACACAGTGTTGATTTTGTGCTGAATCCTCTTTTGATGCCACCTTCACATATGTGTTCATAAATCCGGCATAGGAACAGCTTGCCGAAGTTCACCAGATCCGGCAGAGCCAGATAATGGCAGGGACCACAAGATCCCCATTGACTATTATGGGATGCGGACGCTTTCCAGCATAAATGCCAGACTTTGACTAGACAAATACCGCTGCAGTGTTTTTGTTTTGTTTTTTTTCCGACTGATACCCGGCATTTATGCCGGAACAGGCCGCCGGCTCTCCCAACACCGGTGTGAACCTAGCGTCGGTTTTCCCAACCAGCCGGCCAGACCGAGTTGAATGGAGCTGTGATGCAGCGCTAAACCAGTGATGTGGCCCCTTAATTTCTAGAATTAGGCTATGTTTACACGACCATATTTTTGGTCCGATCCGCATTTTTTTGAGGATCGAACGCGGACCCATTAATTTCTATGGAGCCACAAAAAGTGCACACAACACACGGATATCATCTGTGCCGTATTGGGGACCTGAATAGTAATTTCTAGTAATGGGAGTGAGAAAAATGCGGAAGATGTCCGTAGTTTGCAGACTACAATACGGACACGGTCGTGTGCATAAGTCCTACTAATTGTAAGTGACCGCATCATGTCCGTTTTACGGCGAAGATTAGGCATTTATTTAATGGGGCCCCCGGAACGAGTGGAATGCACATGGCCAGTATACATATTTTGCGGATCTGTAGTTTGCGGACCGTAAAACGTATACGGCCGTGTGAATGTACCCTTACCCAAAGGTCAGACCCCCTTTCCCCCGGATGAAACCATTGGCGAACTACGTGTCACGCGTGGCGGGAGCCTGTTTACCTGTGTACCTCCTTGTCCTGCACATGATATTTTTGGTGTTTGTTCTGTGTCTGCTTATTTTTGGACTTGGACGTTTTGCGCTTCTAATTGATGCCATACATATAGGGATAATATTGTGATTGATGCATAGAGCCACACTCTCCTTGTTTTGTGTGTTTTTTTTTTTTTGTTTTTTTTCCCCTTGTATTTTGCTCATGTGTTAATATGTTTGTAT
Source organism: Rhinella marina (assembly GCA_900303285.1). Lineage (NCBI taxonomy): Eukaryota > Metazoa > Chordata > Amphibia > Anura > Bufonidae > Rhinella > Rhinella marina. The sequence goes on along the minus strand of ONZH01029700.1, from coordinate 231,136 downwards.
GTAAAATTAAATAAAGTTAAAATACTTTTTGATAACCTGCTTGTAGTAACGGCGTTCACCACTAGATGTCAGCACATGTCAATAAATGATGGAATATTGCAGATTTTCACACGGATAGAAACTTGATAAAACACTCTAAAAACAATAAAAATGCATATGTTCAAAAAAATAATGTAAAGATGTAAGTGTATAATATTAGAGGCACGTTTACCTGACCGCAGTCAACTCTGTTTCCTGATAGTTACCTGGATCAGACCGTTCACATGTGGTTTATGTCTCATCGTGACTGACGGTAGGGCGGGGGAGTCTCGCTGCACAGTGTTATATATGAGCTGAGAAAACTGAGCTGTGTGAACATGTCGAATGCAGATGCAAACCTATAGTGACTAGGACGTGGGTCACAGGGCAACATATAGAAAGGGCGTAGAGCATGGCATAGATGACAAATAAAATACCATGTCCAGGAGCAGCATCTTGGATGAGTGACGGCTGCCTATTGAAAGGAATGGTCTCTGATAGCACCAGATGCATAGGTCTAGAGTTAAGACCCTGTTCACACTTGGTTTCAGAGCCTTTGTGGGGATTTCGTTGAGAGAGCAGAACCTCTAGGTGTAATGGTAACGCCCCCGTTGCTCCTAGAGGCTCATTTGCATATAATAAAACATCATTTTTCTCAGCAATGCGGACACATGAACATGGGACCAACACAGATGTCTTCAGCTGCCAAGTGCACATGTAACAGGTCAGCCAGTGTCATAGGTACAAATCTGCTGACAGATGCCCTTTGACTCATTCAGTCCTTGACTCATGAGCAGCGTCTGCTTCCTCTTTAAAAAGAGGTTCTGCAGCAGGTGCTGGGTGTATTATAAAGAGTACATGGCACATTGCATTATCTTCATGGCTTAGACTGGGATTGTGCATTCACGGGGTCTTCTTGTTTTCTTCTTTTCTGTAACGCAGTCCATGTCCTCCTCAGGCCCTGCCGACTCCGAGACCTTCCAGCTGGAGATCAGCGGCGTGATGAGCGAGCTTCACTGTCCCTACGCGGCGTTGACCTCTGGAAACGTCACAACCAGACTGCTGAAAGCCGCCACGTGCCTGCAGCTCATTGGTAATGTAGGACTTTCCATACGATGGGCAGACATGTCTTGGGCTGGGTTCACATCACGTTTCTGTGCGTCTTATAAAGCGAAAAATACGGTATATATTGCTGCCCATCAGATTTACAGTGCTATAAAAAAACATTTTTTCATAACTCTGACAACCCCTTTAAGTGACCCCATCAAGTACCTCTCTGCAACTGCTGCATCCTCTGCACTTTACAGGGCTGGAGTGAAAACGTCATCTCACCTAGCCCCAATCAAAGTACAGAGGGCACAGCAGTTGTAGAGAGAGCAGAGCCTCTAGGTGTAATGGTAACGCCCCCGTTGCTCCTAGAGGCTCATTTGCATATAATAAAACATCATTTTCTCAGCAATGCGGACACATATGAACATGGGACCAACACAGATGTCTTCAGCTGCCAAGTGCACATGTAACAGGTCAGCCAGTGTCATAGGTACAAAACTGCTGACAGATGCCCCTTAAACAATAATTACCATGCTAAAAAACCTTCATTTTCTGCTGGGTTTGTACGTTTTTTTTTTTTTTTTTGTTTGTTTTTTACTGTATACCCATGTTATACCTTGGATGACAAAGTCATGTTCTTGGAAATGTGTTTATTGGTCATGGGGTAGGTAAAGCCATATAACAATCCAGTCAATCCTTTACCGCAGTATTCCTGAGCACAGAGCTGGAGGCGGCTCGACTCCTTAAGAAAGCCAGCGTTCCCACTTCCGAACCTGTAAGACATAATGACGACGTTCTGGAGGAGTTACAGCTCATAGGAAAAGCATTGGATTTTCCAGAGATTTCTCCGGAAGTCCCAGTGAACGAGCTCATGAGGGATCTGCAGAATAAGGTGAATGGGACGCACTGGGTTTTTTTAGATTGTAAGCTCTGCAGCAGGACTGTGTAATAAAGGGTTTGGAGTAAGGATCTGTCAGGCAGACGTGTCATTAGGATATTTGAATAAAGCTTTTTTTGCTTTGATCTTTTTTTTCTTTAGGTCACAGAACTTTCTGGGACGGTCCACGTGTCTCCCCCTCTCTTTAAATCTCAGCTGCAGCCTGAACAATGGGTAAGGTGCCGAGTTTACTCCAATGGTGTTTTTATGATGCAGCTAATTTTTCTTGGGCTCTGTTCACATTTGCACTAATCATTTTTATGGTTCTTCTCACTGTCGTAGGACCAGAACAACAAAAACTACAGCAGTTCCAGATCCGTCACGTAATGGCGCCCAATGGACTCCAATCAGGAATCCGTCACCAGCGACCTCCCTGCACAGACACACAGCTGTGGTTCACCTGATTAAAATTAAATTTTTCTTTTGTTGATCGGAAGCTTTGTTCACGATTCATGATGCTTTGTCTTACTATGCAAATGAGACCTTTGGTGCAATGAGGGTGTCACCGTTGCTCTTGTTGCACCCAAGCTCCTCTCTTTTCTGTTCCTGGCTGCTTTACCACTGCCTGGCTCTGTCAACTAAAGGAGCAAGGGAGGAGCTGGCCACAGAAAGGAGTGAAGCTTGTGTGCCATGAGAGCATTGGTGACGCCCTCATTGCACCAAAGGTCTAAAGTATCATAACTCTGGAACAGAGCTTCCAATCAAAAAAAGAAAAATGGCGTTTTAATCAGGTGAACCACAGCTATGTGTCATACATACATACATATGATATATACAAACAGCTGAATAGGGAGCTCACTGGTGACAGATTCCTTCTGCAGATCCTAAGGGCTCTTTCAGACGAGCGTGTCCTCTGCGGGGATTGTGCTCCGTGCGTGAGCGTGATTCCTCGTCGTGGACACTACTCTCTTCGCAGTAGCGCGCGGCATTATACTGATTTATAATGCTATGTGTCTCTACGTAAAGCTGTCAGTATAATTCTGTAGATACAGGTAATGCAGAGACACACAGCATTATAAATCAGTATAATGCCGTGCGTTCCTGTAAAACGAGTAGTATCCATGATGGGTAATCGCGCTGACACACGGAGCATGATCTCCGCATAGGACACGCTCATCTGAAAGAGTCCTTATTAAGCCTCCAGCGCAGGTGTGAACACAGCCTAAGCAAGATATCAAGCTCCATTAGGTGGGATAATAATCAATTACATATCCTGAAACCCGGTCACGTTGATTTATTCTTTGTTCATGTTGTTTATATAACTGTAACATGTTCCGCAGCGCTGTACAAAGATTCCCAGTGGTACCCAGACTGGGGGAGGTTTTATGGGAAGCCAATTAGGTCTTCTAATGTGCATGCCAACGCTGGGCAAACAGTCTCCATGTGGCTGCCGTCCACGATCAGATTACGTGTGGAAATCAACCTGCTGTGCGGATCTAGAAATCCGCAATCGTACTTGACATGCTGCGGATTTCTAAATCTGTATCCCGTCAGTTATGTTTGCGATGTTGGTTGTGGATTTCACCCTTTTCTAATGAAGCGTAAGAACTGCAGTAAAACCGCATCAGATCTGCACCAAAAACCACTGTTAGGGCCCATTCACATGACCGTGCAACAATGGACAAGAATAGGCAGCATGAGCGGGGTGCCGCCAGGCGACATCCGTGGTATTGCGGATCTGGATTTTGGCGGATCCGCAATACTACGGCCGTCTGAACGGCCCCTTAGAAATTGCGGTTTGGGTGCGAAAACGCACAGAAACTCGTGCAGATCTTGTGCACGTTAGTCTGCACCTGTGTGCAAAATAGCAAATTGTTTTTTTTAACTTAGAAGTGTTAGACCATTACAACAAATGGCGGTTTTCTGTTACCTCCCGCTCTAAGCAGGTTGTTTCTGACCTCTTGAATATTATGAGTGGGTGGTAGTCTAAGACCTGTGACTATCTAGACCTGACCTACATGTACATTCTTTCCCTAGGAAACCCTGCAGGAGTTGCATTACTCCATGCTCAAGGAGTACGAATGTAGAATGAGGATGTTGGTGACTCGATTTGATGTTACGGTGCAGTCGTTCCACTGGTCGGAGAGGGCTCAGGTCAGTTATCCTGTAATCCTTAAAGGCTATGTACACATTTGGGGGTATTTTTTTTTCTTACTGCATTATACTTATTTTGACCTAAAAATCACTTTTTCAATTGGTCTTTATTAACAATATGGAATCATTTTTTGTGTACAGAGCTGAGAAGCTGTACTAGCTGCCTGTGGATTTTTTTTTCTCAATTCCGTCATCTGAGGAGCAGACGGACTCCTTATCTCTGCTCTCTGACCTTATAAAACTCAGTATAGCTCAATCCTTACCTTACTCATAAGAATGTGGCTTAAGTAAGTGTTTATGACCTCTCAGTAGCTTAGAGATGAAGTCACAAAGTGACAGTACCAGTCTCACAGTTAGAAAAACAGTTAACCCTTTGTGACTGAACAGCTCAATATTTTTAATAAAGATTAGAGTTGAGCGAACGTGCTCGTAACGAGCACTGTACCGCTCGGATCCCCTGTGCTCGCATGGGCGCAGCTATCCGGATCTGTCCTCCTCACCAGACTGATCCGGATGCCTGCGCCCATCCGAGCAATACAGTGCTCGTTATGAGCACGTTCGCTCAACTCTAATAAAGATCAATTGAAAATATGATTTTTTTTTTTTTTAGCCAAAACTTAGTTAAATGCAATCGTAAAAAAAAAAAAAAAAAAATGAACTCCAAAGGTGTGCATGGCCTGTGCAAGGGCATCCGTCAGCAGTTTTGTACCTATGACACTGGCTGACCTGTTACATGTGCACTTGGCAGCTGAAGACATCTGTGTTGGTCCCATGTTCATATGTGTCCCCATTGCTGAGAAAAATGATGTTTTAATATATGCAAATGAGCCTCTAGGAGCAACGGGGGCGTTACCATTACACCTAGAGGCTCCGCTCTCTTTTCAACTAGCATGCCCTCTGATTAAAAGGGGAAGGCAGAGACACCATCATCACACCTGGACCTGTCAATCAAGGTGCAGAGGGCTCAGCAGTTGCAGAGAGAGCAGAGCCTCTAGGTGTAATGGTAACGCCCCCGTTGCTCCTAGAGGCTCATTTGCATATATTAAAACATCATTTTTCTCAGCAATGCCGACACATATGAACATGGGACCAACACAGATGTCTTCAGCTGCCGAGTGCACATGTAACAGGTCAGCCAGTGTCATAGGTACAAACCTGCTGACAGATGGGCTTTAAAGTAGCAAATAAGTTGTCCAGTATTAGGCCCCATTCACACGACCGTATTTTTGCGGACCTTCAATAATACGGGGTCCGCCGGGCAGCCCCATTCAAAATGTCTATACTTGTCCATGCGTGCGGATAACTATAGGACCTTTTCTATCTTTTTTATTTGCTCCCATAGAGGTGAATGGGGCCGCATCCATTCCGCAATTTTGCGGAATACATACGGCTCCGTTCATACGGTCGTGTAAATGGGGCCTAAGTAATATACGCTCTGCAGTTTTGCCATAAAAAGTCACTTTTGTCCTTGTGTTATGTGTAGAACTGCTTTACGAGTAAATGTGATGAAGCTATAATACTAAACAGACCAAGGGCAAGAGCGGCGCCATTTTTGGAAAATATCCTCTTGTTGCACATTTCACCTTCGAGCCTAGGGCAGACTGTGTGTGATGGATCTTTTACTGCAGTGGACGGCTTATAGGTCTTATTTCTTTATCCTTTCGTGGACACAGGTAAAGGAAAAATCCATGAATGACGTCTACTGGCCTTTAAGAAAATCGCTCACTGCTGAGTCCATGATCACTATCCCCCATTTACTGGCCGCCCGGGAAGACTACTCCCGAATCCTACACACGTGTAATGCCACCTTCTGCAAGAAAACCCGCACTGCTATCCAGAAGGTAGTTACCGCGCTCCTCCTGACGGCAGGACATGCTTTTATCTGTCACTTTGGGTGAACACTTGTTGGTTTCTCTTCTGTGTCCCACTCCTTGAAGTCCCGTTCACACTTTGTGGTAAGAGGGGTATGGTGAAGTTTTTACAACTTTAGGCCCCATTCACACGACCGTATGTACATTTCCGCATCTTATCTGCATTTTTGCGGATAAGATGCGGAACCATACGGACCCATTCATTTTTCCATAGGAGAAAAAAAATGCGGAATGCACAGTGTTCCCCCGCAAAAAATAAAAAATAAAACATGTCCTATACTTGGCCGCAAAATCACGTCCATAGCCCCATTAAAGTCAATGGGTCCGCAAAATTGCGGAACACTATGGAAGACTTTCTGTATGTCATCCGTTCCGTTTTTATACGGATCACGGAATACATACGGTCATGTGAATGGCGCCTAAGAGTGCATTTTTCCATTGCATTATACATGGCTCGTTTCCAGGGGTTACGACCACCGCTGCAGAGCAGATACCAGGTGGCTGGGACAGGAGCTGCTGCGCATCCGTTCCTATACATGCCCTCACAGTCCCGGCCACCAGAAAGGCCAGCGCTTTTTCCCTATAGTGTGCAAGCATGACCACCACTGATGGATTGCAGGGTGGTCGTATCCCCTGGAAACAAGCAGTGTATAATGTGATGGAAAAATGAATCCAGCCAGGAAAGGAGGCAATATGGACAATCACAATACATTAGTAAGGGCTTTTATCACTTTTGTCTACATGATTAATGCCATTTGCTGAAGTGAGACAATTCCTTTAAGAGACGGTGCCAGTCATTGGTGGGTGGGCAGGGAGAGGGGGAACTCATGAGTAAGCTGAGTAATTTATAATACTCGTTGCATGACAGACACCAGGGAATCGGACAAACCCTGTTCACTTGTAATGGGGTCCGTCTTTTTGTTGGGAAAATAGTGCTGGAGTGTCCGAACCGTGCCTAAGATCTTTACAGTGTTTTATCTTTCTGGATTATAGGTGCTCATGACTGGCACTGTGCCTGACCGAGGAGGACGACCTAATGAAATAGAGCCGCCGATGCCTATGTGGGAGAAGAGGAGGGAAGGGGGAGGTGGAGGTGGACACCAGCGATGGGGCAAAAGGAATAAGAGAAAAAGGAATTGAGCCCAAGTGAGATGTGTTTTCCATACAGTCTGTAGCACGGATGCCCAACCTGCCGCCCTCCAGCTGTTGCAAAACTACAACTCCCAGCATGTCTGGGCAGCCTATAGGTATTATGGCATGCTGGGAGTTGTAGTTTTGCAACAGCTGGAGGGCCGCAGGTTGAGCATCCCTTGTCTATAGTATGTGGCCTATTTCCTGCCAAAGTAATTCTGTGTGCGATCTCAGAACGTCCCTCACTGCCATTGATGACATTGGTTTACCTCAGCCAGGGCGGTGCTCTGACTTTATTACAGTGTAAGTGTAGATGATGGACATATACATTAGAAAGCCATTGGCCAAATATACAAACCATCTGCAATTTAATAACCTATGTTTGTCCGTGAAGGAGTGATACCCTGCTAGTGGACGTCTCCTATGTTGCTTGTTGGAAGATAATCTGCCAACATGGCCGTTCCACCTTTGTTTCCTTCGGTGCAGGGTGTCTACAACCCCCGTTAAGCCTCATGAACATGTCCCCATTCATTTTAATGTGTGTTTTCAGACATCAGTGTTTCATCACGGTCAGTGTTTTCAGCACGGATGCATGTCCTATCTTGATCCCTCACGCCCATTATAGTCTATGGTTCCGTGAAAACCACGGATGCCATCCGTGTTGCATCCGTGTTTCACGGATCATTAAGAAGAGATGCTTTGAAAATTATTTTTCAGCTGTTCAGTGTCAGTGAAACACGGATGCCTCACTGACCACCTGCTCACGGATTTGAGCACAGACACGGACGTGTGAATGAGGCTTTACACATTGTTATTTTTTTATTTTTTTTATATTTTGATCTGCAACACACAATGTCTGTGTTTCTGTATCCTAAAGCTACTTTCACACTAGCATTTGAGTTTTTTGGATTCAGTTCCGTAATAGGGCCTTAATACCAGAAAAAAAAAAAACGCTTCAGTTTTGTCCCCATTCATTGTCAATGGTGACAAAACGTAACTGAACAGAACAGAGTGCTCCAAAATGTATTCCGTTCCATTCTCGTACAGAAGAGCAGCATGCTGCAGAGTTTGCTTTCTGTCCTGGGATGCGGAGCAAGACGGATCCGTCATGACCCACAATGCAAGTCAGTGGGGACGGATCCGTTTAACTCTGACACAATAGAAAACGGATTTGTCCTCTATTAACTTTCAATAGAGTTCATGACGGATCTGTCTTGGCTATTTTACAGCTAATACAACTGGATCCGTTCATAACGGATGCAGACGGTTGTATTATCAGTAATGGAAGCGTTTTTGCTGAACCCTGCCGGATCCAGCAAAAACACTAGTGTGAACGTAGCCTAATCCGTGCGCAGTTGTGCAGCTTTGCTTTGATAAGCAGATGCTTTTGTTGTATATGGTGGTTTCACAAATGGGGGAATTATCGGGGAGATGCGTTCTTAGGAATGCTCGTTCCTGATAATTGCCCCGTTTAGAGGTGCTGCCAATCAATGGGAAAACGCTTGTTCGTCAGGTGAAAGCTTCGATGATGCTGACACCAAATTGATTGTTTGTGGACAGCAGATTGTCCTGTGTAAACAGGGATCTGTAGGGGGATGAGCGATCGCCGTAGTGATCACTTGTCCCCCACACGGAAAAGGAGATTGCTGCCTGTAAATGCAGGCAATTATTTAAAACGATCCCCTGTCTGCTCTGCCCTTGTAAGGCCTCCTGAACACGTTGCAGAACGTATGCAGTTTTTCGGTGCGGATTCTGGAAAACCGCAGTGTAGTACAGCACCAGCAAAGTGTATGACATTACACAGATCTCATGTACACTTTGCAGATTTTTTTTTTTTTCTAAACGGAAATTGCGGATTTCCAAATCATCAGCATGTTAATTATGTTTGAGGTTTTAGCTGCGGATTTCACCCTTATTACAACCGCATCTAATCTGCCCCCCAAAAAACACTGTTTGAAATTACAGATTTTTAGTGCGGATATTCTGCAGAGACGCAAATAAATCTGCAAAATGGAAATTTGTGCGACCTCCCAGCACCACCAGGGTCGCATAGCATTATAGTGATTTATATGACGCTATGTAACCCTTAGAGGTCTGAAATGTATTGGATAACACTGATATAATGCTGTCGGTGTTATCCAATACACTCCAGACCTCTAAGGGTTACATAGCATCATAAATCAATATAATGCTGTGCGACCCTGGTGGTGTGGGGAAGTCAGGGCGGGAGCGGCCGCATACTCTCTCTCTAGGTCCGATTTGTGGAACTCGCTGGTGTGAATGGGGCTTAAAGGGGTATTCCCATCTCACAAATGTAGTTTGTATAGTTAGATATAGCCATACCAGTATTATTACTAATAGAATGTATTTATATAAAATGTACCGTTTAGAAGATTTCCCTATTTGTATATCCATTGTCCCACACACATCAGTCAGGCCGTTGCCCCTGGTTACGACCTCTGCAGCCATGTAGTAGTGGTGGCCGGCTTGCTGTTGTTAAAACCCGCTCTGAGGTAACTGCTGTATTGTGAACGCACATTACATGATCATGAGGAGACACATCTTAGGGTTGTAGCATTTTAATCTCTATGGAGCAGGATCCGTTTATAAAGTCTGTGTTTTGGACGGATCCTGACCATTGTGTTTTGTACTGGTAGTGTCCAGAACACAGATGTGAAAGTACCAGAAGATGTGTCTCCACATGCTCATGTAATGTGTGTTCACAATACAGCAGTTACCTCAGAGCGGGTTTGAAAAGGAACAAGCCGGCCTCCACTACTACATGGCCGCAGAGGTCGTAACTAGGGGCAACGGCCTGACTGATGTGTGTGGGACAATGGAAATACAAATAGGTAAATCTTCTAAACTGTACATTTTATATAAATACATTCTATTAGTAATAATGTTGGTATGGCTATATCTAACTATACAAACTACATTGGTGAGATGGGAATACCCCTTTAAGAGCTTCAGTATTGAGGGCCTCAACAGTATACAAGGTGTGTGTGTGTATATATGTAATATATATATATATATATATATATATATATATATATATATATATATATATATATTAAATGGGTTGTCTGGTCTGTTCATATTGATGACCTATCCTCAGGATAGATTGGCGGGGTCTGACAACCGGCACCCCCACCAATCAGCTGGTTGAAAAGAAGGTGCTCGCCATACCAGCGCTGCCTGCGGCTTGGGTGTAATTTCCCCTGCTCACCGCTGTGGATGTTACGGCGAGCAGGTAAACAATGAAGAGGAGGCAGCGCTGGTATGGCGAGCACCTTCTTTTCAACCAGCTGATTGGTGGGGGTGCCGGTTGTCAGACCCCGCTAATCTATCCTGAGGATAGGTCATCAATAAAAAAAACAAAAACAAACAAATATATATATATATATAATTTTTATTTTATTTTTTTTCCCTGTTTTGCATCATTTAAAAATCTGCTCTATGCAATTGTAGCACAATCCTAATTTTTAATTTATTTTTATATTATGTAATCCTTATAATTTGTGCACTTACAGCAGGAGCACTTGAAAAGTATAATGGTGAATTATGCCATGAAAGATAAAATGTAATGATTAATGTACAGCTTTAATTCAGTTATTTGCATACATGTGTAATATAATGTGCATGTTTTTATTTTTAAAGATTTAATTTCAGGAAACACTAGGGAGTTAATCCTTATCATGCTTTAAAAGAGGACCTGTCCGCTCTCCGACCATGTGTTTTTATTTTTTTTCATTAAAGGGAACCTGTCACCTCCTTTAGGCAAATTAAACTGTAAACATTACCTTAATGTATAGACCAGTGTGATTCAAATGAAGTTCCTGATACTGAGAACTGCCTGGTGAAACTGTAGTAAATTGAACTTTTATTCCTCCTGCGCGCACTTTTCCGAGTCATCTTGAAGTCAAGGGGGCAGCGGCCTCCTTGCTTCGAGTCAAGAAAGCCACTCCCCACTTCCCAGTGATAGACAGTTTGCCTGGGTGCCGGGGATCGCGCAAATCTAGCGCCATGCGCGTTGCGCGATTTCTGACTGTGCGATCCCGGCCCCGGCTCTTCAGTTTGCCGGCGCTTCTGTGACCCCTTGCGTGCGGGGACGGCGGGCGCGCTCTCGCAAGCGCACTCGCTTTGTAATGCAGCGCATGCGCAGAGACAGGAGAAGCGCCGGCAAACTGAAGAGCCGGGGCCGGGATCGCACAGTCAGAAATCGCGCAATGCGCTAGATTTGCGCGATCCCCGGCACCACGGCAAACTGTCTAACACTGGGAAGTGGGGAGTGGCTTTCTTGACTCGAAGCAAGGAGGCCGCTGCCCCCTTGATTTCAAGATGACTCGGAAAAGTGCGCGCAGGAGGAATAAAAGTTCAATTTACTACAGTTTCACCAGGCAGTTCTCAGTATCCGGAACTTCATTTGAATCACACTGGTCTATACATTAAGGTAATGTTTACAGTTTAATTTGCCTAAAGGAGGTGACAGGTTCCCTTTAAATACTTGTATTCTCCATAAATTCATTGGTGCATCTTTTCTTAAACCTCTGCGCTGTTATTCCTCCTGGAAATGTATAAATATATTGACAACCGGGAGTTGTCTTTTTACATTTATTAAAACATTTGTACATTTCCAGGAGGAATACCAGAGGTATGGCACAAAATGGAGCTCCAAGAAAAGCTGCTCCAGATTTCATGAGGTTTAGAAGTATATATTGAAACAGACGTGTCGGGAGTGATGACTGATCCTCTTTTATCCTTGCTTTATTTAGAAGATGTTTGAAATCTGTATTTTTTTTTTTTATTTATTTTTTTTTTAATTTTTTTTTTTTTAAATGTGAAATGGAGGTTTCCATCACTTTTCTGGCGTGTGACTATAACCTAAGGGTCTGTCTATGTGATATACTCTAAAAGTCTGTGCTGGGGAAAATTCATTGACTCTTTAAGAAGAAATGTATATAATGTGTGTATATACAACCATGTACATTTTGGTTCTTACTTACATACTGTATGTGTAAAAGGAGATCTCTCCGTTTAATGCATTGCTTTGACAAATAGACAAGTGAATAAATGAATAAGTGAATGCTTTTTGCCTTGCTTTATATATTTTAGGTAGTGTTTTTTTTTTTTTTTTTTCTTCCATACTTATGTAGTTGGTACAGTACGAAAAGGTCAAAGGTCTATCAGATCCAACTTACAATCCGACAGTGTTGATCCAGAGAAAGGAGAAAACCCCCATGAGGTGGTTGCCAATTGCTCCATATCCAATTGCAAAATAATTGGAACGATCCGTATTGCAGCCATGGATCCATTTTTGCGGATCCTCTGTAACAAGAATAGGACATGACTAGAGATGAGCGAGCACTGCTCGTTACGAGCACTGTAACGCTCGGGTCCCGTGTGAAATGCCCGCAGGCATTGCGGATCCGTCCTCATCTGCATGTAAGTCAATGAGGACGGATCGTTTGGTATGACACTCATACCAAACGGTTCCGTCCTCACCCGTCTTAAAGTCAGTTTGGACGGAACCGTTTGGTATGAGTGTCATACCAAACGATCCGTCCTCATTGACTTACATGCAGATGAGGACGGATCCGCAATGCCTGCGGGCATTTCACACGGGACCCGAGCGTTACAGTGCTCGTAACGAGCACATTCGCTCATCTCTAGACATGATCAATTTTTTTTTATTATTATTTTTTTTTTTTTGTCTTGCAGAAACAGAATGCACATGGAGTCGTTTTTTTTTTTTTTTTTCTCTTTTGCGGACCTGTTAAACTGAATGGTTCCGCATACAGACCTGTTAAAAAAAAAAAAAAAAAAAAAAAAAAAAAAAAAACGTGCATGAGCCCTAAAGGGAGAAAAATTCTTTCTGCCACAGTCCAGAAATCTAGTATACATAAAGGGGTTGTGCATATTTGGGGGTGGAATTGATTGAACCCCAACCCCCCTCCCCCAAATCCCCGTCCTAGGCAGACAGCCAAAGGGAAGCATACTTACCAGCTTCCCGATGCCGGCCATATGACCATGTCCATGACCAGCTGGATGCAAGTAGCACAGGGACCGGAAGATGAAGAGAACAGAGGACTGGAGCGGCTGGGAGCAGGTAGGCTGCAGGCATTTGCTTATTAAAAAAAAAAATAATTTACAGCCGGGACACCCCTTTAAGGGTTATTCCCATCTTAGACAATGGGGGCATGTCGCTAGGATATGCCCCCATTGTCTTATAGGTGCACCTATATCGAGAACGGAGCCCCAAAAGTGAAGGAGGGCTCACTGTGCATGCGCAGCTGCCCTCCATCTATTTCTATGGGGCCACCAAAAATAGCCGAGCGCTGGCATGCGCGGTGCGCTCCCATTCATTTCTATGGGAGCTGCGCCTGGTGGTGGCCGGACCCTGGGAAACCTGGGGTCCTGCAGGCACAGCGCTCCCTGCTCCGTTCTTCAGCGGTGGGACCTGCACCTATAAGACAATGGGGGGCATATTCCTAGCGATAAGCCCCCATTGTATAAGATGAGGATACCCCTTTAAGGACTATTCTTGATTTGAATCTTTAATCGGCAAACCCCTTTTAGACTAAAATAAAATTGAGATTTTAATTTAGGCCCCATCACCCTGCCCTACTAGATACTGATCACTGTGCCCCTATTCTTTCTATGCTTATGCTTGAGTCCAATGGGTGGTCTTATTAATAATTGGGGTGCCGCCCCTCCCCCATGAGCATGCATACAGTGTAAGCGGTCAGTCACTGATAAGACCGCCCACTGGACACATTCCTACATCAATCTGCTCAGCTCCTCCTGTTCTATAAGGGGCTGCCTGCAGATCAAACAGCATGAGAAGTCCTGTATGAGATCAGGGAAAGGGGATTGTTGTACTGGGTCCATGCACACAGCTCTAACCAGGAGCAATGGCGTAGGATGCCGTCTCTACTAGAGAGGTCTTATTCCAAAGGAAGAGCTAAAAGTGAAGCTCCACCCTGGATTACATTGGTTATGTAATTTTATTTGATGTTTTTTACCTTTTTCTGTTGTATTTATTTCCGCTGTAGCTTGTTGGTGATGAGTCTGCCACAGCGGCCATCCTATGGAGGGAGGAGTTCCTCTCTATGCATCCTAATAGGACCACCCCTTTAAATGTTCTGTAGGCCTATTATCCCCTTTGAAAGAGGAAATGATTGAGATCTGTCAACAGCAACTTGTTGGTGGCTTCCAGGTAGATAGCATACTTTTCAGTTTCTTATTCTTCTAGTGTGGAAGTGGCAAAATTGATGAATAATTTTGTAGTTCTTGACCGTAGAGCCACGGTTTGGTTGTGTCCACATTCAATGTATGTGTCAAAAATTATAATTTTTTTTTTAAATAAACATACGGATTTTAACAGCAAAAAATTTAAGTGTTACGGTAACTGCACATGATGTGGATTATGTGTGGGTTTTTTTTTTTTCTGCACATATTTTCATGCAGAAAAAATGCAGCATAATACAGTCCCAGCAAAGTGTAATAGATTTGCCACATCGCATGTAGACTTTTTTTTTCTTCCATTTGGATTTAAAAATCCACAACGTTTCAATACCGCTCCTTCTGTAGAGAGGTTCTCCCATAGACTTCAATGGGGTTGTTAAAGAAGAACTCCCGCAAAAAGTTTTATTCTCTGAGCTGTTAGAAAGGTGTATGATCTAATCTGTAGTGAATGTCATCTTCTTATCAGATGCTGAAATTGAGAGTTTCCACTCTTCTTATTGTAGCTGGGTCATGTGACCAACTCCCTGACCTCCAACTGACCCAGGACAGGAAGCCAGTCACTGCTCTATTCATCCCTATGAGACTGAAAGTGAGGCTCCCATAGGAATACATAGAGAATTAGACTTCCTGTCCACACATAAGTCTCTGTGTGAGTTGGTGGGTCTAATTCCTAGTGACATGACACAGATAAGAAACTTCAGGATGATATAACTCAAAAATACAGCTACTGGTAAGAAAATGACATTCACTACAGATTACATCATGTACATTTCTAGCAGGACATGGAATAAAATTTTTTGCTGGAGTTCTTCTTTAACTTAAACCGAAAATCTACAACAAGAACTACACCAAAAAAACCAAAACATCTATAGTGTGGATTTTTACGCTTTTTTTTTTTGCAGTTTTGGTGCAAATTTTATGTGGGTTTTTTGCACACAAATCTGCACTGAGTGCAGCCACCCTTAGGGCTCATTCACTCGACCATATGATCCCGTGCCCATGTTGTGGATCGCAAACAGCTGGTCCACAATACACAGGCACCGGCTGTATGACTTGAATGGGTCCGCGATCCGTAAGATACGGAAAAAGATAGGACCCGAAAGCCCATGGAAGTGCTTCTGTGGGCTTCAGATCCGCGCCTTCGCTCCAAAAAAAAAAAAATAGGTCATGTCCTATTTTTTTTGCCGTATCTTGCGGATCGCAGACCCATTCAAGTCAGTGGGTTCACGCCACCGATGCACGGGCGCAGTGACCATACGGTTGTGTGAACTTGACACGAGTTTTCTGCCAGGATGCAATGCACGTAGTGAACGCATAGCATCCGGACTGAATCCTGACCCGTTCATTTCAGTCAGTCTGTACATGCGTTTTTCACGCATCATCTTCTATATTGTGCGTTTGTCACGCAGCTCTGGCTCCATAGAAGGTGAATGAGGCTTGTGTGAAAAACGGAAGACGTTCAGATCCAATGCAGTTTTCACTAACGGCTGCTGGGAGATGTAGATGTAAAAAAAACACGCCTACAATCTGGACTGAAAATCTGCTGCAAAATGTGGATTTTGCAGCAAATTCCCCAGCGACTCCGCACTGGATTTTCCTTCTGCTGCAGGTTGTACTTTATGGAGGTTCCTTTTAAATACAAAATTTCAAGACTTACTGCCCTCAGCACAAGACATTGAACACAGCACGTATAGAGAAAACCTTTTATCAAGGAATTTTTATCCTTTTAAATCCAATATATTTATAACATATAATAACAATTCATATCAAAAGAAATATTTGACCTAATGTATTGCACCATCCCCCCCCCCCCTTTCTATACATACACTTTTTTAAAGGGTTTCTGTCACCAGTTTTTTCGGTATGAATCAGGCTGACATTAGAGATGTGCTAATGTCACCTGATTCCAAATATATATCTGTTTTATTTACTGGTGCCCCCATTTTTATATAAAATGAACTTTTATTTTATGCTAATAAGGCTTCTAGGTGCAAGGGGCGTTACCCCTGCTCCTAGAGGCTCTGTTGATTGACAGGACCAGGCAGAGAAGAAACACTCCATTCACCATAGCTTGCAAGGACCTTCAATGATGTCATGACCACGTGATCAGTCACATGGTTTAGGAGGAGACAGGCTGTTTGTGTGATCCTAACCATGTGACTGATCACATGGTCATGACATCATTGAAGGTCCTTGCAAGCTATGGTGAATGGAGTGTTTCTTCTCTGCCTGGTCCTGTCAATCAACAGAGCCTCTAGGAGCAGAGGTAACGCCCCTTGCACCTAGAAGCCTTATTAGCATAAAATAAAAGTTCATTTTATATAAAAATGGGGGCACCAGTAAATTAAACAGATATATATTTGGAATCAGGTGACATTAGCACATCTCTAATGTCAGCCTGATTCATACCAAAAAAACTGGTGACAGAGAATTAAAGTGGTGTTCCTGCCGAATAAAGAAGGGTTGCAGTAGGCTAGAAAGGGTGTAAATATATAAAAAAAAAAAAAAAAAAGCTCATGTCATTCTGACGGTGCCCAGTTCCCATCTGCGCTCTACTTCCTGCTGGCATCATGATGCAGCTGGGAATGCCACTCGCTGGGTGAGACGTGTCATCACTGCAGCCTGTGATTGGCTCAGTGTCATTCACAGTCACTTCCTGTCGTGACAGGACCAGAAAGTGGGACCGCAGCAGTAGCCAGGGCATGGTCAGAAAAGCCGTAACTAGGGTAACGGGAGTAAAAGTGCTGTTACTTTTTTTCACTATTTGTATCCCAGTGTAACCATCTTTATTTGGCTGGAGTACCCCTTTAAAGGGAACCTGTCATCAACTTTATGCTGCTCATACTAACGGTAGAATAAAGTACAGACAGGTGAGTAGATTTCAGCGATGTGTCATTTAAAAGTTAAAATTAAGTGGTTGCCGAGAACCAACATCACAATCATTGCAGACTGGGCCTGAAAAAGAGTCCCGGCCACCTGAGAAGAGTCATGGTTATTTATGAATTCCTGCTGTCCCTGCCCACCTGATGATGACTGACCGTCTTCTACTTAGTTTTCTCCCTTTCTCTCTAGGAGAGAACTGCCAATCATCAGCAGATGGGCGGGAGAGCAGGAGATTAGGAATAACCAGGACTCTTCTAGTTCTCGGCAACCACTAACTTTTAGCTCATGAGTGACACACCGTTGAAATCAGCATTTCTGTCAGTATTTTATGCTGCCCTCAGTGAGGTCAGCATAAAGTTAATGACAGGTTCCCTTTAAGGCAGAACTGTGAACTTCACTCCTTTTAATTATTCAAGTCTGAGAGAAAATACTTTTGAAGTGGACAACCCCTTTAAATTCTGACGATAATGTTCTTGCTTCAAACAATCTTAGCCCTCGTTCACATTTCCATTTTTTTTCACCAAATGTGTGCTATCTTCCTTTTCCACGGACCCATTGATTTTAATGTGTTCACACATCAGTAGTATTGTAGTAGTTACCACATGTACTACTTTGAGGCGGACCGGACCTGCCAATCTCAGTCTAGGGGGTCTGTGGAAAAACCACGGACAGTGTCCGTTTTTCACTGACCACTGGTTGAAGATGCTCTGGAAATTAATTCTCAGCCTAGCAGAATCTGTAGACTACAGACGACACATGGAGGGCAAAATACGGACACGCAGACCAAATGTGGATCCTTCACGGATGAAATACAGAACGTCTAACTTACATGAAAATGTGAACAAGGCCTTAGACAGGTCCCCTGAAAATAAGCGTACGATGGCACCTCCAGCCATCAGCTGTAATCTCCGGGGGAACCAGAAAGAAAGTAAGTGTTGAATTTTCCCTACAGCGCCACCACAGGTGAAATAAAGCATTGCACAGTTCCCATAGAAAGCAGTGGCTGTCCATGTATTGCATGGACTTCACAAGTCCTCCAGAGAGAGACAGTTTGGCTCCTAGATGAAGGTCCTGAATAGGACCCCCCCAGCTCCGAATTTCCTACTTTGAAACTAAACACTGATGTCTGAATGGGGTATTTCTAAGGGCTCATGCACACGGTCCACAAAAGAAAATGGATGACATCCGTGTGATGTTTTTGTGGCGGATCCATTGTAACAATGCCTGTCCTTGTCTGCAAAATAGACAAGAATAGGACATGTTCTACTTTTTTTACGGAATGGACATACGGACACGGAATGCACATGGAGTCATTTCCGTTTTTTTTTTTCCAATCCCCATTAAAGTGAATGGTCCCGCATACGGACCTGTATTGTGTGCATGAGCCTTAACTTGCATGGATCCATGTTGCCTTGAGCGGTAGGTCAGAGGTATCACATTGTACAGTTGAGGGCTCAGTGATGTCCATACAGCGTATTTTACAAGATGGGCTCAGTCCTTCCTGTGGTGTTCGTCATGGGTTCGTGCCGCTTTGTATTTTTAATGCCTTGAGGGTCTCGAGGATTTGGGTGAGCGCAGGTTTCATCTTGGAGTCTTTGCTCAGTGCCTGGACCTTGTCTTGTAATACACACAATTGGTTGTGTAAGTTGGCGTTCTCCGCTGCCAGCTGTGAGTTGGTGCAGTGCAGGCTGGCGTTCTCCATCAACAGGCGCTTCCTCTCCTGCAACCAAAGACCACTGAGATAGTCAGTCATATAAAACGGGTTGTGTCATGAAGCATAGTCTACTATGAATCTGAATACTTTTCCAATTGAATGTAATTAAAAATTTAGTATCGCCACTGAGTTATTCAATATAATGTATCTGTATAGCGCCACCTGCTGTTTGTTCTTTTCCTTATATTTTTTTGTCCATCTCACTGATGTGGTCGAACACGTTCAGTTTTAATCTTCAACGGCCACCAGCCCTATGTTCTGTTAGAAGCTGTGGCGGTTCCAGGGAGAGAGCTGCAGCAGAAAGGACACAGCCCCTGAGCTGCCCAGACTGGAGATAATCTAGCAGAGCAATTTGAGTAGAAAAAGTGGAGGTACAGGGCTGGTACTAGATTTGTTAGAAAGAGATTATCATGTACTATATCATATTTGATTTTTTTTTTTTTTTTTTTTACATCAGTCATGGGATAACCGCTTTAAAAGGCATCTGTCAGCAGTTTTGTACCTATGACACTGGCTGACCTGTTACATGTGCACTTGGCAGCTGAAGACATCTGAGTTGGTCCCATGTTCCTATTTAAGTTCAATATAAGTTTTAATATATGCAAATGAGCCTCTAGGAGCAATGGGGGCGTTGCTGTTACACCTAGAGGCTGAGCTCTCTTTTCAATTGCTGTGCCCTCTGCACTTTGATAGAAAGGACCAGGCAGTGTAAACGTCATCACACCTGGTCCTGACTTCTCCTAAAGTCAGTCAAAATGCAGAGAGAGCAGAGCCTCTAGGTGTAACGGCAACGCCCCCATTGCTCCTAGAGGCTCATTTGCATATAATAAAACATCCTTTTTCTCAGCAATGCGGACACATATGAACATGGGACCAACACAGATGTCTTCAGCTGCCAAGTGCACATGTAACAGATCAGCCAGTGTCATAGGTACAAAACTGCTGACAGATGGACTTTAAATCATCTTATGAGGCACAGGAGGAGACAGCAGTAACAGAGGGATTTGTGATATTTCACCGTTGTTCACATATTACGTCCTCACCTCCTCTGCTCCTTCTAGCTTCTTCAGTAAGGTTTCTGATCTCTTGCACCCGTCTCCACAGTAAGATTTCATATACGGAGGACCTGCTTCCACAGGCCCCGTAGATCCCTGGAGCCCGTCTGTCTGATGAGGTTTTTGACATTGATCTATTCTTTCCAGACTTTTCTGACTAGTAGGCCAGTTCTCCATAGCATCATCGTGCAGGCCTGAAGAAGACCAAAGGCAAGCAAAGTATTAAGCCACGATCCGACAAATCCAAATATCGGTCAGAAGGGTCGTAACCAATTTATAGGAGTTAGGCTCCATTCACACGTCCTGTTTTTCTTTCCTGATTCGATCCTGACTTTTTCAGGACCCATTGAAATGAATGGATCCGGATCAGGATCGAATCAGGAAAGAAAAACAGGACGTGTGATGGAGCCTTAGGCTTCATTCACACGTCCGTATGTGTTTTCCGTTCCGTTCTTGCAGATCTGCAATATACGGCCCCATTCACACAACCGTATGTACATTTCCGTACCTTATCCGCATTTTTGCGGATAAGATGCAAAACCATACGGACCCATTCATTTTTCCATAGGAGAAAAAAAAAATGCGGAATGCACACTGTGTGCATTCCGCATCCGTATATTACAGAAGTTCTCCTGCAAAAAAAAATGAAATGTGTCCTATACTTGGCCGCAAAATCACGTCCGTAGCCCCATTAAAGTCAATGGGTCCGCAAAAATACGGAACACTACGGAAGACATTCCGTATGTCTTCCATTCCGTTTTTATACGGACACGGAATACATACGGTCGGGTGAATGGGGCCTACGGATGATGTTCCGTATGTCATCCGTGTTTCTGGTTTTTTTTGCGGATCCATTGTAACAATGCCTATCCTTGTCAGCAAAACGGACAAGAATAGGACATGTTCTATTTTTTTTGCGGAACGGAAATACGGACATACGGAAACTGAATGCATACGTACCTTTTTTTGCAGACCCATTGAAATGAATGGTTCCGAATACGGTCCGCAAAAAAAACGGAACGGACAAGGAAACAAAATACGGATGCGTGAATAAAGCCTAAGGCCCCATTCACACGACCGTATGTATTCCGTGTCCGTATAAAAATGGAACGGAAGACATACGGAAAGTCTTCCATAGTGTTCCGCATTTTTGCGGACCCATTGACTTTTAATGGGGCTACGGACGTGTATTGCGGCCAAGTATAAGACATGTTTTATTTTTTTTGCGGGAGAACTTCTGTAATATACGGATGCGGAATGCACACGGTATGCATTCCGCATTTTTTTTCTCCTATGGAAAAATGAATGGGTCCGTATAGTTCCGCATCTTATCCGCAAAAATGCGGATAAGATACGGATATGAACATACGGTCGTGTGAATGGGGCCTAAGGATGATGGCAGTGAAGAATTGCATGGAAGGAGGTGAACTCCGGGATTCATGCAAACCATGACCTTGGCGTATCCTTCTATTACCTTGCAATAGTTGGCAAAACTGCAGCCAGGACTTGAATGGAGCAGTGGTTGAATATATGTGCTGTCCGACACCTGGGACAATGGCCGATCAGCTGTTTGAGAAGCTGTGTCCTTTGTGCAGCTTACCCTAAGCCAGTGATGTCACATGGCCTACGTGCAGATCAGCCCGATTCAAATGAATGAGGCTGAGCTGCTATACCAAGCACAGCCACTATACAATGTACGGCGCTGTTATTGGTAAGCTGCAAGAAGGCTGCAGCACTACTGCCAGCCTCAGTGACTTCCTTAAAGGGCATCTGTCAGCAGTTTTGTACCTATGACACTGGCTGACCTGTTACATGTGCGCTTGGCAGCTGAAGACATCTGTGTTGGTCCCATGTTCTTATGTGCCCGCATTGCTGAGAAATATAAAGTTTTTAGATATGCAAATGAGCCTCTAGGAGCAATGGGGGCGTTGCATTACACCTAGAGACTCTGCTCTCTCTGCAACTATTGCGCCCTCTGCACTTTGATTAACAGAGCCAGGCAGTGAAGACATGATCTCATCTGGCTCTGACTTCTACTACAGTCAATCAAAGTACAGAGGCTGTGGCAGCTGCAGAGAGAGCAGAACCTCTAGGTGTAATGGCAACGCCCCCGTTGCTCCAAGAGGCTCATTTACATATATTAAAACTTAATTTTACTTAATCTCAGCAGTGCGGGCACAATTGAACATGGGACCAACACAGATGTCTTCAGCTGCCAAGCGCACATGTAACAGGTCAGCCAGTGTCATAGGTACACAACTGCTGACAGATGTCAGACCCCCATCGATCCAGAGGATATGTCATTGGTTGAAAAGTCTCGGAAAACTTCTTTAAGTTATAAAATTTTGACACCTTTCAGCAGCCACTAGAGGGAGTTTAGGAGCTTACTGAAGATAGATTAGCACGTTAGTTGAATCAGAGCTCCCCCTAGTGGTGACTGCTGGTAGCTAGAATTTTATCATGTACCTGGGCCTGTGATAGTGGATTTGGAGCTTTGAACTAGAAAACAAGATGTATTGTGAAATGAATCAGCACAAGCAACCATACACATTCACTACAAGTGTACTATGGCAAAAGAATTCAATAATTTTGGCCAACTATTTACTATTGATTGGTCTCGGGTATTTATAAGGTGCCATAGGCCATCTACAAGGCTGGGGGAGAACAGTAGATCATCTGACAAGGCAGTGCGTGGTTATGATTTACCTGCAGACACGAAGCCTTGCTTGGCCACACTCCAAATCTGGAAGGGAAGAGACACAATCAACTATAGAAACAGTAAAAATAAAAATAAAAAAAAATAATATATATATATTAAGAGGATCATATGTCAGCTGACAGTTCACCATATCCATGTGCAGGGGTGCACCTTGCCTTTCTGCTGCCAGAGGCAAAAACTGAACCCCCCCTCTCCAAAATGCCAATTTCTTAACCTAACCCCTTTGCCACAATGAAAGTGCTCATTGCTCATGACCCTTCTGCTGCCCCCCTCTTGCCCCTACCTGGTGCTTCCTGAGGCCTCACCTGGCTTCATTGGTGGTGCGCCCCTGTCCGTGTCCCTGATACTAGGGAACAGGGAGAACACACGTGTTTTCAGCTGATCTGCTGGGTTAATACATGCCATTGACTTACTATAAGCATTTGATATTTTGATATGTCAGTGCTTTGGGTGGGCTTCTGCATATCCCGTAACTGCACAAGACTGGGTGGCACAGCAGAACTGTAGTACTATACGTCAGCCAGGTAGATGAATGGCCATCCTTGTAAGTGCTCATGCACACAGCCGTTGTCCGGCCGTGCCCGTACTGCGGCCAGCAAACAGCGCGTCCGCAATATGCGGGCACCAGTCGTGTGCACCCCACATCACGAATGCGGACCAGTTCACTTGAACTGGTCCGCAGTCCGGAAGGTTGGTGCGGAACGGAGGCTTGGAAGCTCTACAGAATACTTCCGTGGGGTTTCTTTCCGTGCCTCCGCGTGTGGACGGATCACGGACCCATTCAAGTTAAATAGGTCTGGATCCGTCACAGCAGCCGCATGGATGGTGCCAGTGCTTTGTGGACCGCAAATCGCGGCCCCCAATGCACGGAACAGCTGTACAACGTCTGTGTGAATGAGCCCTAATACAAAGGCAGATCTTACAGAGTAGCCTTCTGTTCTGGCTCAAGCTGGGCACTCCCCTCTATGATTTCCATATGCTCTAATACCGGATCTGAGTGGATGGTGAAGAACAGGGATTCTAGAAGCGCCAAAGAGAGAATCACTGTATCACATGCCACCCCAAAAATGTGATAAAATAATTAAAAGAACATATACCCACCACTTACTCCCCTGCCGTTTCCAGTTTTGCCATCCTCAACCTCCAGTTTGTGTTCACAGGTTTCAGCGGTGACTTCACTACAGATGGCACTTGACGGCTGCAGCCAACTGTCCTCGGCATTCTTAAGCCGTAGACTGCTGAGGCCATTGATTGGCTGCAGCGGTCATGTGCATTATTTGGCACTGCTGTCTATAAACACAAAATGGAGGCAAGGACTGGAGCCGCAGAGCTGGAAATGGCAGGGGGTTAAGCGGTGAGTATATGTAATTATTTTAACACTTTTAGGGGCACTGGGGAGCTTGTCTTATAAATCAGTCAATCCCTTTAAAGAAGAACTCCCACAAAAATGTTTATTCTCTGACTTGTTAGAAACGTGCATGATATAATCTGTAGTGATTGTCACCTTCTTATCAGAGGCCGTAATTGAGAGTTTCCACTCTCTTCTTATTGTAGCTGGGTCATGTGACCAACTCCCTGACCTCCAACTGACCCAGGACAGCAAGCCAGTAACTGCTCTATTCATTCCTATGAGACTGAAAGTGAGGCTCCCATAGAAATACATAGAGAATTAGACTTTCTGTCCACACATAAGTCTCTGTGTGAGTTGGTGGGTCTGATTCCTAGTCACATGACACAGATAAGACACTTCAGGATGATATAACTAAAAAATTCAGCTACTGGTAAGAAAATGACATTCACTACAGATTACATCATGTACATTTCTAGCAGGACATGGAATAAAAATTTTTGCGGGAGTTCTTCTTTAAAAGTGTTGATCCAAGATTAAAGGGGTTTCCTGGAATTTAACTACTACTGACACCCGGGACCCCGCCGATCAGCTGTTTGAGAAGGCACCGGTGCTCCCGTGAGCGTTGCGGCCTTCTCTTAGCTTTTCCTAGGCCAGTGACGTCACATTCATCGATCACGTGGCCTAGGAGCGGCTCCACTCATTCAAGTGAATAGGACTGAGAGCGATACCAAACACAACCACTATACAATGTACGGCGCTGTGCTTGATGAGCAAAGAGAAGGTAGGGGTTCTCACAGGAGCGCCGGTGCCTTCTTAACCAGCTGATCGGCAGGGGTCCCGGATGTTGGACCCCCACCGATCAGATACTGATGGCCTATCCTGAGAATAGGTCATCAGTAGTTAAATCCCGGAAAACCCCTTTAAATATACCCAATCCGCAGGATGGGTTTCTGACTGGTTGGGAGGCCGACCACTTGGACCCCAACAGATCAAGACAAAGGAGCCCTGTCTCCCCCAGTATGAATGACGCAGCGGTCAAACATGCACACTGGCGCCCCACCCATTCTCTACGGAATCGCCAAGTGTAACACCTGTGTATATGGGATAAGTTTAGACAACCTTTTAAGCGTTCCTAGAAGTTTTTCAAAAAGAAGACATCTGGATAACTTATTAGGGCATATGGCTATCATAGAGGGGCGTTCCCCCCCCCCCTCGGGACCAGCTCGAGGAGACGCTCTATAAGAACGATCCATTACGATGTCATTGTAAAGGGTCACGAGAGGCAATCAGTGTCAGCGGATCTGATTTGGGCAGTCGCTACTGCAGAGATGAAACCACAGGACGCGTCGTTTCCTGCCTCTTGTGACTGGGTGTGTGCAGAAAGAAGCATTCCTATAAGTACAAAGGGCTTTATGTTCGTCATTGTCGCTGTACTTAAAGGACAGGAGAAGTACAATCAGCAGCTGCACAGGCGCATGATGGGAGTGATCCTATAAACATGATGCCTCTGTGAGGATCCTGAGTTTGGGTCATTAGATTACTAGTAAAGGCCAAAACGACCCTGTTACAATCAATGGTGATCACTCATTAAAGGTGTTTTCTGCTACTTTAGTATTGATAGCCTATCCGTACCCCTGCAGGCCCCACCAGTCAGCTCTGTCCACGTCCCCTTCATTGTCTATCCAGGCACAGCACCATATATACGGTTGTCCCATCGCCGTCCCATTCGCTTGCGATGATGAATCCTCATCATTCAGCTAAGGACTAGCCCCGCAACAGTCAAATATTGAAGGCCTGTCAACTTAAAGGGATGCTATGACCAGGTTTTTGCCGCTCGAGACCCTCATTCAAATGCAGGGTCACACACTGTTTTTGGTGCTGTTTTGGTAAAATCACCGCAGAGCAGATCCAACCAGACCCAAGCACCGGAACCCTGATATTCACGACAAGGGATCCACAGTTTGAATCAGGGTCCCTATCACTAGGTAATGATAGCGCAGCATGGTCCCTTTAAAAGGAGCTTGTCGAATTGAACATTACCCGATCTGTAGGCGGCCTGGTACAGTATAGAGTAGATTAACCCTTTCAAGACCAAGCCATTTTTAACCTTCGTGACCAGGCTAAATTTTGCAAATCTGACATGTGTCACTTTATGTGTTAATAACTTTGGAATGCTTTTATTTATCAAAGCCATTCTGAGATTGTTTTCTTGTGACATCTCGTACTTGATGTTAGGGGTAAATTTGGGTTGATAAGTTTTACCTTTATATTATAAAAAATCCCAAATTTACAAAAAATTTTGAAAAAAATGTAATTTTCTAACTTTAAACTTCTACATTTTACAGGCAGAAAGCGATACCTCATTGAATAGTTTTTACTTAAGATTCTCTATATGTCTACTTTATGTTGGCATCATTTTGAAAATTACATTTTACTTTTTTAGGACATTAGAAGACTTAGAATTTAAGAAGCAATTTTTAAAATTTTCTATCAAATTTTCAAAACCGACTTTTTCAAGGACCAATTCAGTTCTGAAGTCACTTTGAGGTCCTTACATAATAGAAACCACCCATAAATGATCCCATTTTAGAAACTACACCCCTCAAATCACTCAAAACTGGTTATACAAGCTATGTTAACCCTTTAGGTGTTCCACATGAATTAAAGGAAAATTGAGGTGAAATTTACAATTTTCTGTTTTGGTGCAGATTTTTATTTTTAATCCAATTTTTCCTATAACATAGCAAGGGTTAGCAGCAAAATAAATCTCAACATTTATTACCCTGAGTCTGAAGTTTACAAAAACACCCCATTCATGTTTGTAAACAGCTGTATGGGTGCACGGCAAATCTCAGAAGGAAAGGTTTTTGGAGGGCAGATTTTGCTGGAATGGCTTTTTTGGGTATTGTGTCATATTTAAAGGCACACTAAGGCACCCCTACAGTAGAAACCCCTAAAAGTGAATCCATTTTGGAAACTACACCCCTCATAAAAAATATTAGGAGGTAAGGGAAAAAAAAAACAGCAATTCCACCATTGTTTTTTTTTTTTTGTAAAACGTTTACCACACGGGATTGGTACCCTGATCATTTTATAGATCAGGTTATTACAGACACAGCGATACCAATTATGTATAGTTTTTTTTTTTCATTTTTTAATCTATTATAAAAGAGCTAGATTTTATTTTTAATTTACATTTTTATTTATTTTTTCTTTTACATTGATTTTTTTTTACTTTCTTTTTTCATTTTTGCACTTTTTTTGCACTTTTTTTTTTTAAATCAAATCCCACTTGGATCTTGAAGATCCAGTGGGGTTGATGCCATTTCTATACTTTGCAATGCTTTTGCATTGCAAAGTATAATACTATCAGTTTTACACTGATAGATGGCAACACTGGACGCCTTTGCAAGGCGTCTGGTTGCCATGGCAACCATCGAGCCACTGCCATCAGAGCGCAGCAGCCCGATGGTTAACTCTGTTAACCTCTTGGATGCTGCTGAGAGCGGCATCTAAGGGGTTACAACAGAGTGTCAGCATACAGCTGACACTCGCTGCTGATGGCGGCGGCTCAGAAACAGAGCCACCGCCATCGCATACCTGAGGAGGTGCCCAGATGGAGGGGCACAGATGGATCGAAGTGAGGGCAGCTGCAGGCAGACACAGATGCCTGCACCCTGCATAGGATTTCAAAGCGCACAGCCTCGGAACAGGAGGCTTGCGCTGCACGGGGCTGGGGGCGGGCGCGGCCGGGGGGGAGATAGGCGCGCGGCTGGCATTAAATATTTGATACAGGGGGGCAGAGATGGTGTCCATGGATCGGGGCACAAAGAACACATTACCTGATTTCAGGCTGTGATCTGCAGAGTGCAGATCACAGCCTGAAACCGGGACTTGTACACTGCCGCGATCCGATTGGTTAGTCTGCACAGACTAACCAATCAGATCGATCACCGGCAAGGGACCACTCTGATTGGTCCCTTGCCGGCATTACTGGACTGTATTTGCAGCGCTTGGATTAAAGAGCTGCCATGACGTCTATATACGTGCTTTCTGCACGGGGTATGTGCAGATAGGACGTATATAGCCGTATGGCTGACGTGAAGGGGTTAATATAGAATTGTAGGAAAATATTTAGTATAACTTGTATTTTAAGGGGAATCCATCACTATGAAAACCCCCCTGAACTACTGTAATGACTGGTATTACATATACTGTCAATGCATGCTCAGGACTCCTACACTCTGCAGTATAATGATGTGGACTCTGTAGGGCTTAAAGGGGTATTCCATTAGATAAATCCACAGGAAAGGGGATAACTCAGATCGGTGAGGGTCCTACCGCTGGGACCCCCACTGAACACGAGAATAGGGGCCCCATACCCAACTGGAGGGGCCAGTCACATAAGCACGTGGAGTTTTAGAGATGAGAGGTGAGCGCTCTACTCGGCTATCTCTGGAACTCCCAGGGGAGCATCAGGAGGTACGTGGCCCCCATTCTTATGATTGGTGGGAGTCCTACATCTGGGATCGGATATCCCCTATCCTGTGGATAGGGGATAACTTTTACCTACCGGCAGGGGCGTAGCTATAGGGGAAGCGGCTGCTCTGGGGCCTGACCTCAGAAGGGGCCCACCCAGGAGGAGGACTAAAAGATTTTATTGTCAGGGTCCACTCAACAGTATTATAAAATTACATTTTATATAGTGACAGTCAATAAAGTGACATGACATACAGTATATACGTGTAGGAAACAGACGGAACGGCTGCCAGGCCTGGTCTGAGAGCGTTCTTGACTAGTCACAGCAGTGGGGGTTGCACAGGAGAAGGGGGTTGCAAAGAAATTTCTGGGGAGGCCCCGTTCTGTGGGGCCCAGTCATTTCTAGTTACGCCTCTGCCTACCGGAATACCCCCTTAAGCACACGGGCCCTTGCTGGAAAAAGCAAGTGAGGAGAATAACAATTATGTGTTCTGAATCTCTGTATGCAGTTCAGAGAGAGGGTTGCATGGTGACAGGTTCTCTAAATCTCTTGGAGTCCAGTAGGCGGTCCTACTTAGTGATAGCTCTCTGTAAGCACACTGATAGGAGGGAGGCTGTCAATCACTAATAGGACCGCCCACATGACTCCCAAGCACAGAATCTTTAAGGATTTATATGATTAAAATACAACCATTACTACAGCTGATCATGAGGGTGCTGGGCACCCGACCCCCACCAATCTGATATTGATGACCTATCCTGAAGATAGTCCATCAATACCTAAAGCGTGGAAAACCCCTTTAAAGCATAAATGTCTTTGCATCCATAACAAAAAATGAAGCAATTTTGCAAATAATCTTGGTTACAAATCTTCTACCATTTTATGTATATAGCAACTAGGAAGACTAATGTGCCGTCATGGTTAAAAATTTCAAACAAACATGGGTGTGGCCTGACTCTGTAGTCACATGTCCCTCCCAATCCAGTCCTCACTTATTGCTATCCAGTAGTCAGTAGAAGAGGGGCAGATGGAAGGAATAATGCCTGACTGTAGTATCTGACTGCACAATGTTTGTTTGTAGTCTGTAACCATGGAGACACATAGGTTTGCTCAGGAGCACAACACAACTCTGCTATTTCTTTAAAACGTTATGGGAGCTATGCAAACAACTGAGTATATGTAGATCCTCTTCACCATGGACATGCAAGTAAGCAGGCGCAGAGGACGGATTCCTCTTACTAGTGTGGTTGGTTCTTCAGCAATCTAAAGAAGTTTTTCGACTGTTTTGTATTGATGACCTATCCTCAGGATAGGTCATTGGTATCTGACTGGTGGGGGTCCGACACCTGGGACCCCCACAGTCAACTGTTTGAGGACCCGGAGTGCTGTGGCCTCCTCCATCCACTGTATAGCATCCATTGTATAGCAGCCTAGGCCTATTCACTTGAACGGGATTGAGCTGCACCTAGGCCATGTGACCGATGAACATGGCATCACTAGCCTAAGGTAAGTGACGCGTTGGTCTCCTCAAATAGCTGATCGGCAGGGGTCCCGAGTGTTGGACTCCTCATCAGATACTGATGGCCCCACCTGAGAATTGGTCATCAGTATCTGATTGGAGGGGCTATGACACCCGGGAACCTGCTGGACCCCCACCCATCTGATAATGATGACCTCTCCTGAGGTTAGATCATCAGTATACAACTGTTGGAAAACCCCTTTAACATACACGTCGTGTAATAGAGTTTTCATGATAATGATATATAATGATGGACGGTAGGGTGTAGACCTCACGATGTCTTCCATAATAACCAGATATTCTTAGATGTTATTACATTGTATTAATAGTATGATAAGAACCACCATAAATGACACCAGACATATTGAAATATCATGTTCTTCGGTCCTAATAAGTCAGATTGGAGGAAGTAAACACGTATAAGAAGTAAAGAAGGTTTCTTACACAGTTGGCACAGAGCGGAGTTTCCTTCAGACGTATCTCCACCAGACTTTGCAAAAAGGGAAGTCCTAGTCTGGAGCACACTTGACTGGCTTTCATAAAATATGAAGTCATCTCCTGACGGTTGACAGGTCCCTCTCTACAAACAGAGCACAATCTGTGTCACCATTATACAGTATATTTCATGAATGGACACTGCTTATATACTCTTACTAGATCTTCATCTTCCATCATCTCAGAACCACCATAACAGAACACTTAGGATGCAGGTTTACAAACACAAAATCTGCGTGGATTTCCTTGCATTGCAAAGTGTGACATCTGCACATAAATTGCACCAAAACAATGGACACGCTGCGTTTTTCTAAGTCTGCAGATCAATTTCCGCATGGAAGAAAAAAAGCATAGTGTACATTAAAGTAGAACTCCTGCAAAAAATTTTATTCCATGTCCTGCTAGAAATGTACATGATGTAATCTGTAGTGAATGTCATTTTCTTACCAGTAGCTGTATTTTTGAGTTATATCATCCTGAAGTTTCTTATCTGTGTCATGTGACTAGGAATTAGACCCACCAACTCACACAGAAACTTATGTGTGGACAGGAAGTCTAATTTTCTATGCATTCCTATGGGAGCCTCACTTTCAGTCTCATAGGAATGAATAGAGAAGTGACTGGCTTCCTGTCCTGGGTCAGTTGGAGGTCAGGGAGTTGGTCACATGACCCAGCTACAATAAGAAGAGAGTGGAAACTCTCAATTTCAGCCTCTAATAAGAAAATGACATTCACTAGATTATATCATGCACCTTTCTAACAGGTCAGAGAATAAAAAATTTTGCGGGAGTTCTTCTTTAAATTTGTCTAATGTCATACATTTTGGCGATACTGTCTTAGGGCCCTTTCACACGACCGTATGCCCTCCGAGACATACAGTCTGTGAGCGGGCCATATGTTCCAGAGCGGCATCGATCGTGCACACGGGACATTATGAGTGCGGGACAATAGCCCCGCGGGCGGCCCGACGTGCACAGCATAATTGTAATCAATGATGCTGTGCGCTCCCGTGTGCACGATCGATGCCGCTCCAGGACATATGGCCCGCTCACAGACCCTATGTCTCGGAGGGCATACGTCATGTGAAAGGGCCCTTACACTGTGGTTTTTCTGCATGAAAATCCATGAGGCAAAAACGCTTATAATCTGCAGTGTTTGCAGGAAGCCTTAAAGGAGTCGCTTGGTTTTCAAATATCAAATTATGAATTAAGGGCTTCTCAGTTTGGGGACAATCCCTTCTTAGAAGGGTCTCTTGACAATAAGCTGATCACAAAGTGTCCCCCTGCCCCTAAGTGATTGGCTGTAATCTGTTCAGAATCCTGGCAGTAAGTGTTCAATTTCCTTGCAGCGCCACCACAGGGGAAATCAAGTACTACCACAAAGTGGTAGATGTCCTTTGTAACCACTCTATCCTATGGCCAAGAGATGAGAATCCAGAATAGGTGACCCCCTCTATTATCTCAGAATTACTTAACAGGATGTATAGGAATGAGGTTTCTAAACTTAAAGGGGCTGTCCTGGAAAAGATAATGGTGACCTATCCTCCATCATTATCACATTGGCGGGGTCCGGGTCCCGGCACCCCCACCGATCAGCTTTTTCAGGATACCGCTGTGCGCACCAGAGCTCTGGTGAGCGTTGCAGCCTCCCAGCAGCTTTCCAAACATGGCGCCATACATTGTTTAGTGGCTGTGCTTGGTATTGCAGCTCAGCCCCATTGACGTGTATGAGACTGAGTTGCAACTAAGCCATGTGACCGATGTACGATGACATCACTGGCCTAGGAAGAGTCCGCAGCGCTCATTGAACACCCAGGCCTCTTCTAACAGCTGATCAGCGGGGGTCCCAGGTGTTGGACCCGCACAAATCTGATGATCCTCAGGATAGGTCATCAATATCTTTTCCCAGATAACCCCTTTAAAAACCCCTTTACTAGCCAGTCCAGAGAATATCTGCAAAAACAAGCATCTCATGCTTTGGAGGACCTGGCACATTTCTTCATTAGAAAAGAGAGTCCATTGATTGTAATTGGAATGGTGTAATGCTTCATTTCTCCTGCGGTGGCGCTGCAGAGAAATACAACCCTTTCTGCTATTTTCACCCCGCAGACTATCTCTTTTCTTCACCCAACCTTCTTAACATTTGAGTCAACCCAAGGCTCACTTGTATTAGCTGTAGGCATGCGAATCACTGTTGACTATAAGAGGTTGTTCCTATAGTGTGCAAGCATGACCACCACTGCTGGATTGCAGGATGGTCATAACCATAGAAACAGGCTGTGTACAATGTGATGGAAAAATGAATCCAGACAGCAAAGGAGGCAATATGGACAATCACAATACATTAGTAAGTGCCTTGCATTAGTTTTGTCTATATGATAAATGCCATTTGCTAAAGACAATTCCTTTAAATCCCATGTATTTGTTAATATAAGGGAGCAGAGACGCTCTTATCATTAGAAGCCCATGATATTGGACTAGAAGGACCAGTAAACCATTTATGGTCAGATTAATGTACATCTGTGGAAAAGAGGCCTTGTGGTATGGCTTTTTATCACCCTTACCACATTAAACCCCAACCATGCTCCACTCTGGTATGACAGACCTTCCAGAGGTCTTCACTTACTGCAGCTACAACCCAAAACCTCATCCTTACTACTGACCTACATTCCCAGTCATCAGATAAACACACCACAAGAACCATGTACTCACCAGACATTTCAACACAACTGCATTCATTTAAATGAGTTATGCCATGATTGATGCAAAAAATGAAAATAAGACATCATATAGTACATGAGAATCTCTTTCTAACAAAGCTAGAACCAGCCCTGTACCTCACATGGATCCAGAGATCTCCCCATTTATTGCTCAAATTGTTCTGCTACATTTATTTCAGGTTGGCATTTCGGGAGGGGGGGGGGCATTCTCAGGGAAACTTTTCTGCTGCAGCTTTCTCCTTATCACAGCTCAGGGGGCGTGTTCTTTTGCTGCAGCTCTTTCCCTCTCACAGCTCAGGGGGCTTTTCATTTCTGCTGCAGCTCTTTCACTGTAACTGTCACAGCTTGTAACAGAAGATATGGCTGGTGGCAGTTGAAGATTTCAACTGAGCGTGTGCGACCACCTCAGTGAGGTGGACAGAAAAATGAGGAAAAGAAGAAACAGCAGGTGGCGCTATAAAGACAGATTTCAGTGAATAACTCAGTGGCTATACTAAATGTTCAATTACGTGCAATTACAAAAGTATTCAGATCCAGGTGATGATTTGAAAAATGTAGAATGTTTTTTGTTGGACAACCCATTGAAAGGGTTTCCTATTCTGGAGATTCGAGAAACGTTTGAGATGGGAATATAGCCTTTAAATTACACAAATGTGTAAATTACACCAAATGTCCTTATGGTGTCTAAACCTAGTTATAAGCTGACTTTTATATGTCACTTGCATGTAGATACTTAACATGGTGCACCACAGGCAACACTTGGGACTGGGGGCAACTTTTGAATACACTCCCATTTTTCATCTTGCCTCGTCACAGTGATTCAAGGGAGGCAGTAGAAATGTTAGAAAGTACATCATAGACCATAGTATCTAATGTGTATCCTGTTGATAGTATGTTGTGCAGGCTACTTCCTGTTTGTGGTAGATGATATCAGGCTATATGTTCTGTATTCTACTGTTTTAGGGTGTTGTGCAGGCTACTTCCTGTTTCTATTATATCACGCTATCTATACTGTATTCTACTGTTTTAGGGTGTCACGCAGGCTACTTCCTGTTTGTGGTGGATGATATCAGGCTATATATTTTGTATCTTACTGTTTTTAGGTAGTCATGCAGGGTACTTCCTGTTTCTATTATATTATATCAGGCTATCTATACTGTATTCTACTGTTTTAGGGTGTCACGCAGGCTACTTCCTGTTTGTGGTGGATGATATCAGGCTATATATTTTGTATCTTACTGTTTTTAGGTAGTCATGCAGGGTACTTCCTGTTTCTATTATATTATATCAGGCTATCTATACTGTATTCTACTGTTTTAGGGTGTCACGCAGGCTACTTCCTGTTTCTATTATATTATATCAGGCTATCTATACTGTATTCTACTGTTTTAGGGTGTCACGCAGGCTACTTCCTGTTTGTGGTGGATGATATCAGGCTATATATTTTGTATCTTACTGTTTTTAGGTAGTCATGCAGGGTACTTCCTGTTTCTGGTACATGGTATGAGGTTATATATACTGTATCCTACTGTTTTTAGGATGTCGTGCAGGCTACTTCCTGTTTGTGGTAAGGGATATCAGGCTATATATTCTGTAACCTATTGTTTTTAGGATGTTGTGCAGGCTACTTCCTGTTTGTAGTAGATGGTGTGAGGGTATATATAATATACTGTATCCTACTGTTGTTAGGATGTTGTGCGAGCTTCTTCCTGTTACTGATAGATGATATGAGGCTATTTCTAGCCAGTTACCTGTGACATTTTCTAAAGCAGTCAAGAATTTGTATACTGCCTGTGACACGCTGCATGCTGCTTTACAGGGCACAGCTTTTATCCTCTCATGTGCATTATGCCTAAATAGCTGAATCTCCAAGGTTCCACTCACAGGTTGGAAAAACTATAGAACTATAGTTCCTAATGCCACCCCTACATTTGTGATTCTTGTGGTAGGTATCACGGGACATGTAGTTACCATAGGTGGTAGCTGTAGACAGTGATTCCCACAATCAAAATGGTGGACAAGAGCTGGATTAATTCTCTTAATCAAGTAAAGGCTGCATTGAGGAAAATAGGAGAACACTATCTTGATGTGGGTATGGTTAGGGGGCGGTGGGAATGATCTCATTTGTCTTGTAACCTCCTTAATTTGGAAGTGCTCTCCTATATAAAAATTGACAGAATCCGTGCATAATGGTTTAGTCTCAACAGAAGCCCTTTGAGTTATTCACCCAGTGCCCAAAACGTACCTGTCTTTATCCAGAATGTGACAAGAGAAGGGCAGACTGGAGACAACTTTTTCAAAGTCTTCCCGGGATATAAAGCCTCTTTGATCTGGATCATAGAACTTGAAGACAGACTGCAAGGGAAGAGGTTGAAGTCATTTGAGGAGAACCAGACGCGTAACCATACAATTACGTCTAAACATCGACTTTTGGTGGTGGCAAAATCTTGGCATTACCACAAACATGATGCAAACTTGATGTTTCCTTATGGAAAAATCCCACCGAAAAAAATGAAGGGTCAGAAGGAGGTTGTATCATGGATTTCAGCACAACTCACAGGTGACCAGAAATCTCCCCAGCCGTAGACTTGCGTATTCATCCCAGTCAATATAGAAGCCTCCATGGTGACCTTGTTTGGATCCATTAGGGTTTTTGTTTTTACTTGTTTGCATGTAAATCTTTCTTCCATAAGGAAACAATAACTTGTGTACAAGTCTTAAAATCTCCATTGTGCTCAAAACTTGCAGAAATTCAACTTACAGTAAAAAATATTATACATTGGATTTTATAGAAATACTGCAATATAAAGTATGTTACTCATTTTCCTGCTATCCCATGTTTAAGTATCAATGCAAAAGATGTATATGTAACAGCACAATACACTAGTGAGCAGCGGGAATGGTTAACACACTCGTCAGGAAACTGTGGTCAGGAAGTGAGTGTGTGTCTGTGATCTCTGGCTCACTGTGTAAATTATTTGTGGCAGCAAATAGTTAAGAGCTACACTGCACTGAGAATCTGGGGCAGCAATAGATAATCAAGCCAAAATGGGGTAATCCAATTTATAAGAAACAAAACATAACTTTTAATATGATAAAACTAAAATGCAGCAATAGATAACTCCTACATCCCACTCCCCTTGTCATGTTCACAGGGTTTCACAAAATTGAGGTGTAGGACCTTCACGAGATCTAATAGTTATCGCCTTTCCTGTGGAACGGGGATAATTTGTCATAAGCAGAATACTCTTTTAAGGGCACAGGAAGAGTTATTAATTGAAGATTCAGATGATGGCTGTATAGATTGGGACAGGATGAGCTGAGTCAGCTCATCATTAGAGGCAAGTTAAAGAGGACCTGTCACCACTCCTGAAATGCCTATTTTAATAGCTACATGCATTCCCCATTTAATAACAATTCTGGAACATCTATTCTTATGACTCTGTGTTATGCCATTCCTTTATTATTTCTACTAGAAGTTATGAAGGAATTGCTAGCAGTCTGCAGTAAGGGTACAGAGGGGAGGTAACCAGTTGGGGGTGTGTCCCTGTACAGTCTAACAATAGCAGCACTGATTGGATAGAGTGAGCCTGTGCAGGTACACACCCCCAACTGGTTACCTCCCCCCTGTACCCTTACTGCAGACTGCTAGCAATTCATCCATAACTTCTAGTAGGAATAATATAGGAATGGCACAACATAGAGACATATGAATAGATGCTCCAGAATTGTTATTACATGGGGGATGCATGAAGCTATTAAAACAGGCATGTCAGGAGAGGGGACAGGTCCTCTTGAATGACAACTCTGTTATATTTCAGGAGCCCTGGATAAGGCAGGAGAGTAACATATATATATCTCCATCTCTTCCTGAGGAGTGTTATTAGTCTATGGATGTTTTTCTCTTCTTTGGCTCTTATTCATTGCAGCTGTCATAAAGCACATGCAGACAATAGAGAAAGCGGGTGTTTGCCTGCAATATGGCTACCCATGGGAAAGTTTGTAAAAATAAAAAAATAATAGTAACTTAAAAAAAGTAATTAAAAGAAATAAAACACATTACCTCTATGCTATAGACTAAAATATAATATAAAAAACACAATTAAATATGATACATCATCTACACAGTCCCGAAGCATGATCATCGCACACCATGGTTTTTTTCACATTCTTGACATTTTACCTTTTTTACAGTAATTAATCTCATTGTTTTATTGAGTGAAAGATCAATTGTGTCTCTGAAAAGTGACTGAATATTAAACCAGCTGACTCATTTCAGTTTATGGCTGACACATATCTGAGTAACGTCTGTATATCACATCTTCTACAACAGCGAGGGGCCTCCCCGGAGTAAAGAAATGTAAATATGTAGTTCTCTATCAGGTTCTGAAGCCGACAAACTAAGCTCCGAAGGGGCAACAGGCTGAAAATTAGTTTGATTTCTTGGACCAAGAGGTTCTGAGGTCCATGCCCCTTTCATACATATGCACCTCCACTTTTAATTGCTATAGGTTATCGGGTGATCAGCCACAAATTCATCATCTACAAGTGTGGCTGCAAAATAAGTCAGTGAGAGTAAGATATTTGATAGGGCTTCACTCTTTTGAAGAGGGTGTCCAAAATGTTGCACAAATTGGTACAGACCTGATCAGTTGTATAGTCCTAAAATTTAGGACTGTTCTCGGTCCAAACATGAAACCCATTCTACATCATGGCCTACAAATTGTGTTTTTTTTTTCTTAAATTTATTGAAATTGATCAGGGAATCTTGCTAAAAAACATTCCCATCTATTGTGTGTATGTAAGCCATTAGGTTTATTGTCTCTTTAATTTATGATAAGATGCTTCCAAGTAGTCTTACCTTCACCATCTGCTCTATACTGTGGCTGAGGCTCTGAGGGTCCAGTTGTAAAGATCCTACCGGGGTCCAGTCTGGAATCTCTTCTGGGCGCTTAATGGGAGTGGTAGACTAATAAGAAGAGAAAAATGGAAACATTAAGAGTCTTTCGATATAAACTCCTTTTCTCCTCTGGTGTAATTGGCAGTTCCGTTATGATGGGAGTGTTGTGAATCATGACTGATGCAAAGGAGCACTCTTAGATGAAGTCCAAAAATTCCATGTCGCTGGCCATATGTATTCACAAATGTATTCACAGTGAGCACACCAAGTTATGTGCTCACTCTCAATAAATTTTTTAATACCTATGAATGGTGCCTTGGAGTTTGGGATTTTTGTATGCAATGTTGAAAGCAGTTTTGTGAGCTGTTGTTAGCACCAGTAACGTCGATTGCAACACCTCCTGTGTGTCCAATGTAACTAGGCCCACAGACCACACTCTTTCATGCAGCCTCCATCTCATTTCCATATCCTTGAAGCAAGCTGTATTGACCAGCCTTGCCTATGTACCTCAATAAGACTGTTTTAACGTGAATTCGACAATTTGAGAATAAATAGGCTTAAGCAGGCTAAGTGAATAAATATATTTACTAATTGTGATTAAAAAAAATATAAAAACAGACAAATCATATACAGAGCAGTAAAAGTAAATAACAATCACTGGCCTGCAACATAATGGGAGGGAATTCCTGTCTCCATGTCGTAGAGCACGGCCTACACCCCATGGTGATACAAGAGAGAGATAGTGACCTACAACATCGTACCTGGATGATGTTCTCGATGGAGTTCCACTATGTGCACAAAAGTCTATACTTTCAGCCCCTCCTGCTAAGGATGTCCAGTGTGCAGTACGCATGTCTCTTGAGATAATCCCTCAGAAGTGCAGCCTTCTCAGCACAATAGGGAGTTTGTATATATTATCTAACTATCCCTAACTCACTACATTACAAGAAACATCATTACAAAAAATATAGAAGGTGATATAATAATTAAAGGGGGCAGAAACAATCAGTATTTAATAAAGTATGAAAAATACCCTTACAACACACAAGTGGCACGCAACCAACCAATCTCCATATAACATCTATTTTGTGCCCAATATTTGTCAAGATTCTTACCATTGATTTGGGACAGCGCGGCTCCCGTGTATAGGATAAGGAGTAAATCTCATCTTCTGTATAAAATGTGTCCAAAGATGTCTATAAAAAGAAGGTTGAACCTGTAAACATTTGTCCAAAAAAAAAATATATATATATACTGAATCCTCCCTGAGACAACTACTAAATAGGATTGAAAATGTATCGCTGAAACCCCTTTTGGAGAAGTTTCACCAAATTTGACCTGCTGAATAACATTCAAGCTTGACTTTCACCAGTCTTTGTGGGACAGGTTCCTCACGAGTTTCTGAGCTCATACCCAATTTGTGGTGTCTTGTCCTGCCAAATATGCTATGACCTAGCTACTTGGTTTCCTCGTGTCCACATAATCTTATCTACTATTGCTTTCCTAGTCAGGTCCGTCCTTACCTTGTGCTCATCACTAATTCTATAACGCTTGACTTCCATAACAAGCTGCAGTGGTTCACATCCTGGAAGTCAAGAACTTGATCTCTCAAGGTTCCAACTCAGATGACAACAAATTTCAGTCAACATATGGTATCCACCTCTAGCATAATCTTTTTGAACCTTTTTATGTGCGCTGCTAGGCCCAAAAAGATGATTCCCAGAGCGACCCATAGCAATAGTCCATGAAAAAGAGACTGAACATGGATGTCATAGACTGTAATTAGTATATTTGGTCCAGAAAAGGGACTGAATATACCCATTGAATTGACTGGATCCGTATGCTGTCTGTCTCACATGTCCATGAGTACCAGAACACTTAAAACTTTGGGTTCCCTCTGGTACTAGGGCCTGGGTGTGAATTCTACCTCCCGACCGCCTATAGCTCCTCTATGGTCTCATTGGCTTTTCTTGCTATGGATACTCAGAGTATCCCTTTAGTACCAGTACAGCATTACTCACAGTAAGCAGCAGTATCACATCCTTGTTGGCTTTGAATGGCGGACTGGCTTTCTGCAGCTGACGTAATTCCAGGATATGTTGGTAGAGACTCTGTAGTTTGCTGACATTGATTTTCCCGTTCTCCAAGTAATCAGGCAGAGCTTCGTTGAGCGACACCAGGTCCTTTAGCTGCACCCCAAGAATGGGAATTTTAAACCCCCCACATTCGTTGTATACCCTCCGATATGTACTGTAGTTACTGCTCGAGGATAGGAGCTCCGTCATCTCGCTGAGGGTCTGTGAGGAGAGAGAAAAGAAGTGTACGGTAGCCGGGATGAATATGTATTACCACATAGGGGCCTGGGGTATTGTTAGGTAGACTTGTGTCAGGATAAGATTTTATTCCTGCGCAACATCCTTGTCACATAAACTGCTAAAGCGCATTGGTTGGTCAACACATTTATTCTCTATCAGATACGTGTGGGTCCTACATCTGGGACCTGCACCTATCTCTAGAACGGAGCCTCCAAAGTGAAGGTGCCCTGTACCTACAATATGGCATCATTCCTCCTGTTTCATTTAGATTGTAAGCTCTTATGGGCAGGGTCTTTTTTATTGTAGTTTTTATATACTTATGTTTTATTCCACATTTCATTTTACTTGTTCGTTACACCCCCAATTATCAATTGCTGCAGAAATAAATTGCCATAGAAATAAAAATTATTAGTATTACAGTTGCATCTTTGGGAATGCAATAAGAATAAGAAACACTGGGGGTACTCGAGCGGAGGGGCTTCTGTGTATGGACTACGGGCCAATATCCTATAATTATTTTATTATATATTTTATATTTATTATTATATCTTTAGATATATAATATATTATAAAATTATTTGTATTACATATTTTATATTTATCATATGCTTTATAATTATTTTGATTTTATATTATATAATATATTTTTATGACATATTTTATATTTATTATTATATAATTATTTTATATTTATTATATGTTAAACAATTATTTTATTTTATATGATATATTATTTTATGACATATTTTATATTATATTTTTTTTATATTTATTATGTTATATAATTATTTTATTTCAGAATATTATATAATGTATTATTTTATTATATATTTTATATATTATATTTTTTATATTTATTATTATATGTTATATAATTATTTTTATTTTATAATATTATATAATATATTATTTTATTGTATATTTTATATTTATTATATAATTATTTTTATTTTATATTTATTATTATATAATATATATAATATATTTGTAGATTGTAAACCCTCACAGCAGGGACCT
Organism: Rhinella marina; assembly: GCA_900303285.1. Classification (NCBI taxonomy): domain Eukaryota; kingdom Metazoa; phylum Chordata; class Amphibia; order Anura; family Bufonidae; genus Rhinella; species Rhinella marina. The sequence goes on along the minus strand of ONZH01029700.1, from coordinate 189,620 downwards.
CTCTGTACCAGTCTGTAACTTGTCTTGTTCATGCTTATTACAATTGTCTGTATTATGTATGTCGACCCTTTATCATATGTACAGCGCTATAGAATGAATGGCGCTTCAATAATAATTTAATAATTATAATATTATTTATTTATAATATATATATAATATATATATATATATGATTTATAATATATATTATATAATTATTTTTACATAAAGTATAAACATTTCCCTGCTCACACATTGTTACAGACACCACCCAAACTCTGCTTCTTTTTTTTCGTTGTAACACCCCCACAAACCACCATGAGCCTGCCGACATGCTGACCCATTTGCAGGACTTTATTCCTTGCGCTGAAAGGTTAAACACTGGCATTGACCTTACGTCTCATAAAATATGTTTGAGGGTAACTAAAGATGACAGTGATCTGTGCTGGTTGTGAACTTCTTGAGCTGAAGTTACCTGAACGAAGGGTTAAACCAGTGACTGACTGTTGAACAAGTCACCTTATGGTGTTCTTGTGGTTAAAAAGTTGCGGTAAGTTTCTTAGAATGAGATGCGAGTGATGTCGTCAGCTCCCCGAGTCTCAAATCTATTTCACTAAGAATGCAACTCAAGTCTTGACACATATCAGGCCTCTTGTTTGAAAAGTCTTACTAATATTAACCCTTTCTTCATTTGTGAAACGTAAAGCAATCTCCCTTCTTGTACTTTGGACCAAAGCATTGCTTAATAAAAGGGTTAATTACAGGAAAGGGCATCAATACACAAACTGTTGATACTGAGAACCTCTCCCGACATGTCTGTTTTAGTAACTACAGTACTTGTAGTAATAATAATTCTGGAGCATCTATTCTTCTGACCCTATGTTTTGCCATTCCTCCATTATTCCTGCTGGAAGTTATGAATGGGATAATTAGTAGTTTGCTGTGGAGGTCCAGATGGGTGTTACCAGTTGGGGCATTTCACTGCACAGTCTCATAGTAGGACACACCCTCAACTGATATCATCCAGTTGGACCTTGTTTGCAGACTACTAGTAATACATTCATAACTTCTCGGGAGAATAATAGAGGAATGGTACAACATAGAGCCATAAGAATAGATGCTCCAGGGCTGTTACTACTTGGGGAATAGAAATGTCGGATTCCTGCAAAACTCGGCATGCAGTTATGTCTCAGGTAGATATGGAAATGATTACAGGTGTGTGTATCGTCACGTCTGAAAATTCCTCAACTATTTAAAATATTTCTTGTGTGCAGTGAATGCTGTAATGGAATTAAAAAGAAAAAATGTTGCTGTTTTTTTTGGTCATGTGTTGCCCCAGCCTCAAATGGAACCAGTAAGAACTAGAGCTCGTCCTGCAAAAATAGAACTCTCATACAGCTTTGTAAATGGAAATAAAAAAAAAAAAGTTATGGCTGTCACGCTATGGTGCAAAAAAACAAACAAAAAAAGCCAAGCACTAATAACACCTAAATCCTGGGTGTACAGTACACTGTGCTTGAGCACTGCCTACATCTATTATGGTAACCAAGGTACCAGCTCAAAAACCGCACACAACCAACAAAGAAGAAACAAGCCTAAAACAGTACCCATAAAATATAATACTGCTTTATTGTGTATGCAAATTAAAAAAAAGTTTTTTTATGTTATTTGTATACACAATACAGCTATATTATATTTTAAGGGTACTGTTTTGGGCTCATTTCTTCTTTGTAGGTTGTATGGTGATGTAAAGTAAAAAAAAATAATTTTTCAATTTGGTTTTTAAAAACAGTAAAAACATACTGTAATATATTTGCTATCACCCTATTCACACCAACCCACAGAATAAGTCTATCCTTTCATTCTTAATTCACAGTGATTGCCGTAAACACAAAACAAACAAAAAAACATGGCGGAATACTGGGTTTTTTTTTTTCAATTTCAACCCAGGAAAGAATTTTCTCCCATTTTCCAATACAAGCTATGAATTAGGGTACATTAACACGACCGTGTTGAGTCCTTTCCGTTTTGCGGTCCGCAAATAACTGAACCGTGTCTTCCGCATTTTGCGGAAGAATGGCTTCCGAATGCGTTCCGCATGTCTTCCGTTTTTTTATGGTCCGCAAAAACGGAAGGTTTTTAAAAAAAAAAAAAGAGAGAGAAAAAAAAAAAAGAACAATTCATAGTTGTCAAGGCCTTCAATTATACGGATCCGCAAAAAACAGATAACATACGGAAACCATTCCGTATGTCATCCACAAATTCCATAGACTTGAATGGGGCTGCGGACCGATCTGTGCGGACAATAGTAGGACAAGCTTCATATTCTTGCGGACCAGAAATGCGGAAATACGGATGCGGACAACATACTGAATGTTGTCCGCACATTTTATTCACCCATAGGAATGAATGGATCCGCATCTATTCCGCAAAATGCGGAACGGATGCAGATCGGACGTGGAGAAAATTATACGGTCATGTGAATGTACCCTTAGGCCTTATGCACACGAACGTATTTTCTTTCCGTGTCCGTTCCGTTTTTTTTGCTTCAATGGGTCCGCAAAAAAAACGGAAGGTACTCTGTGTGCATTCCGTTTCCGTATGTCCGTATTTCCGTTCCGCAAAAAAATAGAACATGTCCTATTATTGTCCGCATCACGGACAAGGATAGTACTGTTCTATTAGGGGCCAGCTGTTCCGTTCCGCAAAATATGGAATGCACACGGATGTCATCCGTATTTTTTGCGGATCCGTTTTTTGCGGACCGCAAAATACATACGGTCGTGTGCATGAGCCCTTAAATGGTTAAAAAGTTATGGACGTTAGAAGGGGGAAAGGAAAAAAAACGAAAATTGTCCCGTTTCTATAAGGATCAGTTTATATAAGGATTCATCACATATGCAGGAAAGGTAATGTACAGATCTCTATAGGAAAGGGTTCTTTACGGTAAGAGCAGTCAGACTATGGAATGTCCAACCCCAAGAGACAGAAATGGAAGGTGTTTTGTGGTTTTGTGAACTTGCACCAGGAGGGAGGGTGGCTCATTTTTTTTATAGGTCCTCCTCCCCGCTTTATACAGTCCCCACTGCCTGATCCATTAATATTGATAACTCAACAAAGTTTTAACCTTTTGCATACAACAAAATGTGCAGTTCTGCTTTTTGATATCTCATAGAAACTGTTTCCACAGAAAAAAGAACATCCTCATAGCAAAAAAAAAAGAAAAAAAAGCTCCATCCTCCATTCCAATGCAGGGTCTCATTTGGCTAGGTACCTAGGTACAGTGCCATACATAAGGTTGTGGCAGTGCCTGGTACTACAGCTCCACGTGATTGGGACTGAACTGCAATACCAGGAACAGCCACAACTACATTTATGGTGCTGTGAGTGAATAAACTATGAAGTATTCGTGGTACAAGCTGGTCTATCACAGCCATCTTATTAAGCGGATTTGTAGGGGTGCCAGGAGTCAGACCGCCCAAACTAATCTGATAGTGATAGCCTATCCTCAGGGGCATATGTAAAGGCTCATGGGCCCTGGTGCAAGAGTTCAGATTGGGCCCCCTTCCCTCAGTGCTTTGTGGCCTGGGGCCAGGGGAGCACATAGCCTTCATGCTGCCTGAGGCAAACATTGAAACGACCCCCCCATGCCAAATTTTTGACCCTAACCCCTTCCCTCCAGCCAGAGGTGTAACTTGACCTGCATGCACTTTCTATAATAGAGGTGTCTTCTTATGCGGCACAAGGGTCTTTGGGCCCCTCAGGTTCCGTGGCCCGGTAGGGACAGCTACCTCTGCACCCCCTATAACTACGGCCCTGCCTATCCTAACATAAGGCCATAGGTGTATTACAATTCTGGAAAACCCTTTAAAGGGGTTGTCTGAGTGTTTAAAGGGGTTTTCCAGGCTCCTGATGTTGGATAGGTCATTAATATCAGATCTGTGGGGGTCCGACACCCCTACCAATTAGATGTTCCCTGCAGCCTCTGGCCTGGAACTAGCACTGTGAATGGAACAGGAAGCACAGCGCCATTCAAAGTGTGGTGGCCGCACCGGGTTCCTGCAGCTCAGCTTCTATTGACGTGAATGAGAACTGAGCTGCAGTAACCCGACACGACCACAACACTATGAACGGAGGTTAGAGTGCCGGAGGTTAGCCATCACTGGCCTAGGTGCATCCCAGTCCCATTGAAGTGAATGGCACTGAGCTGCAGTACCAAGCACAGCCACTATCCAATGGACAGCGCTGTGCTTGGTAAGCTGTAAGGAGGTCACGGCACTCACCTGAGCACCGCGGCCTCTTCAAACAGGTAATTGGCAGGAGTGTCAGGTGTTAGATCCCTATCGATCAGATACTGATGACCTATCCAGAGGATAGGTCATCAGTATTAAACACTTGGGAAACACTTTTAATGATTTCCATGCACGCCTACAGCCAACCTTTGGAGCAACCAAGCAGATAATTCAAGCCTGGTTCATTATACGATCAATTACCAGTAAGTTTTTTCCATACTCACTTTCAATACGTCGTGGGACAGATAACTATGGGTCTCTTTCAGTCTGGAGATTGCACTGTGACATAGTCCTCCAATCACTGCCATGAGGGTATTGAAGTTCTGTAGTTTGCGGAGTTTCTGCAAAAGAGAGGTCGACAGTGTAAAAGCAGATGACCTGCGCCCATCTTCATACCACCATGTGAAACTGTACCATTAAAAGTCAGCTATCCACCAAGCCTTATGCCATCTATTACCGTTATATTAGCTCTTACATATATTCAGAATCAGTGCCTGCAGCATCGTCCTATCAGTGAGTAAATGACCCTTTACATGGGCCGACCGATCGTTCCTGATAATTGCCTGCTCATACATGCATTCACCTGCACCATAAGAGGTGAGGCAGTATGTCTACTAGTAATCTTCCATAGAATACATACAGCAGCACTCACCACTCCTGTTTCAACAGCTTTATTCAGTCCATGCCAAATTACAGATAAAGGGAGAGCAAAACAAATCTTTGACCTACGGCCATTTCACAATGTCATGCTTCCTCAGGGCCGGCGAGTGCCTCTTTATGTATTTAAAAGGGGTTTGTCCCACGAAAAATATTCTACAGTTTTCAAACCAGCACTTAGATCTGAATACTTTTGTAATTGCATGTAATTAAAAATTTAGCCTAGCTACTGAATTATTCAATAAAATATTTCTGTATAGCGCCACCTGCTGTTTGCTTTTTCTTATTTCTTTGACCTGCTCACTGAGATGGTCGCACATGCTCAGTTTTATCCTTCAATTGCTTGCTGAGCTGTGATAGGGAGAGAATGGACACTCCTCCTGAGCTGTGATAGGGAGAGCATGGACACGCCCCTTTAGTTCCAGCAGAAAGGACACTCCCCTTGAGTAATGAATGGGGAGATCTCTGGATCCATGTGAGGTACAGGGCTGGTTCTAGCTTTGTTAGGAAGGGATTGTCATGTCCTATATGATGTCTGATTTTCATTTTTTACATTAGTCATGGGACAACCCCTTTAATGTTTGCAACTGTTTTTTGGAGGCGATCACCATGGAAAAGGGGGCGGACTGGCCATAGATCCTACAGGGAAATTTCCCTGTGGGCCAGTGCACAGGGGCTCAACTAAGCCCTGCTTATGGCTGTCAGCCAAGTACATAGTGATCAGATGCCCTCATTAGAGATGAGCGAAGTTTACGAAAAATTCGATTCGGCACCTTCACCAAATTTTACAAAAAAATTCACTTTGTGACTAATTACTTTCCTCACTAAGCACATTTTTTTGTAAGTGGCGGGCGCAATGACATGGTGTATTTTATACCTAAATTCACATGCACCAGAAAAAAAATCATCATCAATCCTTTACAAGGAAAAAAAGTGCAGGTTCATTCTTTTTGCAAATATCCCCCTCGAGAAAGCCATAGATTAGCTCCAGAGAGTCCCACTGAATGAACCACCTGCATTTATCTTTGAATTTCCAGCCTAATACCACAATCATTCCAAGGACCAGATGATGAAAGATACAAAGTTCTTTAGAGAGTAAAAATCAGAGAACTTTGCAAAAGTCTCATGCTCACTTGATCTTTCTCTCTTCTCATAGAAAGGGAATGGAGAAGGAACAGACCCCCACTCATGCTGTATGTCTGCAGCACATAGATGATCTAGAACAGGTTGATGTTCCACAGACTATCAGTGGTGGTAGGAGATCTGACAGAAGAATGTCTAAAGAATCATACAGGCTGAAGTCACCATTATGGAGCATTTGACCCTTAGGGTCCATATTTGGTCAGATATTTGGAGATGAAGAAGATGTACTTGGTTCTCACCTGTGTCACCTGAATGAACTTGGTAAACACTTCTGCCCTCTGCTGTGGAGTAGGGCGGTTGAGGATCATGAGCTGGACCCATTGAGAAATACTGTTGCACAAGTTGACTGATCTCTCCAATTGAGGAATTTCCCTTAGAGAATTTTGTAAAGTGTAGCTTTGATAGTCTAAATGCTGTAGAAGAAAGCAGAGTAAGTAAAGACGGACCAGATGACCATATCGAGTCAAATCCAAAGCTGCCCATACACAGACACAACCTACATGCCCAGCTATTGCCACCGATTCCCCTATATACATCCATGCCTTCCTATAGTGAAACATTTACCGATATCCTGCAGAAACATTTAAATTCCAGGTAGCTGAGATGATCTGCAAGTTCTGATGGCTCAAGGTGATCAAAGAGGAGCGAGACTTTTCTCTTTTTGTTGAAGCTCGGAGACTCTGGAAATGGTTTGGCGATTTCTTGGTCACTACTGTCACAAACAAAAGGTGAGAAGAATGTTTCTCATCATTCAACAAATTTTATTCTAAGACTTCATTGAACCAACATTCCCAAATGGAGAAGGCTTGGGAGACCAGAGAATCTTTCTAGGGGTGGTTGAACTTCTCAGGTTCCTGCAAGGTTTCAGCAACAGCTCATGCTGAAGAACATCAAAGGAACTGTAGGTCCCTCTAGCCATGGCCTCTCTACCCTAAATATTCATAACTCTGCAATAAGAACAAGCCTAGACAGAAATCAGATTAAGGGTAGTGTAGCAGAGGGGTATCAAATAACCATGTGGCCCAATTCTAAACCTTTCCACCACATCATGACCTCCAGCTAGGATTGTTTTGGTCTTCACTCTTTCCTTTATATCGTTAACCTCAGTTTTCCATTGCCCTGGCCACTGTTTCCTTAGATCATCTCTCAATGGAGGTGGGAAACCATGGCTGCTGGGCCCCATAAAAAACTGGTAGGCCTGCTATCCTGGTAGTAACATCCATGGAGGATAGCAAGGACCACTGCTCAATGCTTGTCCCATCTCTCAATGGAAGTGGGCATCCATGGCTTCCAGGTCCCATAAAAGCTGCTAGGCCTGCTATCCTGGTAGTAACATCCATGGAGGATAGCAAGGACCACTGCTTAATGCTTGTCCCATTTGAAAAAAAAAAAAAAAGTGTTCTCCATATGTTCAATCCATTTAAGATAATATTCAATGGATAGACAGAGCTCCTTGGAGAGGTGGATTCAGTTATGCAGTCTGCTGGGAGCTGCAGTGCTGGAATGGAGGGCGCCTTGAAAGATGAACATGTTTTGTTTTTTTTGCATACAGTTCTGCTGCCCTTAATTTTTTTTTAATAATGCCAGACAGCTCCTTTAAGCCATATCAAGTTATAGGAAGTTCTTTTTGTAATTTTTTTCTGCTAAAGTGAACCTTTACCTTTTAACGCTGTGTCATCGTTAATTCTAACTTCCTGTACTGATTAATTTTTTAGTATATCTTTGTGTGGTCAGGGCTGTGTTTTTTTTTGTTACAGGGCTCCAAGGAGAGTTAAAGGCTATGGATACCTTTGACATGAAAAACAATTTTAAAATATGTTAGTGGATGTCCTGAATAAAAAGAGTGGCACTAAGTTTCAGTCTGCAATCTTCATTCCTTGATTCATTTTCTGTCCTTGATATTTAGTTTACAACCTGCTCCTAGTTTCAGACTTTTCTCATGTGAACATGTCTTTCTCTGTAATACATTATGGATTTGTGTGTCCAGGATACTGCTGTCTTCCCCCTGTGAACTGTGCTTTCCTATCGTCAGCCTGTGAGAGCTGCCCTACTTGGATCCTTCTCCAGACTCTAATTTGCCATGTGCAACCACCTGCTGCCATCTCTAACACTGGGAGCAGGGAGGGGGGAGCAGGGAGGGGGAGAGCAGAGAGAGCAGTCAGAAATAGGAGCAAAGCTCTGACAGATTAATGTCAGATTCAGCTGAAGGAGTTACACACACACACTGAAAAAACAAAATGGTAGGATTTTTTTTATATAAAAACTTTTTAGAAAGTTGTTTAATCTTACATTTAGGAACCAAATAAAAAATCTGTGAAAAAATTCCTAAAATGTTTGCTTTTTTATACTTTTACTAGGCATGGCATTTCATTATTAAGTTCTATGTATATACTGTATGCAGTGGGGACTGCAGCCAGCCAGAACTATTACTGAACTCTATAGGGGAAATTTATTATGGCCTCTGTGCAGGTTTTATAGCATCAAAAAGCCGTAGATTTTTGTGCAAGCACCATTTGTGTGCCTTTTTGAGTTTTTACATTACACGCAGCAGATTCCCACAGCCCAGCAGATTTAGCATACGTTCACAGGACCGTATGTATTTTCTGGTCCTCAAAACACAGATCCGCAAAATACAGATGATGTCAGCGTTGCATCTGTTTGACTTTAAAGGGTTGGTGGTCTGCATTTTGCAGCCAACAATAAGACATGTTCTATCTTTTGCAGGACGGACATACAGATATGGAAAGCACTGCCTCTGCATCTAAAAACTTTGTACAAAAATTGCGCAATTTTTAATTTTCGTTTTTTATAAGTCAACGTGGCTTCTTGCATCCCAACAGATTACTTATTTTGGTCTAAAGATCATTTTTTCAGTTGGTCTTTATTAAAAAATGTTCAACCATTTTTAACAAGGGTTACCAATACTAATCTGTCTGTTTGCAGAGTATCACTTCTCAGTCCTGTCAGTTATGTGAAGGCTCATCTCTGATCTCCTGACCTCATAAACACTCAAAATAGTAAACTTTTATCAAACTGATATGAATATGGTTTAAATGGATTTTTAACCCCTGTATCTCAAAAATGGCTGAACAATAAAAAACAATTGAAAAAAAAAATTATTGGTAGCCCAAAATGATTAAAATGCAAACATAAAAAAATTACCCCCAAAGTGTACAGTCATGGCCAAAAGTTTTGAGAATGATACAAATATTAATTTTTACAAAGTCTACTGCTTCAGTTTTTATAATGGCAATTTGAATATACTCCAGAATGTTATAAAGAGTGATCAGCTTAACAGCAATTACTTGCAAAGTCAATATTTGCCTAGAAAATGAACTTTATCCCCCAAAACACATTTCAACATCATTGCAGCCCTGCCTTAAAAGGACCAGCTAACATTGTTTCAGTGATTGCTCCATTAACACAGGTGTGGGTGTTGATGAGGACAGGGCTGGAGATCAATCTGTCATGATTAAGTAAGAATGACACCACTGGACACTTTAAAAGGAGGCTGGTGCTTGGCATCATTGTTTCTCTTCTGTTAACCATGGTTATCTCTAAAGAAACACATGCAGTCATCATTGCACTGCACAAAAAGGGCCTAACAGGGAAGAGTATCGCAGCTAGAAAGATTGCACCTCAGTCAACAATCTATCGCATCATCAAGAACTTCAAGGAGAGAGGTTCCATTGTTGCCAAAAGGCTCCAGGGCGCCCAAGAAAGACCAGCAAGCGCCAGGACCGTCTCTTAAAAGTGTTTCAGCTGCGGGATCGGGCTACCAGCAGTGCAGAGCTTGCTCAGGAATGGCAGCAGGCAGGTGTGAGTGCATCTGCACGCACTGTGAGGCGGAGACTCTTGGAGCAAGGCCTGGTCTCAAGGAGGGCAGCAAAGAAGCCACTTCTCTCCAGAAAAAACATCAGGGACAGACTGATATTCTGCAAAAGGTACAGGGAGTGGACTGCTGAGGACTGGGGTAAAGTCATTTTCTCTGATGAATCCCCTTTTCGATTGTTTGGGACATCTGGAAAACAGCTTATTCGGAGTAGACGAGGTGAGCGCTACCACCAGTCTTGTCTCATGCCAACTGTAAAGCATCCTGAAACCATTCATGTGTGGGGTTGCTTCTCAGCCAAGGGAATCGGCTCTCTCACAGTCTTGCCTAAAAACACAGCCATGAATAAAGAATGGTACCAGAATGTCCTCTGAGAGCAACTTCTCCCAACCGTCCAAGAGCAGTTTGGCGATCAACAATGCCTTTTCCAGCATGATGGAGCACCTTGCCATAAAGCAAAGGTGATAACTAAATGGCTCAGGGAACAAAACATAGAGATTTTGGGTCCATGGCCTGGAAACTCCCCAGATCTTAATCCCATTGAGAACTTGTGGTCAATCATCAAGAGACGGGTGGACAAACAAAAACCTACAAATTCTGACAAAATGCAAGCATTGATTGTGCAAGAATGGACTGCTATCAGTCAGGATTTGGTCCAGAAGTTGATTGAGAGCATGCCAGGGAGAATTGCAGAGGTCCTGAAGAAGAAGGGTCAACACTGCAAATATTGACTTGCTGCATTAACTCATTCTAACTGTCAATATAAGCTTTTGTTACTCATAATATGATTGCAATTATATTTCTGTATGTGATAAAAACATCTGACAAACACACATAAAAACCAGAGGGCAGCAGATCATGTGAAAATATAATATTTGTGTCATTCTCAAAACTTTTGGCCATGACTGTACATAGCGTTTAAACACAGAAGCTTGTACCTGTTAAGATTTAATTAACATAAAGGTGTGAGATGAGCGAGCATGCTCGGCCGAGCATGCTCGAGTGCCATTTTTGTGTATTTGCGTACGCATTTTAAAATTTGTACGCTATTCATACGAATATTTTAATCTATACGCAAATGCGTACAAATAGCGTACGAATAGCGTACAAATTCAATTTGTACGCTATTCGTACGCATTTGCGTATAGATTAAAATATGCGTATGAATAGCGTACGAATTTTGAAATGCGTACGCAAATACGCAAAAATGGCACTCGAGCATGCTCAGCCGAGCATGCTCGCTCATCTCTAGTTCTCTTTGTCTAATATTACATCATTCCTAAAACGACGTAATATTAGACAAAGAGAACCTTTATAAAGATAGTTTAACACCTTTGGGGATATCCAAAATGATAAGATATCACTGAAGTGAAAGCAGGTGATCATGAAATTCAAGGTTATTTCCCATCCAGGGAGCAGTTCTAGGTTGTGTAAAGGTTGCATTTACACTGATATGATAAATAGCGCATAGCAGGTGTGTGGCCCTGCTACACTGGGGCCCAGGAACATCAATATACGCACTGTGCTTTTCATGAATGTTAAAATAGGTTCTTACAAGCATGAGCTGTCAATACTTTGTCGGTGATCACTTGACCTTCTTTTGTCCTTCACCACTTCCCAAAAATCACCCATCAGCTCTTCTAGTTCAGTGTCCAGACGAAACACCTCTGGATATTGATTTACCCAGAACCTGGAGGTAATGAAGGAGTGAGATTAATAACAGAGGGTTATCTAAAGAAGCCATATTTAAAATAAATTCTAGATATTAAAGAGGTTTTCCAGGAGATAACTACTGATGATATACCCTCAGGATAGGTAATCAGTATCTGATCAGTGAGGGTCTGACACGCAGGACCCCCGCTGATCAGCTGTTTGAGAAGGTACAGGCGCTCCAGTGAGTGCCGCTACCTTCTCCCCGCTCACCAAGCACAGTGCCGTACATTGTATAGTGGCTGTGCTTGGTATCGCGCTCAGCCCCATTCCCTTGAATGGGGCTGAGCTGCTCCTAGGCCACGTGACCGATGAACGTGACATCACTGGCCTAGGAAAAGCTAAGAGAAGGCCGCGGCACTCATGGGAGCGCCGGTGCCTTCTTAAACGGCTGATTGGCGGGAGTCCCGGGTGTCGGACCCCCACCATTCAGATACTGATGACCTATCCTGAGGATAGTTCATCACTAGTTAACTCCCGGAAAACCCCTTTAAAGGTGTTGTTCAGGATTAGGCTACTTTCACACTAGAGTTTGAGAGCTCTCTGGATCTGGCATTGCCGGAAGCTCCCTGAATGTCCGCCGGCCCTATTAACTATCCGGCTGCAACCCGGCAAATATGGCGAGAACGGGCCGGACAAATACAGCTCTGCAGTCCTACCGATTCTCAGCATATTTGCCATGACATGCAATCTGAAAAGGTAAGTTCTGGGACAAGACAGGCAGAGAAGACAAATAAGTTTTACCTGAGGAAATGGCAGATCTGCATTCTTCGGTGGTTTTGAGCAGCTTCCCTGTAAGTAGTTGGTGGTTAAGGACCCAAACAAAAGCACTGAGATATCGAAAGTGAAAACAAAGCCCTAAACATCTTGGACCGTATGAAAAAACAGGTAAGGATATAGTTGAAGAAGCTTCCGTGCAAATTCGGCAGATGGCACCACCCAGCTATGCATGATGAGGATCATATGAATGGTGTCTTCGTTCCTCCAGATCTTTCCGTCCATATCTTGTCAAACCAAGTAAAACAAGGAACATTCATGACGTCAACACAATCACCGTTGTCCATTCTGCCTAATATGGTACATTGGGCCTCACAGAGGACTTGTCAGCAGGATCAACCTTAAGAAACCAGCCATACTGCCTAGTAGGGTTGATCTTACTGATTAAAACGATACCTTTATCTCCAAAATCCATTAGGTTTGTATAATCAATTTGCTAATTAGAGCTTCAACGCACCGAGGAACAGACCCTGACTTCCTCTTGGTAAATCTCTGCTCCTCCACTTTCCCACATTTGCCATGCACCGTTCCTTGACTTAACAGGGCCAGGCATCATCATTGTCCTCTGTACATAAGCTGTAGAGCCTTCGGGTTTCCCCATTCCAGTGATGATTGCTGCGCATGCGCCGATTAGAGCTTCAGTGGCACATGCACAGGATTACAGGGCCAGTCAAGAGGACAAGGATGATGCCTGGCTCTGTCAGTCATAGGAAAAGGGTATGGTTAGTGTAGGAAAGGTAAGAGATGAGGACCTGCCCCTTGGAACACTGAAGCCCTAATTAGCATATTAATTAAAACGGTGTAACAGTTTTTGGCGATAAAAGTATTGTTTTAATCAGCAGGATTGTATGGACCAGGTAGTATGCCTGCTTCATTATGGTTGATCCTACGGATAGGTCCTCTTTGAAAGGAATGTTTTTGTTTTCCTTTTTTATCCATACAAAAAAAAACAACTAAAATCCTGAAGTTTTAACACTGACCACTGACAGTCTCTGTTCAGTGGAGTTCCTTTTTCAACAGTCATTTCATTATCATCACAGGAAGGATTACAATAACAGGTAACATCTATACTTATAGATCCCAAAGAATCACTATGTTTACAATAGGGGATGTTCACAGCTTATCAACTCCCCCTTCCTGCACAATGACCTCTGCACAGGTCACACAGCATGCCCACAACACTATCCCATATAAGCCAATGACTCATCGCCAAACTGCAGTTTCCTATGGGTCTCTGCGGCAGCTGTAAAGCAAATCTTCGAATGCTCTTGACAGCAACTCAGGTAATATAGCCTCCCCATAATCATGTACAGAAAAAATAATTAAAAAAAAAGATGATCAGAAAATAAAAACAGATTAAAAAGGATTTATTAGTATCTAGTTTTAATTAGTAAAAACAATATAGGGGATATAGTCCTTTTCAGTCAGCCACGTGAGACATTTATTGGGAGATCCAGACAGCTTGTGGCCTACCATAGACATTACATTTGCTATGGACAACCTCAGCCAGGACATTTGTGTACATCTTCAGAGAACATCTTCAAGACAGCATATGGTTCAGGCCATGGTTGACAAGTAAAGAAGGCCCCCCTTGCCTTCCATTTTAAGACAATTTTTAATTTAAATCCACATATTACTGCCATGTAAACAAACCACATCATACCACCATATAGTGCACATATATGAAGTATCCAAACAATACCCATTACAGATCCTACATAATTCCACTATATTCTGCTAAGTATTACTGGGTGGTCTTAGTTTACTGCTAAGATACTGTTCCTTGGGGAAGAGGGGTGAATCAGAGACCCTAGGCAACCGCCTAGTTTGCCATCTTCTATAAAGCTTCATGGACACATTTATATTTTCTTGGGGAATTCAGTTGAACAGACAGGGTTGGCCCATCCCAGACATTGATGGCATATTGTTAGGATATGCCATCAATGTAACATAAGTGGAGCTCTGACCTCTGTGACCCATCTCCAGAACGCCCCCTCTACCCCTCCCCCCACCCCGAAACCTGCTTGGTTATTTTCAAAAGTCCCATTGAGGTGAATGGGAAGCGCCCCAGGCATGCACGCCCACCTCTCCATTTACCGCACTTGGCTATTTTTGGAACTCCCATAGCAGTGAACAGAGGGTGGCTGCACTTGGCCGGTGCACTCTCCTTCACTTCAGGGGTCTCCTTCTCAAGATCAAGTCAAGAAGTAGGACCCACACCTCTCTGACATTGATGGCATATCCTAGCAATATGTCAATGTCTGAGATGGGAATACCCCTAAGGTGGCAGATCTGCTGCCTGTAAATCTTTCAAGTGACCTGACGTCTCAGAGTTAGACCATCTATGGTGAGGTAAGTTGGAAGCTATTTACCAAATGACTGTATGCATTTCTCCAGCAGTTCTTCCAGGCTGCAGCTCTTTCCCAGTTGCTCCAGTGTGACATACCCAAGAGCCTTGTTAATCTCGGCAGGGCTTGGACAAGTCATCCTTCTCCTCCTCCGACTATGACTATGCCGACCCTTAGCCGGGAGGATGACTCCATTACTGTTAATAATTTGACTTGTAGACTCCAGGCGAGATTTTCTGTGAAAAAAAAAAAACATAACCTTAATTTTTGTAATTGTCAAGAACTTGGATGAACTGGCCTTTAAGTCTACATGCGAAACAAGTCTCCAGGTAGCCCTCTTTTGTTCTTGTGTGGTGGATGTGGCCAACATCACCCTCTGATCCCTGCCCCTATCACAACTTCTTCTCTGATCACCCCTGGTGACCTATAACATGATCGACAAGGTTTCTAGATGTCTGTCGAGTGTAAAGGTGGGATTTTCATTTGCTAAAATTTGGATTTACCTCAGTTTTTGACTCCTGTCTGACCTGACCAATTTTGATTAAATTATGCCAAATTTCTGCATTTCAACCCTCAAAGTACCATCTCCAAGCTGTCAGCTGTTCATATCGGTGCCAGCTTCCCAGATGCAACCTGAGAATTACTGGTGCAATGTCTGCACATTCCCATAGACTCCATTCATGGGTTAAAAAAAAGCTAAAGTAACACAGTAGGTTTACATTGTGTCCTGATGCCAGCTTGGGACAACCTGGATTGCTCCCATGCACCTCTAAAAAAATATTTCAGTAGGAAACTGCTATTTGAAAGGGGTTGCCCAGTTTAGAGGGTACTCTTTTCAGGATTCTTATCAGAGTGGATAGCAATTATGAAGAATATCCCTCGATCTGGAGGACCTGACCTGTCCTACATTACACGGACAACCCACTGATTGAATGGACACTTTGTAATGCTTAATTTCCCCTGTGGTGGCGCTGCAGAGAAACTGCCAGGTTTCCTCAGAGATTAGAGCTGATCGCTGGAGGTCCCAGCAGGAGGACGCTTTGTGATCAGCTAATTGTCAAGAGACCCTTCTAACAAAGATTAACTAAAGTGGAGAACCCCTTTAAGCAATCACCATTGATCAGACATCAATTGAAAGGAAAAGTTCATCTGGTTTCAGATGCATTTAACATTACAAAAATTCAGAGACATTTAGGACTCTTTGCACATTTACAGGTGGAGAAGTTGGTTCATTTCAATAAATTTACCATAGTTTTCCAACTATCTTGCCCTACTACTGATGAGAAGATTTGGCCATCATAGGTTAGTCAGTACATTTGCTAAAGTCATAACGTGCAACCTCTGGGCCTCAGGGCCAAATCTGGGTCGCAGTCTACAATTTGTTTTTTTATAATACTGGTTTTCTTTGGTGCCTGAAGCCCTCTGCCACGAGTCCAGGTTGAACTGTAACCTATGCACCCCCTCTATGAACACCCCCAGTAATTGCTTAGAGGTAAAGATTATATATATATATATTCATTCTTAAACAATAAGCCACAGTACATGTAGGATCACCGAATGACCTGGAGAGAAAAATATCTCTTTAACATGGGATTTCAAAAAAAGTCAGTACATTATAGATAACCATATACGACCATGGATGTCCATGATTAGAATTGCCCTGTCCCATCGACTAACCACCCAAAGTGCCCAAGGATTTGTTGCAAATTGCGGTCATGTTGTGGTTTTTGTCATGGATTTTGAAAAGCCCGCAACAATACTATGATGTACAGTAGTCCCCGAATATACAAATGTGTGCAGGACCTGTAAATGTAGAAACTAACCTTTGGACATATGGTCACATGTGTGTGCAGGTCCTGAAGCCAAAGGACAAAGCTGCAAGGATGGTTGTGCCTAAAATTTCTAGGCTCTAAGGAGAATTCAGGCCCGTTCTCAAATGATCCTCTGAATCCATATTCACTACCCCAAAAACCCTTACTCTAAACCCTAACAAAAACAGTAGACCACATAGAACCCCTTTTAAAATGTCCCACAGTCCCTGAAAATGCAGCACTACATTTATCCACCATCTGTCTCTCCATTATGTGACCTCCTTACTGGACCTTATCTTCCTGAGAACCCATACACTCTAGGCCTTACCCTGCAAGGATCCAACAGTCAGAGTGAGAATAGGTCTGGGGTGTGTGTAATAGTTTAGGTGGGTATGCATTTCGGTTGTATGGTCTTAGGTCTGGGTCTGTATTTAAGACGATCTGGTCTGAGGTTTGTACTTATCTAGGGTCTGAATTTATTTAGGGGATCTATTTCAGGGTCTGTATTTAGTCTAATTAGTCTGGCTGGGGGGTCTGTATTTGTTTAGGGGCATCTGGGAATAGGGGGTAATTAGTGGGATTTCAGTCCGTATTTGTTGGGGTTTGGTCTGGGATCTGTATTTATTCCAGGATGTGCAATAATTTAAGGGTCTGGTCTGTGGTCTGAATCGAGTATGGGATCTGGTCTATGGTCTGAATTTATTTTGGGGTCTGGTCTGGCTTCTAAATTTATTGGTGTTGCTATAGAGGATGGCTGCAGAAGTGAGGAGCCAAATATCTCGACAGTTGTCATGGTGGTCCGGGTCAGATAAAGAATATGAGAAAATCGATGTTACCTCTGAGTCACTGAGCTGACACCTCTCTTGCCATGTATGTTATATAGGTTTAACAGACAACTGGATGTTCTAATAACCTTGTCAAGAAGATGACACCCTACACATTCAGATACTTTCAGCGATGATTGGCCACTGTCAGTACGTAGGGACATGGCCCTTTTGACAAGAGGAATGGTAACAGACAGTTGTCAATGTTAGCTAAGAAAGGTGAAGATGTCTATAGGCACAGTGTGGCAGAGGAAGGCAAGCCAAGTGTGGGGAACAGCCCAGGACCTATGGTCATCTTCCATGAGGTAGAGTGGAGAATGCAACATATTCATAGCTAGCTATCCTCTACCAAAGGGAAACTCAGGACCCACATTCTCAGGATCAGTCAGAGACCCAATCGTTGTAACAAAACAGATCATACATTAATGGTACATCTTATCAATAGGACATTGGACAAAGCTGCTACAACTGAAATAAGTCAGACAGGACCACCAAAGTATTGCCTTAACGGATCCAGGTCCTGACATAGTAACAGGACTAGCTCCATACAACTGGTCTCAAGAGTAGACAATCTCATCATAACCTGAAAGCTGAGTAGGTCTTTTACTCCTAGGCTCTATCACAGCAGGCTCCAGGAGGTCCAGCAGTAGACAGTCCTGACTTTGGAGGAGACCCCTTGCTGCCCAGCTCCACTGCAAACCTTATGTGGTATAAAAAAAGACGACTGAGGGGAGATCTAATAACTATGTATAAATATATCGGGCCAGTACAGAGATCTCTCCCATCATCTATTTATCCTCAGGACTGTGACTGTGACGAGGGGACATCCTCTGCGTCTGGAGGAAAGAAGGTTTGTACACAAACATAGAAGAGGATTCTTTACGGTAAGAGCAGTGAGACTATGGAACTCTGCCTGAGGAGGTGGTGATGGTAAGTTCACTATAAGAGATCAGGAGGGGCCTGGATGTATTTCTGGAGTGTAATAATATTACAGGTTATAGTTACTAGAGAGGGGTTGTTGATCCAGGGAGTTATTCTGATTGCCTGATTGGAGTCGGGAAGGAACTGGATAACAGGCCGAACTGGATGGACAGATGTCTTTTTTCGGCCTTATAAACTATGTTACTATTTTCGCCAATAAAGCATTAGTCCTTAGTAATGTTATGACCTGTATGTGTAATAAGCAGAGTCATAATGCAGTTGTAGGTTGAGCCCTCATGTTTTTCTTCTCTGGGCCAACGGTACCTTAGGCTATGTTCACATCTGCATCGGAGGCTCCATTAGCGGGCTTTGTTGCAGATTATGTTAAAAAATAGTGCAGTATATTGTGGCATTTTGTCAGGTAAGATGACAGGCTCCCTGATGGAGACCCAATGGATCTATCATAGTCAATGGGGTTCATCAGGCGCTGTTTGCTTACGTCATTTGACAGCACCAGTGCTTCCGTTATTTTCGCTGTCCTGCTACAAAGGACAAACCTTAACTCTTGTCCATGCTTTCCCACCGTTCCTTACTTTGTTCTTCCGTACTCCCATCTACTGGCTGGTTCTAACAATAGCTATGGCATCCCACCCTTCTCTCTCAGAATCCGTCACCCAGCACAATATACTGTGCACCATAAAAAAAAGCAGAAATCAGACTAAATCAGGAACTGATGTCTCGTAGTCAGTCAGGGCTGGTGGACTTCTCACTATACGTCCAAACCTACAAATATGTACAACTAAACAAGAAGCCAAAAGATCTTAGTTACTATCTCCTTGAGGAACCAAGAGCCAGAGCTCCCAACTCCTGGTGTCTCACCACCAACAGAAGCTGAGCCTCACCTTTTGCTGTCCTTGCGATTCATGTTGCAGGGAGGAACGATGGGGCCACTCCTTGGGGTCTGCTAAGCGCGTTTGCTTAGAGTTCCTGGGCTTCGGACCCCCCGTGTCATTACACAGAAGGGATGGGACAATCTATGACAGGGGAGTGTCTTTTCAGTAAGGCAGTGTGACAAAGAGGAACTGTGTAACTGTGTCAATGCTAGTGAGGCGAGGATTCAACGAGCTTTCATACCAAGATGAACCAAAGGCTTACGAAACAACACATATCTCCCTAAAGCGTTTAACCCTTTCCGTGACAGCTCATTCTTCTGCAGATCTAGACAAAATCTAGACAAGCTTCTCCAGCTGTTGTACTTTCATCATCATTGGTTAGGCATGTCTCCTGAAATTCAGACCATACTAAAAAAAAAATTGTGGTTCCAGTCCCTTGTTTTCATATGATGATTTGCGCATAGGCATCCCGTTCTATCTCTTCTAGATTGGATTTGTTTTTCTCCAATTTTAACTTACACAAAGCGGCACCCTGGATCCTTGCTCCGTTACCTCTCTGTAGTGATATAGTTGGAGGATCGGCACTTGGTGCGAATTGTAAGGTATTCTTAGACTAGCGGTTTGAAGCCAAGCCATAAGTTTAACCCCTTAAAGGGAATCTGTGATCAATATTTGGCCTGTATAAGTAAGGCAACGGTGCTGATTTGCACTTAGACATGGTTTAAAGCATACCTTTGGTATTGGTATACTTTTGTGCATTTGCTCTCGTCAGAATATGATGTTTGTTCTATATGCAAATTCGACACAAAGTGCCCAAACTTCCAAAGAGCCCAAACCTCAGTGAGCCCATACCACTTACTCAGTGAGCCCAGTACCTCCCTTGTGTGATCCTAATTCCCCTCCAATGTCACTGATGCCGCCCCCCCCCCCGAAGCCTGTGAGCTCGCCTCTCTGTGGGCCTGTGCACCACAGTATATATGTAATCGCAGGGAGTTAGGATTACACCGAGGAGGGACTGGGTTCTCTGAATAGGTTGGCTTGGGCAGGGGCGCACCTAGCCTTTCTGCTGCCTGAGGTGAAAACTGAAACGGCGCCCAAACCCCCCAATGCCAATTTCTTAACCTAACCCCTTTGCCACAATGAAAGCGCTCATTGCCCATGGACCCTCTGCTGCCCCCCCCCTCTTGCCCCTACCTGGTGCTGCCCGAGGCGATCACCTCATCTGGCCTCATTGTTGGTGCACTCCTGGGCTTGGGCTCATTGGAAGTTGGTATCTATCTATCTATTATCTATCTATCTAATATCTCTCTCTCATATCTATCCATCTGTCTGTCTATCTACCTCATATCTATCTATCTATCTTATCCATCTGTCTGTCTATCTACCTCATATCTATCTATCTATCTTATCCATCTGTCTGTCTATCTACCTCATATCTATCTATCTATCTATCTATCTATCTATCTATCTATCTATCTATCTATCTATCTCATATCTATCCATCTGTTTGTCTATCTACCTCCTATCTATCTATCTATCTATCTATCTATCTATCTATCTCACTCACATCTATCTCACATCTATCTCACATCTATCTCACATCTATCTCACATCTATCCAACCACCCATCCATCCCTTTCTCTCTATTTTAAAGGTTTTTTTTGCCATTCAATCAATTCGATCAATTTATATCTCATCAAAAATCTGCAATGTCACAGTGAAATGTGAACAGACCCTAATGTGGAATTTCGCAAGAAACAAAGCAGAAGACTGAGCAGAGAGATAGGAGCTCGTTTTAACTAGAAAACATTAGGCGGTGTTCTCATCTTGTTCTGTTTACGTGTTATACATGTAGCTCCTGGTGTATGTGACAAACCAGCCCTAGGCCGTTATCAACTCAGCGGAGACCGTCCTTGGGGTGTAATGTGTGGAAGTATCTTCTCTATAGGACAGCTCAGCAGACTGCACTTTCCTATTCGGTGGGCTATGGACATAAAGCATGCGGTATGCAGTTTACCACCATGACTGATGGCGTTATATTTATGGCGGGTGGCCCGGGCCATAGTATATTATGGTGTGGGCTTTAGGTGGATGTCCAAATGATGAGATCATCTTCTGACTCAATAAGCACTGTGTATAGGATAGGCTTCTACTCATCCTGGTGATCATGTGACTGGTCACATGATTGCTGGGATTCTGGTTCTAGGGGGCTGCTCCTGAGTCTAGGTAGACCCACCACAGCCCTAGCGGAGACAGCTGTCCCCGAAACAGGGAAGGGTATAGGACAGGGATCGGCGATCTCAATTATAGCTGTTGTGAAACTACAACTCCCAGCATGCATATTTAGTTGCCTGCTCTCAGAACTCCCGAATAGGTATATGAAGTATGCTGGGTGTTGTAGTGCCAGAAGTTGCTTACCCCTATCTTAAGAACTAATAATAATAAATTCCCCAAAGGTCTTTTTGGACGAAACAAATAACTCACCCCAACAAAACGGTCGCTGCATGAATCACTCTTAGGGCTCATACACACGAACGTATGTTCTTTCTGTCTCCATTCCGTTTTATTTCTGCGGACGGTATACAGAACCATTTATTTCAATGGGTCTGTCAAAAAAAACGAAGTTACTTCATGTGCATTCCGTTTCCATATGTCCAATCCGCAAAACAATAGAATATGTCCTATTATTGCCCGCATTACGGACAAGGACAGGACTGTTCTATTAGGAGCCAGCTGTTCCGTAAAATACGGAATGCACGCGGACCTCATCCGTATTTTTTGCGGACCGCAAAATACATACGGTCGAGTGCATGAGCCCTTATACTGCTAGCCAAGACCCGATTACCCAACACTGGGCATGTAATATATCAAAGGGTGCAGCAGACGATGAGGAACACAAAAAGGCTATTTTAGGATGATATGATAGTATTACAAGAATGTAAAAAAAACTAAAACAACTTTTTTCAATTTATAACTTTAAAAATTGTTAAAAACGCACAGTGTTAAACTAATATTACACGAAACTTGAATTACTGTAGTTCTCAATTGGTTAATAAAGGAATTTTACTGTAAAAACAAAATTTAATGATAAAAATGTCTGACAAATCTTATAGGGTACGTTGACGCGGAACATAATTGGGGAAAAAATCCAAATCCCCATTTGCTACAGATAGCAAAGTGTGAAATCCACAATGAATGTCCACAGTATAAATTGAAATGCTGCAGATTTAGGCCTCGTCCACATTTCCGTGTCAGTGTCTCTTCCGTGAAAAAAAGTGTACGCGTTTCATCTGCGTAGATGTCCATGAAGGGTCCGTGGTTGGTCAGTGTGTCTGTTTTTACCATCCGTGTGTCATCCATAATTCACGGACGCAACTCAGCTCAAAAAACGGACGCAAAACGGACCCATAGACTTCTATAGGCGTGCTTGGTCCGCATCACGGATCAAAGTAATGCATGTCTCCGTGATTTTTTTTTTTTTACTGACCCACAGTCAGTAAAAAAAATACTAAAATATGAACAGACACATTTAAATCAATGGGTATGTGTGCTGTCCGCAGAAAACGGAAATGTGGAGGAGGCCTAAAGCCTAATGCTCTGTCTGTGTACTCTTCCCTATAGTTGTGTTCATGAACCAGGAGGACCAGGATGAACAGACACATTGAAATCAATGGGTTCACGTGCTGTCCGCAGAAAACGGAAATGTGGACGAGAACACATGCACATGGCAGTGTAGTTTATAGGGATTTCCATGCGGATTTTGCTGCATTACCACACCAAAAATCCTCATGTATTAATTGCAGATTTTGTCAAGGATTTTGATTCCGATTTTTGGCAGATTTGCATTGCAAAGGGTGAAATCTGCACTGAAAATCTGCCCAAACAACTGTCATGCTGCAGGTTTCAAAATCCTCACTGCAGATCAATTTAAAAAAATAAAATCTCATCTACTTTTCCTCACAAAATTCCTAATTTACTACCTTGGGTCTGTCACCTTCCAGACTAGGGCACCGAATACGGATTCTCTCAGCATTGCCACACAGGAGTCCATCCCAGCTCTTGGTCACTACTTAGGGGAGGTGAAAGGCCTTCTCCCAGCATGCAATGCAGTGCAATCATTAGGTCCAGGTAATAGGTGAGTACCTGGGTGGACGGAAGAGCATGGCAATGGGGGGAGATTTACAAGGACTGGTGTAACTGAGAGAAGGTACTGCTTCAGATTTTACAGCGATGTGTGTGCCAATAAGGGGCTTACCTATTGCTTCAACATGGAGGAAATGGGTCTGTGCAAAAATGTGTGTCACTATGGATTACTTCTTTAGGAGGTGTATGTGCTACGCCTGAAAAGGTGCAGGTCTGTGTTATAATCTGAATCAAGTGAACCCACAACTCGCACACAGTATCAATTATGTAGCACCTAGGGGCACTTTTCAACTCATCGTTTTTTTCCTCCCTGATGTCCAAGAGCCATAATGTTTTTATTTTTTTACCTGTCTGTTCATGTAGCCATATTAGGTTATTTTTGCTTGTTGTTAGGGCAGGGCAGGTTGTATTTTTAATGGCCCCATTTAATTGACCATTTCTTGCTTTACAAAAGGAAAAAAAAAAAAAAAAAAAAAATATATATATATATATATATATATATATATATATATATTTTTTTTTTATAAAAGCCATTGATTTTATTTATTTTGGAAGCTGGGGGGGGATTGGGGATGTGGTGTTTATGTCCATTGTGCACAAAATTTTTTATTTTTTTTTCGTCGCCATTCTAACTTTTTTATATTTGTTTATTGTGGGCTGAGTTGTAGTTTTTGCTGGTACCACTTTGATTTAGATTTTTTTTTTCCCCTTACGAGGTTTAGGACTCATTCACAAGACCGTATGAATGGGTCCGCAATTTTGCGGGACGGGTGTGGACCCTTTCATTTTAATGGGGGCACAAAAGTTGCGGACTGCAGACAGTGTGCTCTCCGCATCCGTTGTTCCGTTCCGCGGCCCTGCAAAAATATACAGCATGTCCTATTCTTGTCCGCAATTGTGGAGAAAAATTGGGCGGCATCCGTGTTTTGCGGATCCTGCAATTTGCCGGACTGCAAACACAGCACAGTCAATGTGAATGCGCTCTAAGGCCTCGTCTGCCGTCTTCCAGAGTACAGGAGCGTACAGCGTCATTGGTTGCACAAAGCGCACGGCGTCATAGCAACCAATGACGCCGTGCGCTCCTGCACTCAGGAGGACGGCAGGCCAGGTTTTCACGGACACTATGTGAAGAAGGCCTAACTGTGCAGGATAAATGACTTTGTTTTAATAGTTCAGATATTTTCAGACTCACTGATACAAATTATGTTTATTTATTTATTTTTGTTTTTCTATGTAAAATTGGAAAAGTGATATGATTTATTTATTTTTTATATATATATCTCCCATTTTTTAACCTATTTCATTTCTAATGTGCATTGAAGAACGACAAAAAAATATTTGGAGGCTGAAATTGGGGGAAAAAAAAACACAATTCTACAATTGTTTTGTCTTTATGGCATTCATTGTGAGCTAAAAATTAATGACCGGTTAGTCTATTATGGCAATACACATCTAGTTTATGTACTAATACTAATAATGTTTTAACTACGTTTAAACACCATTGGCATTGATGACATTTGCAATGTGAATTCATGATCAAACTGGTGTGACTGGTCGTTTTTGAAATAAATCATCTTTGTTGTATAAATGAAGCTTACGATAATGTGTACTTACGATGGTAGGTTATCTTTTATCCGCACAGGCGCGGGATTATGGCAGAATAGTCAATCAAGTGAAGGTAGGCGTGACCGCCAAACGGAGCTTACTAGGTGCGAGGTACCGCCCCTTGCACCTAGTAAGCTTATTTGCATACAACAAAAGATGATATACTAAAAAAAATAGTTTTCAGGTGCATTTTTGCAAATTATGTTTTTTACTACGTTTAATAAAATAAAAACCTTTTTTTTTTTTTTTTGTTACAATGTTATAAAAACGTTACGGGTGTCTGAATATATTACTATCTATAGAGCTTTTTGCGAGATGAGCTGTGGTTTGTACTAGTACTGTTTTGGGATACATACGATATTTTGTTAACTTTTTATCAATATCTGATCAATGGAGGTCCCCATTCCCCCCCCACAGCCACTGGTCAGCTGGTTTAAAGGGCCACAGCACTGTATTGTAGACTCCTGACTACCAAGCACAGTGCCGTACATTGTAAAGTGGTCATGCTTGGTATTGCACCTCAGCCCCATTCACTTGAATGGGACTGAGCTGCGCCTAGGTCTTGTATCCAATGAGCGAGAGATTACAGAGGCTGCAATGCTCACAGGAGCATCTCAGCTTGCTGGGAATTAGGCCTCCACCAATTTGATATTGTAAACCCAGGAAACATCTTTAATAGGCAGTTAACAATGGCAGGTCTAGGCGCCGTCCTGGCTGCCATAGCAACTGAACACCCGCAATTTCACTGCAGATTGGAGACTAGACGGAGTCCCCTGCCTCTAAATTCTCAAATGTCATGGCCGCTATTGATTTCAGCATCTGATGGGTTAAATGACTCATAGTAGTATAGAGCTGTAATATGCTTCCTATAAAAGTCTATGGTTCCATACTCTGCCTCCTAAGTCTCCGATTTTGCAGACGTTTGCCATCAGAAAGGTGATGAAAGATGAACACGTCTTCACTTCCTTTTCTCATTTTTTTCACTTTTTATCCTGACTATGGGCAAAAGTGTTTCCGATGTGCTCCATTGGGTTTAATTGGCACCGATTATAATGTTTCATCTGTTGTACATTACACTGTAGGATAAGAGACCACAGGAGGCCCCCTCATTAGAAATCATGAGAGCTACGGGGCCTTCAGTTATCATAATCCAACATTTGAAGTCCCTGGGAATTAAACTCCGTATGCCAAAGAAGGCCAGTCCCGATGTCCAGGTAAAGTGGTGAATGGAAGAAGGTAAAGTTCTAGTGATGTAATCCTAAATTAATCAACTTTTGTGTATTCTAGAGGAAGACCTCCAATGGGGAACTATTTGGAGTCCCGCTGCAGTCCCTTCCACTCAGCAAAGAGGGTGAGATCCCACAGTAAGTAAAATATATCATTATCTATATAATCTAGTTGATGACAGTTTGACAACTCTTTTAATATAAAGGAACACTATGGCCAAAACCAGTACTGTTCTGTCAAGTGCAGGAACTGAGGGGGTGGAGTGGGGCACAGGGTCTCTTCTTGACGTGCCCATCACGTACTAAATAGGACTTTCTCAATCTCTAGATCTTTTTCATGGTCCATCTTGAGTCTGAAATAACATTATTTCCACTAGGAAGATAAAAATGCAGTCTCATAACCATTCAGTTCTTCTAATCCAGGTTTGTGGTCGACATCTGCCAGTTCCTGAGTTACCATTTGGACACAGAAGGACTCTTCAGAAAGTCTGGATCGGTGAACAGAATTAAAACCCTAAAGGTATCGACCCATTTACTTTTTCATAAATATATTTAGTCAGTAGGGATTACTGTAATATTCAGTTGCTCAGAAATTGGTCTTCTGGATACAGGGACGGATTGGCCATAGACCTCACGGGGAAATTTCCCGGTGGGCCAATACCCAGTTGGCCTCCTGGGCATTCCTCACTGACAGCCAGTGGAATATTTTGGGGATGTATTTTGTGATGGACTGTGGTATATGGCTCTGGGGTGGTATAATGTGCCACAATATAGTATTGCTGGCCCTGCCTTCCATCAATTTGGACCCAACTACAAAACGGGGCCACTTTTAGCATTTTTCTTTTCCAGGGCCACTTTAAGTTCCCAGTCCGCCCATGTCTGGATATCTCAACAAAGCAGACGGCTGGAAGACAAAGGCCAAGCTCATTTTTTTGGGAGAACGGCTCTAATAGACTTTAGAATTGCTCACTATGGGGTTGGTTTCAAAATATGGAAGACTGAAGCAAGGAGAAGACCAAAACCTACCCAACACATTGGGGAAAATAAAGCCACCGTCAAAAGCTAAAAGAATATGTAATGTCCTCAGAGGACTTCCCTATATGACAGAAGTGGCCCGATTATTCTAGTCTGGATGATGGACCTGCCTAGGATAGGAGACGCTAAACTACATAATGGAAGGGTAGGACTTTCCCGTAAGGCAGTGCATTGGCAGAGTTTTTGTTCTATGAATGAAAAGCTCTACTTAGTCTAGTAGAAGTTTTTTAATGTGGCAATGGACCGTAGGTGCGGATGCATTTTTTTTTTTTTTTGTTTGTTTTTTTCTATAAGGCATTGCATGATAACGTTGCTCTCAAACTCTAGATAAAGGATCTGCCGAAGTTAGGACAAGCGAAAACTGGCTGAAGAGGAGTTTCTTAGATGGTAATGTGGTGGTATATAATTCTATTCTGGATGGCGGACCTGCCAAAGCTATGAGAAGTTTGAACGTGGTGTCTTCTGTAAAGCTTTTGGGTTCTTATTTCTCAATATCCAGACCAGTACAACCCAGTTCATTGGTGGACATGCTCTTTAAAGGTGCAGTCCGGTCCATTTAACCCATTTCCATATTCACTATGAGAGAATTATGATTTAATAGAGAAGTGCTCTGTTCAGGAACCCTCCTTTATTCAGAATAGATAGTAGTTACATAAAAAAAGACTCTCTTGCTCTGGAGGACCTGTCTTGTCCTGCATTTCATTGATCTCAAAAGACACTGTGTAATGCTTCATTTCACCTGTGGTGGCACTGCAGGTAAATTGAACACTTACTGCCAGTTTCCAGATGATCGCTGGAGGTCCCTACAGAAGAACACTATGTGGTCAGCTTATTGTGAAGCAAGACTTGTCCAAACTGGAGAACCTTTCAAGAACATCCTCATGGAGTCCTCATTTTCAGCGGCACAGTGTGCAGGGTCTTTAGACCGGATTTTTCTATGTATTTAGTAAAGAAAAATCCAGCAGTAACTTCTCCTGTGTTTAGTGAGTCAAGTGTGGGATTGTGTAAGGTCTACAGAGTGGTGCAAGACTTTTCTGCAAGAGAGGAAGGACTAGCATCTTATGACCACAGAGGGTGACATTTGTGCAACCGTGACTCTACGGATGCATGTAACATTCGGGGAGGGACCTCGTTATACTTTAAAGTCTCCACTGGCAGGAGATGGCTATGGGACAGGACATGGTTTCAAGGAAGGCTCCTACTTAATAAGTAGCATCTATGTGTAGACAGTCAGTGTAGCCTTGAAGCCCAGAGCATGGACACAAGGTCACATCCATGATGTACACGTCTTGTCTTCAGCAATTATTGGGAATTTCTTTGTTGTTTTATCTTGTGCTTTTCTTCATGCAGCAATGACAGTGATCGAGATGAGGGAAATTCCCTTTGTGTCTCGTTTTGCTTGCAGTAGCCAACGTCAAAATGCATTTATTTATAGGACAGCTTCCCTTCAAACGACAAAATAAAGAGCATAAAACATCAGTAAAAGTCCGGCACTTGATAATCCAGCACTGCTGCTGACCTGGCAATTACCCAAACGTGGAAGGATGTGTTGACACGATGAAACCATTCACATGGGTAACCTATGCAGTTGGCTAGGGACCCAGATAGTAATTTGGGGGTCACTGTCACTTTAAGAGCCCCTTGCTATGCATTTAGCTCCCCCTAGTGGTGGCTGTAGGCAGCTAGTTTTGTAACAGAAAGGAAGCAGGAGATTTATTAATATATTCATGCCAGTTTTTTTTGTGGAAATACATTGTGAAATATGGTGTTCAGAATTAGTGCCATATTTTTGAAGTACCTGTTCTGTGTGTTCACTTTTTAAGACATGCCAGATTAAGTGGGTGAGGCGAAAGGCAAATTTTTTTAAAAAATTACGATTTATATTTCATTTAAATAGCTTCCACATGATAAAAAAAAGTGTCAATTCGACAGAAATGTGGGGTGTTGTGCATGCATCCAAAAACTCCAATGACACAGACTATGAATACCAGACTATTGGAATTTTGCAGTTTATTGGTGGTCTGTGTGTTCGGCTTAATATCAACCTACTTGGCTTTAAAGAACGTTGTAATTTAATCACGCCCCCCCCCCTTAATGTTCCTCATATCATGTCTTAACACTATTTGATCCTGTGCTCCTTGTTGTCCCCTGCTGACTAGAGCACTTTGGGCTACGTCCTGAGGAGAATGGTCTAAAGGTGACTGACAACTGCTCTGACCACATTCCTAGCTTAATAAAATGGCTGATGGTCTTCAAAGCAATTCAGCCATTACCCAACATTAGAAGAATCCTTTAGTACATCAGCACTGGCTACTACAATACTGTCCCCTATGAATAAGTACATGGGCCTCAGAAGATAAGAGACTGCTTATTTTCTTCACTGGTGGCAAGGCAGTTGCCCAGGGCTCCTTTTACTCATGGCCATCCAAGGACTGGATCCTCCAAGGAACAGCTTCTTATGAAGTTTCACTGACCTGGACGACCAATGACTAAGAAATGAAGGTCAGTTAGTCCGAAAAATTGGGAAAACTTTGAAAGTGTCCCCAAGTGCAGTCGCAAAAACCATCAAGCGCTACAAAGAAACTGGCTGACATGAGGACCGCCCCAGGAAAGGAAGACCAAGAGTCACCTCTGCTGCGGAGGATAAGTTCATCCGAGTCACCAGCCTCAGAAATGGCAGGTTAACAGCAGCTCAGATTAGAGAGCAGGTCAATGCCACACAGAGTTCTAGCAGCAGACACATCTCTACAACAACTGTTAGGCCTCTTTCACACGGGCGTCACGGATTCAGTCCGGATGCGTTCCGGAAAATCCGCACGCAAACGCAGTCAGTTTTGATTGCGTACATTCGTTCAGTTTTTTTCACGCGGGTGCGAAGCGTTTTAATGCGTTTTTCACACGCGTGATAAAAAACTGTTTACAAACACATCTCTTAGCAACCATCAGTGAATCACGCATTGCATCCGCGCTTGCGTGCGGATGCAACGCGTTATTCACGCAGCCCCATTCACTTCAATGGGGCCTGGGCTGCGTGAAAAACATGCTGCGATTTTCACGCAACGGCGAACTGATGCGTGTAAAAATTCGCCCATGTGAAAAGCCCCATTGAAATGAATGGGGCAGGATTCAGTGCGGGAGCAATGCGTTTGCATCACGCATTACACCCGCGCGGAAATCTCGCCCGTGTGAAAGGGGCCTTAACCCCTTCACCCCCGGAGCTTTTTTCGGTTCTGCATTTTCGTTTTGCGCTCCCTGCCTTCAAACAGCCATAACTCTTTTATTTTTCTGTTCACATAGCTGTATGAGGGCTTGTTTTTTGCGGGACAAGTTGTACTTTCCAACGCCACCATTTAATATTGCATACGGTGTAGTGGGAAGCGGGAAAAAAATTCCAAACCGGGTGAAATTGCAAAGAAAACGCTATTCCGCTACAGTTCTACGGGTTTCTTATTTACAGCGTTCGATGTGCATTAAAACTGATCCGTTACTTTCATTCTACTGGTCAGTACGAATCCGGCAATACCTAATATGTATAGTTTTTCCTGCGTTTTCATAGTGATAAAATAATTAGAAAGTTGCCCTTTTTTTTTTTTTTTTTTTTTTCCTTGTCAAATCTTGACCCCTATAACTTTTTGGTATTTATGTGTACAGAGCTGTATGGGGGCTCATTTTTTGCGGGACGATCTGAAGTTTTTATTGATACCATTCTGGGGTGTGTATGACTTTTTGATCACTTTTTATTTAATTTTTTTTAGAAAAAAAAAGCGACAAAAAACGGCAAATCGCCATTTGGACGCTTTTTTCCGCCACACAATTCGCTGTATTGGAATTTTTTTTTTTATATTTTAAAAGTACGGGCGTTTTCGGTCACGATGATACCCATGATGTCTATATTTATTGTTATTTAGGTATTTATTTTTACTTATACGGAAAGGGGGGTGATTTGAACTTTTACATCTTTTTTATTTTTTATATATTAACTTTTTTTTAAATTTTTTTTTACTATTAGAAAGCTCAAATATGGGCTTATATATTGTGGCTTTTTTTTTTTCTTTATGAGCAATTCTGGGTTTTATAGACTCAGAAAGCCATGAATTGCTCATTTCTTATCCTGGCCTGCCATCTAGTGGCCAGAATAAGAATTGCACTTTGAAACTGTAATCCTCACCAGCGAGGATTACAGTTTTCATATGGTGTACAGACACCCCGATTGGCCACACGGGGTGTCTGTGCGAACGCTTCCGGGTTTAGCCGCAACTAGATGCCGTGATCACGGCATCTAGTCAACCCGGAAGACGCCGCCGATGTAGTAGGTAGCGGCAAGTCTCTGCTGTTAGAAACAGCAGAGACTTGCCGGCCATGATGCCCGCCGCACCCGCGAGCGGGCGCCATGTGCCCGCATCGCCCCAGCGCCGTACATGTACGGCGCTGGGGGTGAAGGGGTTAAGAGGAGACTGTGTGCAGCAGGCCTTCATGGTAAAATAGCTGCTAGGAAACCACTGCTAAGGACAGGCAACAAGCAGAAGAGACTTCTTTGGGCTAAAGAACACAAGGAATGGACATTAGACCAGTGGAAATCTGTGCTTTGGTCTGATGAGTCCAAATTTGAGATCTTTGGTTCCAACCACCTTGTCTTTGTGCGATGCAGAAAAGGTGAACGGATGGACTCTACATGCCTGGTTCCCACTGTGAAGCATGGAGGAGGAGGTGTGATGGTGTGGGGGTGCTTTGCTGGTGACACTGTTGGGGATTTATTCAAAATTGAAGGCATACTGACCCAGCATGGCTACCACAGCATCTTGCAGCGGCATGCTATTCCATCCGGTTTGCGTTTAGTTGGACCATCATTTATTTATCAACAGGACAATGACCCCAAACACACCTCCAGGCTGTGTAAGGGCTATTTGACCAAGAAGGAGAGTGATGGGGTGAAACGCCAGATGACCTGGCCTCCACAGTCACCAGACCTGAACTCAATCGAGATGGTTTGGGGTGAGCTGGACCGCAGAGTGAAGGCAAAAGGGCCAACAAGTGCTAAGCATCTCTGGGAACTCCTTCAAGACTCTTGGAATACCATATCAGGTGACTACCTGTTGAAGCTCATCAAGAGAATGCCAAGAGTGTGCAAAGCAGTAATCAAAGCAAAAGTTGGCTACTTTGAAGAACCTCGAATATAAGACATATTTTCAGTTGTTTCACACTTTTTTGTTAAGTATATAATTCCACATGTGTTAATTCATAGTTTTGATGCCTTCAGTGTGAATCTACAATTTTCATAGTCATGAAAATACAGAAAACTCTTTGAGGTGTGTCCAAACTTTTGGTCTGTACTTTGTATTTTCAGAGTGGCTTTCTTAAAGGTCAACTGTCTGCAAGATCACCTCCTATTAAACCTATCATGCTATTTGGTAGTGCTAATCCTGGTGATTAAAACGATACCTGTCTTGTGAAAACGGGTGCCATTTTAATCTGCAGGATCAACCCTACCAGATATTACGCCTGGTTTGACAGGGTTGATTCTCCTTTCAAGTGCCCTTTAAAGTTTTAAGTTGAGATCCCTACTTTACTAGATGCTTTGGGCCCCGTTTTCTATAAAATCAGCTGTGCCTGGTGTGTAACTGTTATGGTGTTATTCCCCCTGATGACGCGGTACGGCGATTTTCTAGTAGGCCTCCATCTTTTCTATCTTTGTGTTACAGGCTCAGCTGGAGTCTGGGGAGAGCGGCCTGACCTCTGCTCAGCCCAGTGATGTGGCTGCATTGCTAAAACAGTTCTTCCGTGAACTTCCCCATCCCCTATTGACACCAGAACTCCAGGATCCTCTGTGTCAGATACAACAGCTTCTCACTGAGGAGGAGAAGGTTTCTGCCACTGCCTTGGTGACCTGCTTGCTTCCTACTATTCATGGGGAGACTCTCAGATACTTCTGCATCTTCCTTCAGAGCGTCGCTTCCAGGTAAGGAATGTAATAGGCATGGCCGCCACAAGGGGGAGCCTCATAACCGTGCATTTCTAAGGAAGATTTTCGATAAATATAAAGGAACACTCTAAACAAAACTTATGCATTTCTGGGGGCCCAAGCAAAGTCTAGGGGCCCCTGTCTGACCACTAAGCTCCACCCCCTGTCAACCCACTAAGCCTCAATCTCAGTTTAGCAGTACAGCCTGACCCCTTGTTATACTGCTCTACCCCTGGGAAGGGCCCCCTGGGCCCCTGTGCAGCTGCGCGGGTGGTATGTCTGCTTCTTTAGTATTTTATTTAGCCGTTTGTTGTTAGCAGGGGGCGCCCTGATCTCTGGGGTCCCAAGATTTGTGTAGTGGTAAAGTCCACCCTTATTTCTATGGACTGGATAGATGCTAAAAGCATCTATGGCATACAGATGCATGTATCTGACAAAAATGGTGTGTGAACAAGGCCATATTATCTTCTGGTTGTCAGGAGGCCTGGTTTGCCCCTGCTCTGCTTGCTACTAGCTTTGAAAATGGCACTAAAACCTATTGGGTTAGTTTTATGAAACCGTCTAAAAGGAAAACTGTCGTTGTTGCCCCATAGCAACCAATCACAGCGCAGCTTTAATTTCTTATAGTGCTCGTGTAACATGAAAGCTGCTCTGTGATTGGCTGCCATTGACGAGAAGATTTTCCTTATCCTTGTTGCCCATAGCAGAAGGGCATAGGGCAGAATACGAAATGAAAGCTGCATTGTGATTGGCTGGTATGGGCAACAAAGATACGACAGCCTTGTTTTATTTATTTTATTTTTGTAAGGCATATTCATAAATTGCCCCCACCCCCAATATTCTATTTACCTAATTACACTGCGACTTGTCACATGATGACTGTTATTAATGCCCTGATCATGGCAACTGCGTAGTTCACCCCATTCAGGTGGAGGGGACATGCCGGCAACACAACTTCTTCCTGTGTGTGGACATCACGTATGCAGTGAGCCCAAGAGGAGCGGAGGATAGGAGTGGTAGTGGCTCTGGCAGTAACAGTCAATCACAGTTGCTGTCCTCTCACCGTTGCACCGTAGGATCGTGCAGTGAAAGGAGGGCACACCCTGATGTTGGGACTCCTGCCTGATGGTAGTTGGGGTGACCGTGATGTTAAGGCAGGGTGTGTAGAGTGCAATGTCTTTACTGTAGTGCAATATGGGGGTTGTAATACATCCATCTATAGCAAAACACAATTACAACTGTACACAGTGAAATTCTCTCTCAGATAGCAATGTATGGATTTAGGCAACAATGAGTGTTATCTCTCTCTCTCTCTCTCTCTCTCTCTCTCTCTTTTCTCTCTTCAATGTCCACTGCAGGATACAGGGTTTTGAAGACACATCTGTCCAGGGTGTGTCCAAGTGTGATGGTTGTGTTAATAGGGTCCCTCACAGCAGTTAAGTCTGAATTGCTGTAGTAGCAGTCTACCTTGCTGGCTCCTATGCAGATTCCAAGTTCTCCTTTATCTTCCTCTCTTTCTTTCTCTTTAGATCTGTCAATCTTGCAGAGATCTGTCGATCTTGCAGAGATCTGTCGATCTTGCAGAGATCTGTCGATCTTGCAGAGATCTGTCGATCTTGCAGAGATCTGTCAGCATCTGAAGCTGGGATTTTTAACCAGATCTCTGCAGAAGATCCTGTCATAAATACAGTAAAGTCTGTGGCGGACCTCTATACCCCATATCCTTTTAAGAGTTGGGGGTTCGCTCTGGACTTTCAATGTACAATGTGTTTCTTTTCTACAGGTCTATTGAGAACAAAATGGATTCTGGGAATCTGGCCGTGGTTTTAGCTCCAAGTTTGTTCTCTAGCAGTAACTTGTCTGAGAAGCTGACGCTTGCCACAGAGAAACAGCTGCAACTTCAGGCGTCTGCAATCCAGAGCCTCATTGACCATGCACAGGATATAGGTAATAGATCATCTGTCAAATCTGAGACTGAAAAGTGAAAACATGGAATGAAGGGAAACTGTCAGCATGAAGGTGCAGGAGGAGCTAAGCAGATTGATATACACTATAGATTTGGGGAAATTATTCAACAAGATGTGTAATTTTATTAATTTTAAATCTCTGTTCTCTGAGCTCAGTAGTCATGTGGGCGGTCCTATCATTGACAGTCTTCTGTTTGTGTATACAGAGATGGCTGCCAATCACAAGTAAGACTGCCCACATGACTACTGAGCTCTGTTTTTTTCTGGTTTCATTTAAGGAGCAGATTAAGGACACTTTTTTGCGTGATGATCTGTAGTTTTTAATGAGTTTTGGAGAGCGTATGACTTTGATTACTTTTTAATTTTTTGAGGGTTATCATACTGCAGTAATAGTCAGTCTGTATCTTGTTAGTCATCTTGGAGGTACAGTTCCATAATCCTCGTGCTTCACACTTCCTGCATAAGTCTCTCTTTCTCGGCAGGGCAGCTCCCTACATTTATTCGGGAAAAGATTTCTGTTCCTTGTGATATGGTTGAAGAAGACTCTGTGACCCAAAACGCAGAGGGTCTTCGCCGGAGGCGCAGACGTAGCATGAGTGGTACAGTAAAAACGAGAATGTGTTATGAAAACTTGGTGCGCTTAGGGCCTGAATGGGGTTCCTTGGGCCTAACAGAAGACATGATTTTGCAGGTCCTCCCTCCATCCATACAGCTTTTGTACATGCCCACTATAGACGGCATCAAAACCATTGTGGTTATCGTTGTACACACAATCTGTTATTTTGTAAATCTACAATATTGACATGTGATTGACTCCAACATTTGTGCTCACTAGATGATCCTCTGGTGGGCCAATCCAACCCTATTTGTTAGGGTATGTCTTCATAAAAGCAGGCCTGAGAACATTAAGAACATGCCCTGGGGCCTCCAAAATTCACTCGATATGAAAGTCATTTGGCCAAGAAAAGTGGAAAGATAGCCACGGACACGTACTCTATGTATCCGACGCTCTTTTGAAGTCTAGGCGAGTCACAGTCTCTATAGCTTCCATAGACTTCAGTGGAGAGGACTACATATTCGCACAGTGGCCAAGTAGAATGAGGGACTCCACCATTCCCCGCCACCCCCCCCCCCCCGGAAACATCCAACAACATTATACCATGGTCACGTTTATATTTGCTCCCGAATCCATAGTTCCACTTGTTCATACACAGTCTTAGGGGCTGTAATCTCCATTGTCTTCTCCATTGTCCACTTCATTGGTGAGGGTGTGTAACCAAACGATTCATACAATGACACAACCTCTCTAGTTAACACAGCTGTTTTAATCTATGTCTACCACCTTAAGGTATTGTCAACGAGGCTTTAAGTAAGCTGAAGTCTGGCCTTGGTCCTTCCATTGATCGAGGAGGTGAGAAAAGGCTGAAGATTATTAATATACAATAAGCTTAGCTTCATGAGGGCGATCTTCTAATGACCGATATTTGCTTTGGGCAGATGAACTGGATCTTCCACCAAGAAACAAGACAAAACGTAAAGCTTCAGAGGATTCTGCTGGTGGTGAACAGTTTATAGCCAAGAAACGGTATGTATACAGGAACAAACACAGGATATCTGTGTTTTGGAACACTGATGTCCACAGGACATCATCAAGGTGTCACTATGTGTTGCTGCTCTCCAGAACGGATGGTAAGGCGTGGTAAAACCCAATGGGAAATAAGTCCAGAGAGTCAGGGTCTGCAGTTAACCAGTGTGCTTCTTTACTGGAGAAATTCAGGTGCAAAACAATACCGGCAAGACACTGAGTTGGCTTCTCCATTCTCCTCCTTGGCAGAAGAAGGTTTCATGTTGAGGAAAGGCCTGAGCTAGCTATCCCTCTGTCTCTCAGATGTCTGGCTCCCTGGCCAAAGTGCTGGTGGCCCAGGGTCTGTGGCCTAGTCATCCAGCTGGCTCCATGGTCAACAGGCTGGTAACCCAAGCTCATCATTCCCCGTCTCAACGTTATCTTCTGGTCATTCATGCAGTTTCAGTCTCTCCTTCTAAACACTGGTCCCTATCTGCAGACAACTATGGCCTCTGACTGCTCTCCTTCTATACAGTTTCTAGCTGTACTAGAATCTTATATTGGGAGGGGTGGTGTGGAGAAGCACAGCCTAAACAGGAACATTGTTACAATTTTTTTCTGTCTAACACAGGGACGTAGCTACAACTGACTGGGCCCCACAGCAAATTTTCTACAGCGCCCCCTTCCCCCCTCTGATATTGATACCTATCCTAAGAACAGGTCATCAATAGTAAAAAGCTTTTTTTTTTTTTTTTTCACCCAACAAGTATCAGTGTCCTAAATATCTGGAGAGGAGTAGTAGTGCTCTAATTCTATAAATGTAACTATATATATATATATACACACACACACACTACTACCCATATCCAGATATCTCCGATATAGAGAATAAGCAGATTGCAGATGGCATAGATACACACTCACATACTAACAATACTAACACACATACACACGCATATACACACATGCACACTTATATATACACACAGATAAACTCATACATATATACACATATAAACACACACAAACACATATACATATACACACAGATACTTATTTACTTATAGGCTGCAGGTTCTTCATTCTCCTCTGGTGTCTCTAGGAGGCTAAAGGACCTTTGGAATGCAGTAATGTTAGGATACAGGACCTTCGATCATGTGACCAAATGACGTCATCGAAGGTCCTTTAGCCTACGATTACTGCATTAAAAAGGTCCTTGATACTGGTATGTAGAATATTTACACAATTTCTAGTACATTTCAGGCCAGACTGGGCCCCCTGTAGATACAGTCACACTGGGGGCCCGGCCTGACCTGAATAGTACTAGAAAAGACACTGCTCCCAGGCCCCCTACTCCTGTCAGCCGGAAGCAGCTGCTTCCCCTGTAGTTACGACACTGGTCTAACATAGACTTGTATAGTGCTTCGATACATGTCTATGGGAATGAATTGGTTTTCAAGCAGTTCTTCCATACGTAAACAAGTCTTCAGACACAAACAACAGAGCTAAACCAGAAAGTCAGTGTGTGTTTTTTTTCCATCCAACGTTGCATTAGTAGTCAGTCATAAAGTTTCTCAGAAGTAGCTGGCTGTGCATTAACACTTTCCACAGTGCAATGGAAATAGAGTGCAATAACAGGATATTTTACAATAAACATATAAATGCAGTTCAACAATATGAAACAATATAAGTGCACAATAAAGTAGGAAGTTGATTGCTTTGCATAGTAATAAGGGCAAATGCCCACAGTCCAAAATACCCTTGCTCCAGGGCAAAACATACAGTCAGGGCCAAAAGTTTTGAGAATGATACAAATATTAATTTTTACAAAGTGTACTGCTTCAGTTTTTATAATGGCAATTTGCATATACTCCAGAATGTTATAAAGAGTGATCAGCTTAACAGCAATTACTTGCAAAGTCAATATTTGCCTAGAAAATGAACTTTATCCCCCAAAACACATTTCAACATCATTGCAGCCCTGCCTTAAAAGGACCAGCTAACATCATTTCAGTGATTGCTCCATTAACACAGGTGTGGGTGTTGATGAGGACAGGGCTGGAGATCAATCTGTCATGATTAAGTAAGAATGACACCACTGGACACTTTAAAAGGAGGCTGGTGCTTGGCATCATTGTTTCTCTTCTGTTAACCATGGTTATCTCTAAAGAAACACGTGCAGTCATCATTGCACTGCACAAAATTGGCCTAACAGGGAAGAGTATCGCCGCTAGAAAGATTGCACCTCAGTCAACAATCTATCGCATCATCAAGAACTTCAAGGAGAGAGGTTCCATTGTTGCCAAAAAGGCTCCAGGGCACCCAAGAAAGACCAGCAAGCGCCAGGACCGTCTCTTAAGTGTTTCAGCTGCGGGATCGGGCTACCAGCAGTGCAGAGCTTGCTCAGGAATGGCAGCAGGCAGGTGTGAGTGCATCTGCACGCACTGTGAGGCGGAGACTCTTGGAGCAAGGCCTGGTCTCAAGGAGGGCAGCAAAGAAGCCACTTCTCTCCAGAAAAAACATCAGGGACAGACTGATATTGTGCAAAAGGTACAGGGAGTGGACTGCTGAGGACTGGGGTAAAGTCATTTTCTCTGATGAATCCCCTTTTCGATTGTTTGGGACATCTGTAAAACAGCTTATTCGGAGAAGACGAGGTGAGCGCTACCACCAGTCTTGTCTCATGCCAACTGTAAAGCATCCTGAAACCATTCATGTGTGGGGTTGCTTCTCAGCCAAGGGAATCGGCTCTCTCACAGTCTTGCCTAAAAACACAGCCATGAATAAAGAATGGTACCAGAATTGTCCTCCGAGAGCAACTTCTCCCAACCGACCAAGAGCAGTTTGGCGATCAACAATGCCTTTTCCAGCATGATGGAGCACCCTTGCCATAAAGCAAAGGTGATAACTTAAATGGGCTCGGGGAACAAAACATAGAGATTTTGGGTCCATGGCCTGGAAACTCCCCAGATCTTAATCCCATTGAGAACTTGTGGTCAATCATCAAGAGACGGGTGGACAAACAAAAACCTACAAATTCTGACAAAATGCAAGCATTGATTGTGCAAGAATGGACTGCTATCAGTCAGGATTTGGTCCAGAAGTTGATTGAGAGCATGCCAGGGAGAATTGCAGAGGTCCTGAAGAAGAAGGGTCAACACTGCAAATATTGACTTGCTGCATTAACCCCTTCACGCCCGGAGCTTTTTTCGGTTCTGCATTTTCGTTTTGCGCTCCCTGCCTTCAAACAGCCATAACTCTTTTATTTTTCTGTTCACATAGCTGTATGGGGCTTGTTTTTTGCGGGACAAGTTGTACTTCCAACGCCACCATTTAATATTGCATACGGTGTAGTGGGAAGCGGGAAAAAAATTCCAAACCGGGTGAAATTGCAAAGAAAACGCTATTCCGTTACAGTTCTACGGGTTTCTTATTTACAGCGTTCGATGTGCATTAAAACTGATCCGTTACTTTCATTCTAATGGTCAGTACGAATCCAGCAATACCTAATATGTATAGTTTTTCCTGCGTTTTCATAGTGATAAAATAATTAGAAAGTTGCCTTTTTTTTTTTTTTTTTTTTTTTTTCCTTGTCAAATCTTGACCCCTATAACTTTTTGGTATTTACGTGTACAGAGCTGTATGGGGGCTCATTTTTTGCGGGACGATCTGAAGTTTTTATTGATACCATTCTGGGGTGTGTATGACTTTTTGATCACTTTTTATTTAATTTTTTTAGAAATAAAAAACGACAAAAAACGGCAAATCGCCATTTGGACGCTTTTTTCCGCCACACAATTCGCCGTATTGGAATTTTTTTTTTTATATTTTAAAAGTACGGGCGTTTTCGGTCACGGTGATACCCATGATGTCTATATTTATTGTTATTTAGGTATTTATTTTTTACTTATACGGAAAGGGGGGTGATTTGAACTTTTACATCTTTTTTTATTTTTTATATATTTTTAACATTTTTTTAAAATTTTTTTTTTTTTTTTTTACTATTAGAAAAGCTCAAATATGGGCTTATATATTGTGGCTTTTTTTTTTTTTTCTTTATGAGCAATTCTGGGTTTTATAGACTCAGAAATCCATGAATTGCTCATTTCTATCCTGGCCTGCCATCTAGTGGCCAGAATAAGAATTGCACTTTGAAAACTGTAATCCTCACCAGCGAGGATTACAGTTTTCATTATGGTGTACAGACACCCCGATTGGCCCACGGGGTGTCTGTACACCACCCGGAAGCGAACGCTTCCGGGTTTAGACGCAACTAGATGCCGTGATCACGTGTGATCACGGCATCTAGTCACCCCGGAAGACGCCGCCGACACGGTAGGTAGCGGCAAGTCTCTGCTGTTAGAAACAGCAGAGACTTGCCGGCCATGACGCCCGCCGCACCCGCGAGCGGGCGCCATGTGCCCGCATCGCCCCAGCGCCGTACATGTACGGCGCTGGTCGCGAAGGGGTTAATTCATTCTGTCAATATAAGCTTTTGTTACTCATAATATGATTGCAATTATATTTCTGTATGTGATAAAAACATCTGACAAACACACATAAAAACCAGAGGGCAGCAGATCATGTGAAAATAGAATATTTGTGTCATTCTCAAAACTTTTGGCCATGACTGTACATTTCAATCAGTCCCATCAAGATAAATACAGCAGCAGTGTGTATACTCCACCTGCCAGTCCTTTCATCCCAATGGTTCCGGTGGATAGGGGATAACTTGAATACCCCTTTTAAACTTGATATTTGTCTGCCTGAAGCTGCCTCCATGGGGTGCACACTACATATGGAATAGACAACCGCTACATTGACATGACAGTATCAAAACGGATCCATTCACGTAAAAGTACCTGTATTGTAGTATGCAGTGGCGCTTCTTTCTTTCATTTTTTATTTTTTTGCAGAAAATCTCTCAGGGAGGTTGTAGATGGCAAATTATCCAACGACGAATCAAGTGAACCAGTTTTAGCACCCTCTCCACTCCAAGGTTAGTGGTAAGGACCGCCCCATGCATCTCTTGCCTTCTAATAACATGTTATAGACCACTTTTTATAATTTTCTCCTTAGATAACTCTGAGGGTGTTGAGGTTTTTTCTGACTTCTTGCTGAGCCCAGATAACTTTTTGGATGTAAGTTCTGCATCCCCTGTCATTCCATCAACACCAGATTCCTCCTCACGAGGACAGAAAGCGAGGACTAAACGTCGAAACAGCAAACGAGGCAAGAGGTGAGAGATTAAATCCAATGTTCCACACATGCAGTGCTACTGCACTTGTTTATTCATGGATGGATGGATGGATGGATGGATATTTCTCTTCTGTGTATCCTATAAATACAGTACTACCCCTGCCTGACATGACCCGAGTATTGGACACAGTATACTCAGTAAGTAGTCCTGTGCCATCAAAGATGAGAGATTACATGGTGTCCATTCAAATTAATGAGGGAACCATGTAATACAAGGTTACATGGTGACTGGGGTTAGACGGTGAAATCCTCCTCTGATATTTATATGCTTATCTGTATGGAGATTTTTGGGTCAAAATATGGCATTGATGCCCACTGTTTTTGTAAATTAATATTGAAGATGTTCAGCCTTCTACAAACAGTAAAAATAATTTTTCTTACAGAATGCCATCTGGTCAGATCTCTCTTTCTCCTGCCCAGTTGGACAGAAAGGAAAAGGTCCGTAACTCTTTGAGACTCTTCCATCGAACACGAGCAACCAAACAACCGGTAAAAGTGAACCCAATAATTGTGTGTTATATAAAAAAAAAAGTAGCAAAATCTCACCAACTTTTTGAAGATGTCCTTGACTCATCTAAGACATAGTTAAGCTGGCAGACACATTAGATAGCTCTCGGATGGATGAGAGCTATTCCACTTGATCATACCCATCCACATATATGCTTGGCTCTGCAGAGTGTGCATGTGGTCTGGAAATGGAGAAGGGAGTATCCCACCTCAGGACACCTCTTGTGGTGGTTTATCTCTAAAAACAAAACTATTAGGTGTTTTCCAACAGCCCTATCCTTCTTTGACCTGACATGGGTCAGCTGGTCCAACCAAGATCGGTGGGTTCAACCAACATTAATCCTATGTGTATGGTCAGATTTAACATAATTAGTCAATCATTTTTGCCTTTCTCTTGTGTAGACGCCTGAGGGCAAGAGCATGGAGCCAAGTGGTTGGAATATAATGAAGCGGATGGTTGCTGAAGCCTTGGAGGGTCCCATTTTCAGTGGAAGAGATTTTCGAACAAACACTTTATCTGTAAAAGGATCAAACTCTGGTACGTTCCCAAGGCCTCGTCTAAGGTTATGAAATCAAAAGTTTCATCAAAGGGCTTTTAGGCTTTCATTCTGTTCTATAACTTTATTCAGGTTTCTGCTTTACTTTTCTGTAGGTAATACTACAG
The DNA here is from genome assembly GCA_900303285.1 of Rhinella marina. Taxonomy (NCBI): domain Eukaryota; kingdom Metazoa; phylum Chordata; class Amphibia; order Anura; family Bufonidae; genus Rhinella; species Rhinella marina. Next base: position 146,504 of record ONZH01029700.1, on the reverse strand, counting down.
AAGACAAAACCTCATGTACCGAAAATCCATTAACTCCTCCTTCGTTGAGGTCTTCTCCTTCTTGGAAATCTCTAGACATGAATGGTGAAGACTTGGATGAAATACATTCTGGAAAGCAACGCAGAGCATTACGTCGGTCACTTAGCATGCCGGAAAAAGTAGGTGACTGTGCCAAGTATGAAGAGGATCAAGAGACGATGAAACAGAATATTTTAAATCCAAGTGAGGAAGGTAGAAAAGAAGACAATAACCTTAACTTTCCGGAAGAAAAAACATCTATATCCAGAAATGATCAGCTACCTTTGGTGGATTCTTCAATTTCAAGGAAATCTCTTTTGATACCAAGCCAGGTATCTGAGGCATTGAGAATACCCATAGGTCACACATCCCAGTACCGAAGTGTACGCAAATTGGTCCTTAGTTTTCCTTGGGCCTCTGGAGCTACAGAAATGGATGCACAGTTGAAAGACTGGGAAAAGCTGACCACTCACACCATTAAACGCAAGGGGGCGAGAAGGTTTGGCCGTTCACTAAGTCAGGAGAGTGGATTAAGATCAAATGACGAAAGATGTTTACTTAAGAAAACAGATGAACCTTTTGTGGACAACTCCACTAACCTAAAAACTCTTAATGGCCGAAACAGGCAAGTCTTTGTCAGCCGTAAGAACATCACATTGAGCCACTGGGGGTCCCGTAGTCTGGATAGTGGATTCCAAACATCGGTGGATACATTGCCATTAAATATTGAAGGTCCGGTTTTGGAAAACCTCATAAAACTGGACAAAAGCTCCTTGATTTTAACAGATGTGGTAGAGGAGGGAGAGTATGGATACAGATGTTCTCCTAAATGCCCTATTCTTGGCACTAGGCTGGAAACCATTAGTGACATTGTCGATTTGTAAATTTTCACGCATCTATGAGCTGCTTCTGCATGTCTTTTCAACTGGGGAGAAAAATAACTTCTTAGTTCTTATCCTTTTGAGGGGGGGAAAAAAGACAAAAGTCCAAAATTTCTAAGAAAATTACAAATATCTAATGTCTGTTAGCTTAAACCTTGGTAGATGTCCACAGCTTCCCTAGAGAATCCAGAATCGGAGAGCCTTCTCCTTGGCACCAACCTCTCAAAACAAACCCTGCCATACTTGGTTGGTCCATTTGCAGCACTTATCAGACTCTGATATAAATTGCCTTTTAATGAAGTGTTTTTGCTTTTAATTAATCACATGTTAGATTATTTATTACACGTTTCGGTAGTGCAGATATTAAACTATTTTTATGAATATTCAAAGCATAAACGTATGTGTGCCGCCCACATATTTTTGTGACCTGTGTGGATTGTTCTTAAAAACGGATGCACTTTGTTCTACCTAGTAGATGGGAATTATCTTTGTTTGAATCCCTGTGATTTTAAACCTTACTCAGAAGTTTTCAAGACAACGGGTGTAATTAAGTCCTATTTACATACAATTTGACAATTTGGTTTTCTTAGCATATTTTTGCTTTGTGTTGATGTCCTTTTTATACTCTATGCTGTTTTTGTCCCTTTTTGTGTTGCTTTTGATTGCTATCGATGTTAATAACTTACAATAAATAAATTTTATTTTACATTTTACTGATCATTGAATCTCTGTTGGGTTTTGTAGAATGACTTATGGTCACATCATTTTATTTTTTTTTCTTTTATATTTATATATTTGATATGCTGCTCTTTTATTTCGTTCTAATTCCATATCTCCCCTAAGACTTCAGTTCATTAATTCAGCAATTTTGTAAAATTCCCATAACCACCCTTTTAAGTTCTGCACCTTTTTTATTCTCCTTTACCTTATAGCACTTATTGCTGTATATACTACTACCCTCTTTTATGTTTTTTTTTTTTTTTTGCATCCCAGACCCTCCACCCCCTATGGACATTTTGGCTGGTGCTAACCTAGCTCTCTCCAATCAGTGAGTAGAGGAGGGGTGCACAGGAGAAGCTGGCAGGATCTGTCTAGGTCTGTGTGTGTGTCATCTCTGTACACAGAGAGAGGAGAGCACGGCAGCCTCTCTCTCTCCCCCTTCGAATCACACGGATTACACTTCGGTCATCGTCACAAGCCAGCAACCCAAGGGGGGTCATCCTCTACGAGGCAGGAGGGTACCCAAGACATCATGGCTGAAGGAGGAGAGAGCGAGGATGAGATCCAGTTCCTCAGGACGGTGAGTGTTCACAGAGTTCTCTCTCTTTCTGGGAATAGACTGGAAAATTTTAATAATTTCTCGCCCCCACCCCACCTTTATTATCACACATTTTGGATTCTGTTCTACGCGACCTGACAGCTTGAGAGTCCAATCATCGACTTCATTGGTACAAGCTGAAGAGGTTAATTTACTGGAGGAAGGCGATGTATAGTCTTACCATGGACGTAGACACCTGTTGGACTCTAATCACGGCTGTGACAGGCTGTAGAGAGGGGGTGTTGACACTCGGGGGGGGGGGGGGGGGGGGGGAAATGTGTGAGTGACAGCAACCGAAAGGGAAACATAGCTGGGGGGTGAGACTCGAGAACTACTTTAAGGAACAGGAATGGGGGGGGGATTAAGGGGTAAGGGTTTTGTGTAACGCTTAATGTGTTCGATATCATAGTTTGTCCATGACTATAGATAAGGGTGGACATCTTTGGTATTTAGATTGCTAGCTCTTAGGTCTGATTTTTATTTTTTTTATTTTTTTTTTACACAGCATTATTACTTGAAATTGAATTATACTGTTAAATAAGTGATTTATATGGAGTCAAATGAGGCATAAAATTTCACGTCTGTCCTCTGTGGTATACATTGCATCCTCCTTGGAGGACTGAATTAAGTTCTAGGTTTAGCAGACGGGCACTGGCTAGGCCAGGGTGGCCGTGAAGTGCTTTATAATGTAATCTCATGTTATAACCAGAAGCCCCCCTCCCCCTTTTTTTTTTTTTCTCTAAACACAGCGCCACTCATGTCAGTAAGGCAGTGTCTGGTATTGCAACTGAGCCTCATTCCAGGGTTTAGGGCTGAGCTGCAATACTAGATGCGTCCTCGTGGGCAAGAGTGGCGCTGTTAAAAAAAAATAAAATAAAATAAAATTATAATAAAAAAATAAAAATAAAAAAAAAATGACCAATTTAATGGTTATATTACAGAACTGCATAACTAACGATTCCATAAAATAGTTAGCAGAAGCCCTCACTTTGTATGGATGAGTCATAATAACCAGTAGAGAAATTTTATAGAGGGCGATTCCAATCATAACATTTTAGGGAGTTGCTAGTTGTGTAATTTCCCAATTTTCCCAACTAGTGAAACAACCAAACTTTCTAATATCGTGTGATATTGTCTGTTACATGACCATGTCAGCTGGCTGGCTAATATGATTGTCACTGTGGTGCAAAATTTCCTTAGGGAGCATCCAGTGGCTCCCAATTCTCTGATTATGGTAGAATTTTCTGGTAACCTTCTTTACATCTATGAGACGTCCACCATGCACATTGTAGATTCTGCTACATGTCTGCTTCATAATGCACAGCACAGGCTGACGCAATACACAGACTTTTATCTTGCAGTCCATAGAAATACTTATACTTACATACCACCCTCATGCAACTTTTTTTTAAGGACTTAGCTGATTTGACACATTCGGGCTACATGGACTATGACAAATCAATTCTTTTTACAATCGCATGGCAAAACCTTTCTTTTTATGAGCGCAAAAGGATAGAAAAAACAACCCTCCTATAATCAAAGTTGCATGGTGAGGCCTGCGGCATACGACAATTTCTTAACCCCTTCCCTTCAGCACACGGCCCTTCTGCTGCCCCTCTATTGCCCCTACCTGGTGCTACCTGAGACAATCACCTCACCTGGCCTCATTGATGGTGCACCCCTGATTGTAACTCAGGATTAGTAATGTTATATAAAATATTTTTACATGGACACCTTGGGGGCAATTTTTATGATTGCATTTTACTCATTATGGGCTAAAAATATATTTTTAAAATTGGTCTTTGCAGTGTATCTCCAAAATGGCTGAAAACAGTCTATATATATATATATATATATATATATTATATATTATATATATATATATATACATATATATATATTTTTTTTTTAGTACTTGTATCACTTCTCCATCCGGTCAGGTTGATGAGTTTAGGCTACTTTCACACTAGCAGCAATGGTGTCGTAGTTTTGGTCCGGCTGCCTCTCGGCATATTTACAATGCTACGACCGGAACTCCGGCCTGCTCCCATTATAGTGAATGAGGACGGAGCGTAGTAGCGGCAGCACGGATCTGGCAGGCTAATCACCTGCCAGACACCCGTACTGCTAATGTGAAAGTAGCCTTAACTATAATGAGTGTTTATGAGTTCAGGAAAACGGAGATAAGGCTTCACATGAGCCATCAGCTGACTGGATTGAGATGTGGTAATCTACAACCAGACTAATTTTTGTAACCCCTGTATCTCAAAATAAAGACCAACTAAAAAAAAAAAAAGTTTTAGCCTGAAATTAGTAAAATGCAATCATAAAAAAATCCCACTGTCCTTCCTGCATAAATTGCTTTACTTTTAATAAAGGTCTGGGCCAGTACAATGCGCCAGCACATGGGATGCACTCATTGCCTGATGCATTATCATATAAAGATTAGAACAATTAAAGGGGTATTCCCATATTATGTTATGTCTCGCCTCATCATTTTCTACGTCAGTTTTAGGTGTAGAAAATGATCTAAGTGTAAGTCAGCAAGGAAGCGGTCTCACATTTATACCGCTGCAAGATGTGCCAAAGTTATGTAGAGGCCGGCGCCTCTTGATAACTTCAGCAGATCCACCACCAGGTATAGGGGTTATTAAGAACGATGTCTTAAACGCCAGTCTTAATAAATGACCCCCATTGTTTTTGGTAAATTTTGTGACCTATAAGCTCCACCCCAGAAAAATTCAAACCCATCAGGGACGGCCCACTTATGGGCTGGGCTTGAATAAGACCTGCCCATTTTCAGTCCGGGACTGCTCAAATTGCTGGGACTGTCTGTGAAAATTAGGGCAGTCCCTGCAAATTCAGGACTGTTGGCAAAAGGTTCTTTGTGATTACTACAAGATGTCCTCTCTCCCCGTGATTACTTCCATAACTTGACTTTCGTGAATCTTTAGAATAAATAAACTCTAGGTGTGAATATCAGAATCTTGTTCTATAAACTTATATAACCTGCGGTCAACAGGTTTACCTCCCCTTTAAGGACCCTTGCGGGGGGGGGCCTTGGTTACTACACATGGTGTGGCGTACAGAGTCTGGGCCTGTAGATGAATCCCTGCTCGTGCTGTCAGCAGAAGAGGAGATGGTTCACCTGATCTATAAAAAGCCGGAGTGAAGCCTGAGAGAACAGGAGAAAAGATGTGGCCTAAATTTATTTTCAGCGAGAAGCACTGGGGCCTCCCTCAGATGCAGTCTTAATCTAATCTTCCTGCTATACAACAGGTTGTACAGGCCTCGAAACGCGCCGCCTCGATGTAGCACAGGGTACCTGATGTACCTCTGGCAGTCTCATCACTTTCAAAAGATCTAAAATTTCGGAAACAAAAATGTTTTATTTCTCGGCACCTGAGAAAATCATTATTTCTGAAATATTAATCCTGCTGGGAAGCCTGGGCTGCAAGTTGTAGAATGACCTAAATTATTAAGACGCAGTAAGGCATCCTTGATGTTCTTCCTACTATTCCATGCCTCTGAACCACAGCCGTAGCTGCCAGCCAGTGCGTTTACACGGCAAGTACCTTGCGTATTACTCGTGCCTCCGTGTGTACTGCTTTCATGGCCGTATTGATTCAACCTTGTGGACAGTTCATGACCAGGGGCCAAACTTGCCTCCATGCAAACCAATGCTGGCCACAAATGGTAGGCAGGAAAAAAAAAAACTAAGCCAGAGGTGGACATACTGCCTGGGCACCTGAATTAGCTGCAAAGGGGCCTGTGTCAGAGGGGGGCCCTTCCCAGCTGTAGAGCCAGTGCCCCCACTACACTGCTAAGCTGGGCATAGTGTTGCAGTTGGAACCCCTGAAATGCCAAATCCACCCCAGGTCCACCTCTGCTACTTTTTTTTTATACTTTTTGAATATCTGTCCAGACCACAGGCACAATATCGCCATGTGCAATGTAGGCTTTCCCCCTATGGCACATATCTAGGATAATCCATCACTATCTGATCAATTGCTGCCTTTGTTTCACAAAGTGCCATTTCTGACATGGCCGAGAATTGTTCCTTAACCCCATTCGCTTAAATAAAAAATCCCAAAATAACAATGGCATACCGTAGTGAGTTCAGCCGGGACAAAGAGTCAAATTTTTGCCCTTCCCCTTTATCTAAATTCCCATGCAGAGGGGCTTGCAATGCTTGTTTTAGATCAGGGATCAGCAACCTTCGGCACTCCAGCTGATGTGAAACTACAACTCCCAGCATGCAAACATGCTCGGCTGCTCTTCTAACTCCCATAGAAGTGAATGAAGCATTCAGGGAGTTGTAGTTTCTGAACAGCTGGAGTGCTGGAGGTTGCTGATCCCTGCTTTAGATGGTGGTAATTGCCCAAGGCTTTGGTGGCCCACAGATACTGAACCCCAGGAACAAACTAAGACCACCAAGGATTTTAGTATGAACCCCTTCACAGCCCTATACCACCAGGGATTTCACCAATAACCACCCCACTATTTAGTCATTGTGTAGCGCTATTATTTGGACAAAGAATAGTAGTTTTATTTGGGCATGATGTTTCTGTTAGTAAATCTGGGGCAGTTAAGCCTCAAACATGCTGAACCCCCCACCCTTCCCCGGGAACATCTACATTTAGGTGGAATTTAGGAAGCCCCATCCATTTCTGCCTGGGACAAGACAAATTCAGCACAGTCCCAGCGTATTTGGGAAAATATGCATTCAGTGGCAGTAGTAGGTAGCTAATACAGTATATGGCAGTGTTACAGGACATGTATATGGGCACTAAGCAGTAGCATTATTTGGATACTGTATAGGGGTAGTATCTTACCATTGAATGGCAGTGTTATTTTGGTATTATTTGACAATGTGTATCTGTCTTATATGTATATTATAAAATGTTGAGAACTGTTTTAAAAATGGCAAGTGGGGGGCTCCCAAGGTCACAATTTCTGAGGTCCCTAGCTATGCCCATATTGTGTAGACCACAGGTATAAGGGGCTATTCAAGCCCAGTTGAGACATACTTACCAACAATGTCGTTGTTAAATTTAGTACATTTAAGCCCCACCCTCCAGAAACTCCACGAACTATCCTGGAACGCCCACTTAAGGGCGGTGCTTCCATAAGCATCACCTATTTTTGGACTGGGACAGCCCAAAGCCCCTGAAAATTATGGACCGTTCCTGCTAATTAATTTGAGGCTGTTGGCCACCATATTGATATTATAATCTAAAACTTCAGTGTTCTGTTGGGGGATACATTTTCACATCATTTGCCTCGGTTCCCGAATCAAGTTTAATTATGCAGTGATATGTCCTATGCCCAAATATCCCTGCCTTACAAGGTTGGCATTCAGGACTCTAGGAAGGTTAGGTGTGACTTCATCAGTAAGCAGGTAATGGTAGCCCCTATTAGTCTTCACCCAGCTTAACCAGATCTTATGAAAGAACAAATGCTCAGAATTTGGCAGACGACGTTTATGGATTGTCCGTGAGTAAAAACCTTCTTGGAGAAAGAATGAAGTGAAGTACTTGGTCATGTGAGCAGTGGATATGCAGAGGTTACCATGGTAACGTCATACACCGCGGCTGGTTCGAGACCATTTTAGGAACTTTGATTGTTAGATTTCTTGAGCAGTTGTATATTTATGAGAGCACAGCAATGACATCTCCTTATTTTATACTAAAGTTTTCTATAGCAATATTAATTAAAAACCGTCAAGCTGTACGTTTTATTTTGCTATTATATTGCTTTCATTATAATAGTATTTTTTTTTTTAATTAAAATATGTTTTTTTTATATTCGAAATTAGGAAAATTCATGATCCTTTAGGGGCCCCCACATACCATTTATGAGAATAGTTGTCAACAGTCCCAAATTTGCTGGAACTGTTCCTAAATTTCAGAGACACTCCCTGCAAATTTGGGCCAAAATGGGTGGTATTTGTGTAAGCCCTGCCCACAACTGTCCAGACAATTTCTGGATAGTCTGTAAAAATAGGCAACTTTTTTTTCCTGTGTCGATGAAAAAAATAGATGTACACGTGACTTTTTTTGAGGCTGGTGTTACTTGACTAGGTTATTTTGGTGGTAATGATCATCATTTTACAGCTCACAGTAAATGCTGGTAATTAATTATCATTATACCATTTATAATAATCTTTATCATTCATTATGGTTTTCCAATATGTCTGTAAAATATTTCTGGCTGTGCATGATTTTGGGATCGATTTGTCCAGAAAAAAGAAAAATTCTGGTAACCCTGCCAGGAGAAGATTGGCCATAGATCTTACAGGGAAATTTCCCGGTGGGCCGATGTCCAGAGGCCACCTGAGCCCTCCTCACAGCCGCCAGTGGAAGTTTTTGGGGATGTATTTTGTGGTGCTGGCAGTATTTTGTGATGGTCTGTGGTATTTGGCTCTGTTGGGCAGTATAATGTGCCACAATATGGTATTGCTGGCCCTGCCTTCCATCAATTTAGACCAGACTACAAAATGGGGCCACTTTTAGTATTTTTTTCAGGGCCACTTTAAGTTCCCAGTCCACCGCTACCAATTGCAGTGTTGGCAAGTATGATGGGGTCATCTTGTGTGGTAACCTCTGCACGCCACAGAACCATGCCTCAGGCCTGTGCATCTATTAACCAGACCTTCTTAGTATCCGAGAGAGGAGGATGGCCACCAGTCACTAAACTAAAAAATATATTTGTACCGTGTTAGCCTGCAGATACTGTCTTTAACATCACTTGTCTCATCTATCTCGTTATTCCTATGTACTTTGGTGTATTGTCTTATGACGGACAATGGCGGCATATCGCCAGGATATGCCCCCATTGTCTTATAGGTGCGGGTCCCACCACTGGGACCCGCACCTATATCCAGAGTGGAGCCCCACAAGCTGGTGGCCAGAGGACTCCGGTTATGCCACCACCAAGCCGGCTCCCCATAGAAATGAATGGGAGCGTACTGCGCATGCGCGGTCCCCGCTCCCATTCATTTCTATGGAGCCGACGGAAATAGCTGAGCCTGCGCTTTCGGGGCTCCGTTCTGGATATAGGTGCGGCAATGGTTTTTTTCTTTTGAATTTTTTTTTTTTTTTTTTTTTTTTATAATTTAAATTGACAATCAATTTTTCATATTTTTGTGGCTATACATATATGCACTCACCCATTGTGAGCTCCTCTAGGATTAGTCCTATAGATTCCTAGTCCAAGGAATCTCTGAAAGCTGCCAAAGCTGAAAAACCAACTGGACAAAGAGCATACCCCTGAGAGAGAAAGCCTTACATCCATACAGATCATAGAGAACCAAGGTTGTGCTGGATAAAGACAGTAAGGTACTGCTTGGTTATGGCAAAAGACTTTACTGCTTGTGGTATGGGAATATTGCTTCAGCGCCTTCCACACTTTGAGACAAACACGCCTTCCGGATCTAAGATCTGCATCCTGCAGACCGAGCATTGCAGAAAGAGTAAATGAGAATGGAATTGCATGGCTGTGGTTATTTGGGAATATTGCAAAGTGTATTTAGAAATAGAGACTTTGGCAGGATTACCACCATCATTGCTGCTGCCTATACACAGCTATTGTGAAGAGCCTACTCTGCAATATACCTCCTATTGCTGCTATATGTACTGCAGCTCCTATCATTTATTCAGTAAAGAGAGACCATGTTGAATTGTAACTAGAGATGAGCGAGCATACTCGTCCGAGCTTGGTGCTCGTTCGAGTATTACGGTACTCGTAAGTGCTCGCTGCTCGGACGAGTATCTCGCCATGCTCGAGGAAATGGCAACTTCCGCATTGTGCATTTTTGGCGCCTATAAACTCAGCCAATCACAAGCCAGGAGACTCTGCGGTACACCCAGCATCACGTGGGGCCCTTACATGTCGATAGCAGGGGTTGGCTGGCCTGATCAGGTGACCCTGGAATATACTAGTGACTGCCCGCGGTGCTCGGCTCAGATGCTGTCTGGATGTCGTTAGGGATAGAGCTGCTGCGTTTCAGGGAGAGTGTTAGGGCCTGCATTTAGTTCTTTGTTAGGCAGGAGTGATCTCACAAGAACCCAACAGCCCTTCTAAGGGCTACAAGATTTTTTTTTTTTTTTTTTTTTGTCGCTTGGCTGGCTGGCACTAGTAGTGCAGCTATCGCCATATATAACCTTCTTTTTTTTTTTTTTATTGTTCTATCTCAGTGATACAAATCCATTTCATACAGCAGTGTGGAACCATTCTGTGTGTCACAGTTCAGCTGTCCACTCACTACAATCCGTATTTTCTGTCCAGTTGACACATTCTGTACGTCACTTAATTAAACCAGGTCTTTTGCTCTCACTCATACAGCTAGATCACAAAAATCTTGCAACTAAGCAGACCAAGTCTGCCTAATCTAATAGTTTCCGTGTAATTGCTCCATACTGCACGGTACGTAAATAACATACGTAATTTTGATCTAACTTATCCACCTATATATTCACTTGTTCAGACTGAACAAGTTTGTGGGTTTCAGAACAGCAGGCCCATTTATTTTATTTTTTTTTTATATAATACACTTCTATACAGAAAATGTTGAACCCCAGGGCTAAGGGTCGAGGGCGTGGGCATTCAATTACTGCAGGGGGCAGAGGCCGTGGTCCTGGGCAGGGTGAGACAGCACCTGCTGATGAGGGAGCAGGGGAACGCTGCAGAGCTACACTCCCTAGCTTCATGTCTCAACATACAGGGACACGTGGTAGAGGACTGTTGAAACCACAACAGTGTGAACAGCTGATGTCGTGGATTGCGGACAATGCTTCAAGTAATTTGTCCACCAGTCAGTCTTCCACGCAGTCCACCCACGTTACCCAAGGGAGCACTCCTCTGGCTCCTCCACCTCAACCTTCTTCCCCCCAGTCTGCCCCCTCCCAGGAAAATTTGGAATGCCATCCGGCATACTCTCAGGAACTGTTTTCTGGACCCTTCCCAGAGTCACAAACCACTTCTCAGGTTGCTGCTGACCTCGTTCCCGATGCCCAAGTTTTCCAACTGTCGCAGTCTGTGGGTGATGATGATGATGATAATGTTGACTTAGTGGAAGAAGTTTGTAAAGAGGTGTCGGACGATGAGGAGACACGGTTGTCAGACAGTGGTGAAGTTGTTGTCAGGGCAGGAAGTCCGAGGGGGGAAAAGACTGAGGAATCGGAGGATGACGAGGTGACTGACCCAAGCTGGGTTGATAAGCCGAGTGAAGACAGTGCTTCTGAGGCCGAGGCGAGTGCTGCACCAGAACAGGTTGGAAGAGCCAGTGGTGTGGCCAGAGCGAGAAGCAGGGCCAGAGCTGGTGCATCAGCAGCAACTGTTTCACATAGTGAAGCTCCCGTGGTGAGGCCTAGATGTTGGCAAGTCTGGGGGTTCTTTAAAGAAAGTGAGGATGACCGACGGACTGTGGTGTGCAACCTGTGCCACACCAAGATAAGCAGGGGTGCACCACTACTAGCCTAACCACCACCAGCATGCGCAGGCATATGAGTGCTAAACACCCCACTCAATGGAACCAAGGCCGTTCACCACCTCCTGCGGGTCACACCACTGCTCCTTCCCCTGTGTCACTCGCTGCCTCTGCTAGTCAACCCCCCTGCCCAGAACCCTGGCACGAGCGCCTCCCGCCGGAAAACCACACCTTCGCCTCCACGATCCTCCACAGTGTCCACCAATGTGTCCCAGCGCAGCGTTCAGCTGTCTTTACAGCAGATGCTGGAGCGCAAGAGGAAATACAGTTCTACCCACCCACATGCCCAAGCACTCAACGTCCACATCTCCAAATTGCTGAGCCTGGAGATGCTGCCCTATAGGCTCGTAGAGACCGAGGCCTTTCGCAATCTCATGGTGGTGGCTGCCCCTCGGTATTCGGTCCCCAGCCGCCACTATTTTCCCCGATGTGCCGTCCCAGCCCTACACCAGCACATGTCACAGAACATAATCCGTGCCCTGACCAATGCTGTTTCTGAGAAGGTCCACCTAACCACGGACACGTGGACAAGTGCTGCCGGGCAGGGACACTATATCTCACTGACGGCACATTGGGTTAACTTGGTGGAGGCTGGGACCGAGACTGACCCTGGGGCCGCTCATGTACTGCCCACACCGAGGATTGCGGGGCCTACCTCGGTCACGGTCTCTCAGACGTACTATGCCGCCTCCTCCACCGAATTACCATCCGTGGGCACGGCGCCTTCAGTCGGTAGCTCTAGGTGCAGCAGCAGTGCCGTGGGTAAGCGCCAGCAGGCAGTGCTCAAACTGCTGAGCTTAGGTGACAAAAGGCACACCGCCCAAGAGCTGTTACAGGGCATCACGGCGCAGACCGATGTGTGGCTGGCACCGCTGAACCTCAAGCCAAGCATGGTTGTGTGTGACAACGGGCGTAACCTGGTGGCGGCTCTGCAACTTGGCAGACTGACACGTGCCATGCCTGGCCCACGTGTTCAATCTAATAGTTCAGCGGTTCCTCAAGACATACCCCAATCTGTCTGATTTGCTCACCAAGGTGCGCCGCATCTGTGCGCATTTCCGCAAGTCGACCACAGATTCTGCCACTCTCAGGGCAGCGCAGCGCCGCCTACAACTGCCCGCTCACCGACTGTTGTGCGATGTGCCCACGAGATGGAATTCCACATTAAACATGTTATCCAGAGTTTACCAGCAGCGCAGAGCGATTGTAGACTGCCAGATGTCAACTTCCACCAGAACTGGTAGTCAGGTCACTCAGATTTCTCAAGTCTACAATGAGGAGTGGACGTGGATGTCTGATATCTGCCAGGTGTTGAGCAACTTTGAGGAGTCAACACAGATGGTCAGCGGCGATGCCGCCATTATCAGCCTCACCATCCCGCTGCTTTGCCTGTTGAAAAACTCACTGCTCAGCATGAAGTCGGATGCTTTGCGCTTGTCACAAGAGACGGTGGAGGAAGATACGTCGCTTGATAGCCAGAGCACCCTCCGGTCTGTTTCTCAGCGCGTATCGGAGGAGGGGGATGAGGAGGAAGAGGAGGAGAATGTCGGCGAGACAGTAGAGGGTACCAGTGCTCAGTCCTTAACTCTTGAGCGTGTATGGGCTGAAGAGGAGGACTTGGAGGAGGAGGAAATGGAGAGTCAGGCCAGTGAGGAGAGGGAATTCTTACGTGTTGGGACTCTGGCGCACATGGCAGACTTCATGTTAGGCTGCCTATCCCGTGACCCTCGCGTTAGAAGCATTTTTCAAACACCGATTAATGGGTGTTCACTCTCCTGGACCCACGGTACAAGCAGAACCTTTCCACTCTCATCCCTGCAGAGGAAAGGAGTATGAGAGTGAATAGATATCAACAGGCCCTGGTGCACAAGCTGAAACAATCCTTCCCATCTGACGCCGCTAGCGGCAGAGGGCATGGTTCTGTGGGCCAAGTAGCGGGGGAGAGGAGGTGAGCAGGCAGCTTGTCCGGCACTGGCAGGGGAACGCTCTCCAAGGCCTTTGCCAGTTTTATGTCACCCCAGCAAGACACTGTCACCTGTCCCCAGTCTAGGCAGAGTAGGGGGGAGCTGTACAGAAAGATGGTGAGGGAGTACCTAGCTGACCATACCAACGTCCGTAGCGATCACTCTGCTCCATAAAACTACTGGGTTTCAAAGCTGGACACGTGGCCTGAACTGGCGCTGTACGCCTTGGAGGTGCTGGCCTGCCCTGCCGCTAGCGTGCTGTCAGAGCGGGTATTCAGTGCAGCTGGTGGCGTCATCACCGATAAGCGTACACGCCTGTCAACTGACAGCACTGACAGTCTGACTCTTATTAAAATGAACAAAGCCTGGATTTCACCGGAATTCAAATCTCCTCCGGGGGAAAGCAGCTAAAGATTTACATTACTTATGTATCGGATTCCTCTTCTCTACTCCTCCTACTCCTCCTCCTTGTCGTCTTTGCCTAACGCTGACCAAAAAAACGCCATTTTTTAGAGGTCCAACTGGCACTCTTTTACCACAATTTTTCAGGAGGTCAACCTACAGGCCCTCTCTCTAAATAATTTTTCCGGAGGTCCACCTACAGGCCCTCTCTCCAAACAATTTTTCCAGAGGTCCACCTACAGGCCATCTCTCCAAACCATTTTTCCGGAGGTCCACCTACAGGACCTCTCTCCAAACAATTTACGTCTTTTTCCTCTCTTTCTCTCTCTCCAAACTATTTTTCCGGATAGCTGCCATATACGGTATTAAACTGAGTAGTATACATAGAACACATGCCACACTTGATCAAGCTCATAATTTACAACTGTACCGGTTGATGCTAAATTTTTAAGTTGAGGTCCTGCGTCATCATTCTGACTACATCCGGCTGTTGTCACCACCACACACGCTAGCCCAGGGGGCACTCCTCTGTCTCTTCCAGCTCAACCTCCTTCCCCCCAGCCTGCCCCCCACCTACAGGCCCTCTCTCCAAACAATTTACCCGGATAGGGGACGTATTAGATATTATACTGATTTTTGTTTGTTCCTCTTTTAATTGGCTCCTGACCTGTGATAGGCAGAGCATGGACACGTCCCCTTAGCTGCAGTAGAAAAGACACTCCCCTGGCCAGAGCAAGCTCTTTTTCCTTTTCCGTGTTCGAAAAATCCATGAAATATATGGTCCCAAGATAGGGGACATATACGATTTTAAACTGAGAAGAATCGATACCACACATGCCCCACTAGGAGAATTTGGGGTAATGGTGGGATTAGGCAGCCTCAGAGGCATCCATGCATGCAGCCCCTGCAGTTTCCTGTCCATTTCCGTGGTTTTTCCATCATTTTCTGAGGTTTCCAGGTTTTCACCCAGCCTTCCCTAGGCAGAGCCTTGGTCCCCTGCAAAAATGCTCGAGTCTCCCATTGACTTCAATGGGGTTCGTTATTCGAAACGAGCACCCGAGCATCGGGAAAAGTTCGACTCGAATAACGAGCACCCGAGCATTTTAGTGCTCGCTCATCTCTAATTGTAACCAAATGGGCAGGGACGGACTGGCCATAGACGCTACAGAGAAATTTTTGCTGGGCCAATGCTCAATGGGCTGCCAGCTTGGTACATAAAGATCTTATGCTCTCAGCATTAATTATTTTAGGAGCATCAGGCACTCTTAAATTCAATTGTGTCGCCATCCACTGTGGCACGGGCGGTGGCATTGTGTGCTGCCCTGTAGTATTTGGTTTTGCTGGGGCAGTATATTGTGCTGCACTGT
The DNA here is from genome assembly GCA_900303285.1 of Rhinella marina. Lineage (NCBI taxonomy): Eukaryota > Metazoa > Chordata > Amphibia > Anura > Bufonidae > Rhinella > Rhinella marina. The sequence continues at coordinate 131,064 of ONZH01029700.1, read as the reverse complement.
GGTATTTGGTTCTGCTGGGGCAGTATTTTGTGCTGCACTGTGGTATTTGGTTCTGCTGGGGCAGTATATTGTGCTGCACTGTGGTATTTGGTTCTGCCGGGGCAGTATATTGTGCTGCACTGTGGTATTTGGTTCTGCCGGGGCAGTATATTGTGCTGCACTGTGGTATTTGGTTCTGCCGGGGCAGTATATTGTGCTGCACTGTGGTATTTGGTTCTGCTGGGGCAGTATATCGTGCCCTACTGTGGTATTTGGTTCTGCCGGGGCAGTATATTGTGCTGCACTGTGGTATTTGGTTCTGCCGGGGCAGTATATTGTGCTCTACTGTGGTATTTGGTTCTGCTGGGGCAGTATTTTGTGCTGCACTGTGGTATTTGGTTCTGCCGGGGCAGTATATTGTGCTCTGCTGTGGTATTTGGTTCTGCTGCGGCGGTATTTTGTACTGCAGTACAGTATTGTTGGCCCACCTGCTTCTGTTGTCCCTGCCACACACGTGTTGACTCCACCATCCATCTGCCAACCCTACACTTGTTCTTCTGCCAATCGTCCACCATCAAGGACACCCCAACCACCATCATTCAGGAGACCTGAAGAGTCCAAGGTGTGCCCCCAGGGAAGAAAGGGTACACCCTTCACTCAATGCATGACCCCTGTGAGAGATTAATTGAGGACAGCCACCGTGGAACACCACTACTCCTATCAGTGCCTATCACTACTACTACCCTCTTCCCTACTCTCACCCCGTGGGTCGCTGCATATATTACAACAAAGCTGAATCAGGAAGTTTATTCAGTGATTTAATCATTATTATATGCCCCATCTACACCTGTAGCCAAGTTGCAGCTGAAGGTCCTCAGGTCTGTTATCTGTAGGGTGAAGCCATCACTGAATGTAAGACTGTGTGACCGTAGGTGTCTTAGCAGCAGGGTGTGAAGCTCGTCATTGAGTTGACTGGAAACAGCTGAGAAAGCAAGCTATTATTACACAGTATAAGGACTCATGGCCCAAGTCATACATAACTGTAATATAGCTTCCCACACCAATGTACAGACCCTGTGCCCCTCTATACCTCTACTTCATGGCACACGCCAAATGACGTATGTGCAGTATAGTATACAGAGTCTGTTCATCTCCATAATAGCTATCTCCATGTGAAGGCTTCTGATCTTTATCTAGAGCTTGATGCGGTGGCATTTGTTTCTTGGAGTACTATAGATGCCTGGGTATGGTGGAGCCAGGGGTCATTTGACGCATAGCTGATATCTGATGGTTCTGAGGGACTATTCTGGATTATTTAAAACTTTATTTTGGGGTGATTTTTGGATCCACATGAGATTATCTGTACCCCATGCAGATCCTTCAGATTAATACAGGTTCCTCTCTGGGAGGCTTATTGTTCTCCAAAGACGATAGCTTATGAGTAAAGTCTAGTAGGTCAACTTGTCTCTGAGGACGTTATACTCAGGGGTTATACTCCTCAGAGTTTGGGCACAGGATTTGACGTGTGACCTGGCAAAAGATGGTAGTATCTGCTAGATTGACCAGTACTGGGAAAGTCATTGAGCATAGCTGTGGGACTTCCCTGTCCTGGTCTTCAAATGTGTTGAGCTGGACAACTTCTCTTTGAAGAACCAAATGTCCTGTTAGGATGCCCATACACAATTCGGCCGCCCGGCCACATTGTGCACAGGTATATTTAGAGTAGTAGCCTACCTTCCCTCATAAAGTCATTTTGTAATCGCTTCTCATGCTATATCTCTACCTGGCCACTAACAGTGTTGAACCATTAGCCATGGTGGGATGATGTCTCTAAGAGGCTTTAGGGATTTATGATGCGGAGTCTGAGTCAAGTAACTCCACATTTGGGCCATGACGCACATCATTAGCAGATTTGCCTGGTTTCTCAGAAAAAAAGGACCATTTTTTGCCTGGTTTTGTAGGCCACCAAGACTAATTTTTACCCTGGATTTCCATAGTTTATTACGGTAATTGACCTGTAGACTCATCATGCGTTGGTCGAGCTTGATGTTGAGCTCTTCTGCTCGTTGGTCGAGCTTGATGTCGAGCTCTTCTGCTTGATGTTTTCTCGGCGAACCAACGCAAACATGCTCATGCCAGGGTTATTTGAGATGCGGGTGTCACGAGCCTCTGGAAGCAGCCAGTAAGGTAGCAGAGAATCATCTGGGTATGCACAAGGACAGAGCAGTGCTGGGGATTATGGGAAATGAAGTGTGAGGAGATGCGTTCAGGTCATGGCGGACCAGCACAGCGACCATGACACTCTACACTAGCAATTGGAGCTGTCTTATTGAAGCAAAAGGTAGATGGGAATAGTTGAAAGGTAAAAACCAACAGGTTAGTGATTGTACGGTACGCAATGTGAGTAGTGTTTGTTTTTTGTTTATTTTTTTGGAAAATTAGGTTTTTAGATAAATCCTTTAACCAACTTGCTGGAAAGGCCCTTAAGCAAGAAAGAAGCAACGCTATCCAAATCGAAAGTTTTCTTGTTGGAATCCTTTTGCTTTCTTGGTAAAAACAGAGTTGTAAGACACTTAGCTGTAGAAAGGTTTCCCTTTCATTGCATTTACGGTAATTCTTTTTGACATATAAATGCATTTCCAGTAAACTGAGACGTCTTCCCCAGTGGCCACAATCCACAGCCGTGTGCGCTTGATGGACTTGCCTTCAATATAGTCAACGGCGATAATGCACTGTGAAACGGTGCAGTTTCTCCCTATATGTAACCCTTAACCACCAGTGTTGACCTTCTATAGTTGATTATATTGTATCATACTGAAACACTTAAAGGAGTTTTCTGGGTGTTCAATAGTGATGACCTGTCCTCTGATCGGTGGGGGTCTGACTCCCAACACGTCTGCCAATCAGAGGCACCCCCAGCATAAATGAGGCCCATCTCAGAAGAAAAAAGTGCAGTGATGGAGCTGTGCCTGTGCTATCACTTGTGGTGGTCCGTTGTGTTACACAGCTGGCACCCCGCTCTAAGGGCCAGGATCTGAGGTCCCGTTTGACCCATTAGATGTTGCATTCAATGGTGACTATGGCATCTAAGTGGTTAGAGAGAGAGGTGGTTCCATTTCTTCCCCGATCTGCCCCTCCTTCCCCTCCATGCAACCTGATTGCAAGGTACAAACTGTTACTATGACCAAACAGTAGGACAGCCATGTATGGATTCCTATTAGGTTTTGCCTTTAGCAAGGCCTAATAGGCATTCGGTTAGATTTTACTGTTTATGACCTAATACACATAGAATTATGTCTGTGATCAGAGGATCGCAGATTTGAGTCCCCTGCTGGGACCTTTTCCACTTACAAATAACGTTACTTAAAAAAAGAGAGAAAAATATACAAAATTGGTAATACTGTGTTCATAATGACCCATGCAATAAAATGATCATTGTTTATCCCATATAGTGAACATTGTCAAAAACGTTTTTAAATGTTTGTTTTTTTTTGTTCCTGCTACCTCCCAAAAAATACAATAAAAGTGATCAAAAGGTAAAATGTACTCCCAAATGGCACCAATGCGAACAACAACTCATCACGCAAAAAACAAGGCCTCATCGGCCTATGCACGAGAATTTAAAAAGTTATGGCTTTTGAAATATATCCTTAAGGGGGTTGTCCCATTACAAACACTTATTCCCTTTCCACAGGATTCGGCCATAAATGTCTTATTGGTGGGGGTCTGACCACTTGGGTCCTCGGTTATCACAAGAATGAGGGCCCTGTATTCCTCCATTAGAAAGGAGCGCCGATCACATTGTGTGCTGCTGCTCCATTCAACTCTATGGGACTGCTGAGCACTCGTACTTTTACATTCGTATGGTAGTATCATGCTTTTGAAATTTTACATAGAGGAACATGCCCACTCTGCAGATCGGAGGCCCTGGTCAGAAATAAAGGTGGCTGGAGAAGATTAACATTTCTGTCCAATTTTCCAGTTGTATTGTATGTCATCATTTAAATAGCTAGAAGAAGTGAGGCGGATCATATCTGGCTGCAGACCGCTCGGCAGTATAAGCACTTCACATACTATAGATGTATTCATGCTTGTGCTATGACGCTGCCTGCAAAGCCGAACCATAGTGATGATCACATACACTGATCACGGATCACTTCCCCTTTAGGCACCGTACATGAAGGTAATGATACGGACTTCTCTACAGTAGTTTATGGTAATGGATCTTGGTGATGAGATGCTGTTACCCATACTGTCTTCTGTTGGAGTCTATTCCTATTTTTAGCAAAAAACAAAAAATACAGACTTTTTCCAGGTTGATATGAGCTAAAAGTTTACATACTTGGCCGTCATTACTGTACATGTTTCCCCCCCAAAAAAATTCTTTTTCCCAAAAATGGGAATGAATTCTAGCAGAGGCAGTCGGGGAAAAACATTTATTTCTTCTCATTGTATCTGGATTTGGTCATATTTTTTGGCAAAGCATACATAGAGGAATCGTGGACTTCAAAAACTGAAGTGTAAAGCAGTATGAATTAATAATATGGCCACCACAGAAATCTGTCGGCCCTATATCTGCCATATACTGGCATTCCATTGCAGGCTGTAGTCTATTTTAGAAGATTGCTTCTAGGATGAATATGGCACCATAAAGCTGCACCCGAAGCATTGTTTGGTTCCTAACCTGTAACTCTAGGTACTCTGTGTGTCACTGTATAGGTTCCATACATATGGCCTTGCCAGGCCCATGGGCATGAGGTCTACAGGATGGCAGTGAGGGAACTAGACCTATCTCATGAGTGGTGCCTTCTCTTGGTTTGAATTAAAGGGTTTGCCATATAGCCAACTGGATAGGGAATAAGTGTGTGATCACTAGGTTCTGACTGGTGGGACCCCCACTGATCATGACCATATCCAACGTTGCAATGGAGCTGCGGTCATTCCTGTGAGCTGCCACTCCATTCAAAGTCTTGGTGGTAGACTATGTGCTCGGATATTTGTGTCAGTCCCTTAGACTTTGAAGGCATGCTGCCTCACAATTGTAACTACTGTACTTCTCTATTCAAACAGGGGAACTGGATTGGACTGGCCCACTAATGTACCAGAGGTGTCCAAAGATCCAGGAGAAAAAAAATTGGTTGCCTTTGGAGCCACTCTGGTCTATTTCTTTGATTTCAAACCTATTAGAACTTTTGTATGATATCGGAGCTGGGCCTCTAAAATAATTTCCTCAGGTATGCCCAAGAATCCCCAGTCCAACAGTTCACAGGACCCCTATTTTTGTGATCAGAAGGTGTCCCACCACTTGGACCCCTTGTGATCACCCATTCTGAGGATATGTGGTAACTGTTTGTTCTAGGATTTTTTTTTTAATGTCGAGTTCCATTAAAGTCTCATTCACATGGCCATATGAAAGTTTTCATAAATTTTTAATTTTGTCAAAACAGTAGGTTGGAGAGATGATAAACTCTGTATGTATTCCATTTTTGAAAAGTGGAAAAAAAAGTTGCAGAATGTAAAAAAAACCATTTGAGACCTAACATTACATTAATCAGATTGGAGCCCACCTTTAAGGATATTGTTTTCAGCTGGGGACTGTTACGTGGTGTTGCATTGTGTGTTTTTATATATGTGGAGGACCTGTGGTCTTATGACTAGATCGGTGCAGGTCCTCAAGTCAGTGAAATTTGTTGCTCATGGTAAGAGGAGCTTACCTCAGAAAAAGGACTTGTGTTTTGGCACTAAGGGATTTTGGCCATGTGCACATGCACTAAGGTACTTTTGGTTCATGCTTCTGCTATAGATGCTAGTTGGAGCCAGGACACGTGCAGCTGGGAGAGAAGCATGGAAGTGGTGGTGTGGGGCTGGTAATTGGACAGATGGCTGATGAGTATGTCAAGACATTGTTACTTCCTCCGGGGCACACCCTGGTTAGGGTCTCCTACCCGATGGAAGGTAGGAAGCCCTTAGTGTTGCTGGTGGTGAGGTGCATGGACAGGAGATTCCTACAAAGGGTGGAAACAGTTGAATAGTTTAAATCTCTTCCCCATGTAAATGGAGGTACAATTCGTGAACAGTTTCCACAGAGTCACAGCAGTTCCTGAGGGCTGAGTCAATGGGCTGCCTCTAAGAGCTCTGCAGAGATGTGCTTTCATTTATAACTGCACTTAACGTTCCAGTCCAGCCAAGGGGTTCAATTCCTCACATAACATCTACAATTTCCACTACAGGGTGTACGGCCTCAAAAGCAGCACTTGTAAACTACCACAATAGTATGACTGGGGGCTGGAAGTCATGGCGTGTAAAGTCTAGTAGCATAAGATGTGCGTTACCTTCACAGACTTGGGCCACATCCACTCTCTCTTTATGGCTGCTCAACTTTCTTAAAGATGCTGATCTACAATCATTCTCTGGGATGTCTCCTGGCTTCCCCCATCGCAAACATGGTCTTTGGCTCCTACATTACTACAGATGCTGGTTTCTGATTGCACTCCAACTAACATACTCACTAACTTTGCAGGAAAGAGCCTAACCTAGGAGACAGTTGCCAATGGACTGGAATTAAACCCTGCCATTCAGCCTGACGTACATGCAAATAAAATAGCATTGTATAACACAGGGATGCCCACCCTGCGGGCCTCCAGCTGTTGCCAAACTACAACTCCCAGCAAGCCTTGGTAGCCTACAGCTATTAGGCCATGCTGGGAGTTGTAGTTTTGTAACAGCTGGAGAGCCGCGGGTTGAGCATCCCTGGTATAACAAATTATAAAACATCAAACTGTCATTTAAAAGAGCGTTTCTTCAGGGAGGAACAAAAATACCTAACTTCAAAAAAGCTAAATTTAGCCAACTAAGAGAGGCCATAGGCCTAACTAACTGGGACAAAGTCCTCAAAAATAAAAATATAGCCACAAAATGGGATATTTTTAAAAGCATCCTAATATCTAATTGTGAGAGGTACATACCTTATGGGAATAAAAGGTTAAGGAACAAGAAAAAACCAATGTGGATAAACAGAACTGTAAAGAAAGCAATAAATGACAAACAGAAAGCATTTAAATCACTAAAACAGGAGGGGAGCGAGGAAGCTTTGAAAAACTATAAGGAAAAAAAATAGAATATGTAAAAGACAAATAAAAACAGCCAAACTAGAGACCGAGAGATTAATCGCCAAAGAAAGTAAAACTAACCCTAAAATGTTCTTTAATTATATAAATGGTAAAAAGTATAAACCTGAAGGTGTCGGCCCCTTACAGAGTAATGAGGGGGGAGTTGCAGAGAGCGATGAGGAGAAAGCAAAGCTACTAAATATCTTTTTCTCCACTGTATTCACTGAGGAAAATAAACTGTCAGATGAAATGCAGAATATAAAAGTAAATTCCCCATTAAAAGTGCCCTGTCTGACCCAGGAAGAAGTAGAGCTGCGTCTTAAAAAGATTAAAATAGACAAATCGCCAGGACCGGATGACATACACCCCCGTATCCTAAGAGAATTAAGTAATGTCATTGCCAGACCCTTATTTCTGATATTTAAGGACTCTATACTGACAGGGAGTGTTCCACAGGATTGGCGCATAGCAAATGTGGTGCCAATATTCAAAAATGGTCCAAAAACAGAGCCTGGGAACTATAGGCCGGTAAGTTTAACATCTGTCGTGGGTAAGCTGTTTGAGGGTTTTCTAAGAGATGCTATCTTGGAGTACCTCAATGAAAATAAGCAAATTACCCCATATCGGCATGGCTTCATGAGGGATCGGTCATGTCAAACCAATTTAATCAGTTTCTATGAGGAGGTAAGTTCTAGACTGGACCGCAGCGAATCAATGGATGTCGTATATCTGGACTTCTCCAAAGCATTTGACACTGTACCACATAAAAGGTTAGTATATAAAATGAGAATGCTTGGCCTGGGAGAAAATGTCTGTATGTGGGTAAGTAACTGGCTCAGTGATAGAAAACAGAGGGTAGTTATTAATGGTACATACTCAGATTGGGTCACTGTAACTAGTGGGGTACCACAGGGGTCAGTATTGGGCCCTATTCTCTTCAATATATTTATTAATGATCTTGTAGAAGGCTTGCACAGTAAAATATCAATTTTTGCAGATGACACTAAACTGTGTAAAGTAATTAACACAGAAGAGGATAGTACACTGCTACAGATGGATCTGGATAGACTGGAGGCTTGGGCAGATAAGTGGCAGATGAGGTTTAACACTGACAAATGTAAATTTATGCATATGGGAAGGAATAATGCAAGTCACCAGTACATACTGAATGGTAAAATATTGGGTAACTCTGACATAGAAAAGGACCTAGGAATTTTAGTGAACAGAAATCTAAGCTAAGCAGAAACCAGTGTCAGACAGCTGCTGCCAAGGCCAATAAGATAATGGGTTGCATCAAAAGAGGCATAGATGCCCGTGATGAGAACATAGTCCTGCCACTTTACAAATCACTAGTCAGACCACACATGGAGTACTGTGTACAGTTCTGGGCTCCTGTGAACAAGGCAGACATAGCAGAGCTGGAGAGGGTTCAGAGGAGGGCAACTAAAGTAATAACTGGAATGGGTGGACTACAGTACCCAGAAAGATTATCAAAATTAGGCTTATTCACTTTAGAAAAAAGACGACTGAGGGGAGATCTAATAACTATGTATAAATATATCAGAGGTCAGTACAGAGATCTCTCCCACGATCTATTTATCCCCAGGACTGTGACTGTGACGAGGGGCCATCCTCTGCGTCTGGAGGAAAGAAGGTTTGTACACAAACATAGAAGAGGATTCTTTACGGTAAGAGCAGTGAGACTATGGAACTCTCTGCCTGAGGAGGTGGTGATGGTAAGTTCACTAAAAGAGTTCAAGAGAGGCCTGGATGTATTTCTGGAGGGTAATAATATTACAGGTTATAGTTATTAGAGATGGGTCGTTGATCCAGGGAGTAATTCTGATTGCCTGATTGGAGTCGGGAAGGAATTTTTTTCCCTAAAGTGGGGAAAACTGGCTTCTACCTCACAGGGTTTTTTTTGCCTTCCTCTGGATCAACTTATAGGAAAACAGGCTGAACTGGATGGACAGATGTCTTTTTTCGGCCTTGTAAACTATGTTACTATGTTACTATGTTAAAGGTCTTGTGTACTTTGGAGGGGTTTTGGCAAACCTTTCCGCTTGGGCAGCCCTGAGAAGGGAAGCCTACTTACTTGCTTCCCGATTCTTGCTACCGCTCCTTCCCTCCTTGGCCTCGGCTGCTCCTCTTCACTCCCAGGATGCCAACTTTGGTTTGACACCTCTGCAGCCAATTGCTGGCCTTAGTGGTTATCTGCTCCTCTTGCATCTCGTGACCATTTGTCATGATGCAAGGGGAGCAGGCCACCGCTAAGGCCAGCAATTGGCTGCAGCACCGTCAAAACAGAAGTTGACATCCTGGGAGTGCTTAGGAGCAGCCAAGGCCAGGGAGAGAAGGAGCAGGGAGCAAGAACAGGGAAGCAGGTAAGTAGGCTTTACTTTGCAGGTCTGCCCAAGAGGAGGGTTTGCCAAAACCCCACCAAAAGCTGCCATTGAGAGACTCCTTTGAATTAGACCGCCAGGCAGTGGGGTAACTAGAAATGACTGGGCCCCACAGCAAATTTTGAACTGGCCCCCCCCTCTACCAGCAACTTCTTTGCAACTCCCATCTTCTGTGCAACTCCCATTCATGAGGCTAGTCAAGATCGCACTCTCAGATGAGGCCCGGCAGCCGCTCCGTCCATTTCCTACAGTGTCACTGTATATAATGTCCTTGTATGATACGGTTGAGGGGGCCCTGACAATAAAATCTTTGTCCTTCTCCAAGGTGGGCTGAGTTCGGGCCCCAAAGCAGTCCCTTCCCCTGCTTACCATATAGTTACGTCCCTGTCGCCAGAGACTTTTATGCCGAATTATTGGTTTCCATCTCTGCCTTGGAACCGATCATGCTACGCGCTCAAGCCTAGACCATAAAGGGTCACCCCCTACAACCGGCAGCCTACTAAATTATCTGATGCCATGTAGAATGTATATAATTCAGCTATATACCTTATGTAATTTTGGATGTACCTGTTGTAACCAGGTGTGGATGAAACTTCCATGCATGTGCCGCTGACAGTGATTTGTAACGATCAAGCACGTGTGCCTCAACACAGAGTAAAGTGTAAACTGTTGTCTTACACCAAAGTGTCTCCTGCCTACTGACGCTTGGACCTACTACCCCTAGTATTAGCAGATCTGCTTACAGGTGAACTGTCCATATACTATTTCTATAAAAACAGAGGAGGCCGGGACCACTTTAAATATAGAGATGATGACGTCAAGCTGTTCACAGCTCTCCTTGCAGTAACTGCATGTTACGTTCAGGAACCACCACCACCACCACCATAAAAGTAAATAGAAATATCAGTATAGCATAATCTGCTCATTTAGAAGAAACATGTATGCACTGAAGGACGGTGTCTTGGTGGGTAGCAGCAGGCACGGAGTCTGCAGTGTGTGGCCATATGCTGATGAGTGTGTGGGGTTTGCAGGAATCCCTGTTATTTGCTGAGTCCAGGTCACAGTAAAACCAGGAGCAGGTGCAGCCCTAAAATATCCCAGTCGGTTGTGGTGGGGAGTGGAGCAGAGAGGCGGATGAGCACAGGGCCAGCTCTCCGCGGACATGGAAGCACAAAAAGAGATCTTATGTTTTGCTTTTAGTATCATTAATGAATCTTTAACATGAAAATCCCTTGTCTTTGTGACATGTATGTAGCAGTGGTCATGTGCTGGAACACGGGTACTAAAGACATTTCTTCAGTCTTCATTTCTGCTCAAGGTTTTCATCATCATCACCTTCTGTCTCCTCCTCATACTACATATAGCCCATACCAATCATGTCTCTTGTTACTCCATATTATCTGTCTTATGGCTTCTTCTATTACCCCATATACTCTCATTTCTCCATCTCCTCTCTCTCTCTCTCTCTCCCTCCTCTCTTCTCTCTCTCTCTCTCTTCTCTCTCTCTCTTCCCTCGCACTCATCTCCTCTTTCTTCTCTCTCTCTCTCCCCTCTCGCTCATCTCTTCTCTCTCTCCACTCTCGCTCATCTCCTCTCTCTTCTCTCTCCCCTCTTGCTCATCTCCTCTTTCTTCTCTCTCTCCCCTCGCACTCATCTCCTCCTCCTCTCTCTCGCTCTCTCTCCCCTTGCGCTCATCTCCTCTCTCTTCTCTCTCTCTCTCCCCTCGCGTTCATCTCCTCTCTTCTCTTTCCCCTCATGTTCATCTCCTCTCTCTCCCCTCGCACTCATCTCCTCTCTCTTCTCACTCTCTTCCCTCACGTTCATTCCCTCGCGCTCATCCCCTCTCTTCTCTCTCTCTCTCTCTCCTCGCACTCATCCACTCTCTCTTCTCTCTCTCTCATCGCGCTCATTCCCTCGCGCTCATCCCCTCGCACTCATCCCCCTCTCTCTCCTTGCGCTCATCCCCTCTCTTCTCTCTCTCTCTCCTTGTGCTCATCCCCTCTCTTCTCTCTCTCTCCTCGCGCTCATCCCCTCTCTTCTCTCTCTCTCCTCGCGCTCTCTCTCATCCCCTCTCTCTCTCTCGCGCTCATCCCCTCTCTCTTCTCGCGCTCATCCCCTCTCTCTTCTCGCGCTCATCCCTCTCTCTCTTCTCAGCGCTCATCCCCTCTCTCTTCTCGCGCTCATCCCCTCTCTCTTCTCGCGCTCATCCCCCTCTCTCTTCATCTCTTCTCGCGCTCATCCCCCTCTCTCTTCTCGCGCTCATCCCCTCTCTCTTCTCGCGCTCATCCCCTCTCTCTTCTCGCGCTCATCCCCTCTCTTCTTCTCGCGCTCATCCCCCTCTCTTCTCGCGCTCATCCCCTCTCTTCTCCGCTCTTCTCACCTTCTGCGCTCATCCCCTCTCTCTTCTCAGCGCTCATCCCCTCTCTTCTTCTCGCGCTCATCCCCTCTCTCTTCTCGCGCTCATCCCCTCTCTCTTCTCGCGCTCATCCCCTCTCTCTTCTCGCGCTCATCCCCTCTCTTCTCGCGCTCATCCCCTCTTTCTCGCGCTCATCCCTCTCTTCTCGCGCTCATCCCCTCTCTCTCTCGCGCTCATCCCCTCTCTCTTCTCGCGCTCATCCCCTCTCTCTTCTCGCGCTCATCCCCTCTCTCTTCTCGCGCTCATCCCCTCTCTCTTCTCGCGGCTCATCCCCTCTCTCTTCTCGCCGCTCATCCCCTCTCTCTTCTCGCGCTCATCCCCTCTCTCTCGGCTCTCCCTCTCTTCTCGCGCTCATCCCCTCTCTTCTCGCGCTCATCCCCTCTCTCTTCTCGCGCTCATCCCCTCTCTTTCTCGCGCTCATCCCCTCTATCTCTCTCTCTTCCTCATGTTCATCCCCTCTATCCTCTCTCTCTCCTCATGTTCATCCCCTCTATCCTCTCTCTCTCTCTCCTCGCGCTCATCCCCTCTTCTCTCTCCTCGCGCTCATCCCCTCTCTTCTCTCTCCTCGTGCTCATCCCCTCTCTTCTCTCTCCTCGTGCTCATCCCCTCTCTTCTCTCTCCTCGTGCTCATCCCCTCTATCCTCTCTCTCTCTCCACGTGCTTATCCCGTCTTTCTTCTCTCTCTCTCCTCCCGCTCATCCCCTCTCTTCTCTCTCCTCGTGCTCATCCCCTCTCTTCTCTCTCTCTCTCTGTTTTATTAAATACTTCGATTCCCTGCAGGGAAAAAAACCTTCTGAAGCATATTTTCATAGACCTCTGTGTTTTGTCATTACTCTGTTATTCCCCCTCAAAATGTATGAAAAAATTACCAACTGGGTGTTACCATTTACAGGAGTTCCCGGCACAGTCTGACGTTGCCCAATCAGTGCTCATTTTGTAGGGACACCAACTTGTTAGTTTATTCAGACATTTTTAGTACAACCTAGAGTCATAAGAATAGATGCTGGAGAATTGGTATTACATGGGGGATGCAAGTAATTACTATACCAGATTTGGCAGGAGAGGGTACAGCTCCTCTTTAAATACACGAAGAGGTTGCATTAAACCTTTACTTCAATGAGTCCACCCTAGAAGGGAAAGAGTGCAATTTAAGTGCAAAGCGTATTAATGTAGTCAATGGGAGAAAATTCACATTAAACATATATCATGTTACCGTATCAAATCACGCCCCAGTAGTCACTCGTTTGAGTAGGGATTGGTCACCCCGTCCCCCTCCCCATACAGAACTAATGCGTGTGTTATTTTAACTCTTTAACCCTGAAAATCTCCTTTAAGACCTTCTTTCTCTACCTACTTGTTCATTAAACCTGTCCCTATAGGGGAATGGCTATAGGCAATGTAAAGGTAGCAGTCGCCCCGAGGTCCGTCGTCCTAACGCTCTATAACTCATCCTATACACTGTAGCTCCATATAATCTCTCTGAATTACTCCATCTTCCCTTTATCTCCTCCTATTACCCCATGTACCATCTATATACAGTGATTCTTGAAAGTTTGTGAACCCTTCAGAATTTTCTATATTTCTGCATCAATTTGACCTAAGAGTACATCAGATTTTCACACAACTCCTAGAAGTAAATAAAGATAACCAAATCAAACAAATAAGTAAAAAATATTAGACGTGCGCATTTATTTATTGAGGAAAATGATCCAATAGCAAATGTCTGTGATGCCTCATTCACACGTCAGTGTTTTGGTCAGTGATTTAGAGCCAAAACCAGGTGCAGCTCTAAACACAGAACAGGTGCAGATCTTTCCCTTATACCTTATGTTGATGGAGGCTCCACTCCTGGTTTTGGCTCACAATCACTGACGGAAATCACTGACCAAAACACTGACATGTGATTGAGGCTTTAGTGGTAAATGTATCTTCTAATCCCAAAGATTCACATAATTTGAAGGTGAATTTAGAATCTGGTGCTTTCAATCAATAGGATGACAATCAGGTGTCGGGATCTTTAAAAATCTTATCTTCACGCCGCATGTTTGTGGAAGTGCATCATGGGCTGAACAAAGGAGATTTCTGGGTACCTCAGAAGAAGAGTTGTTGGTGCTCATCAGGCTGGAAATTATCACAAAACCTTCTAGTAGAAATAATAAAGGGATGACACACAATAGAGCCATAAGAATAGTTGCTCCAGAATTGTTATTATATGGGGAATGCATGAAGCTATTAAAACAGACATGTCAGGAGTGGTGACAGGTCCTCTTGAAAGAAGAATAAAGTGAAGGTTTTGAACTCACCTGAGGTGAGTTGTTTATGGTAAGAAACCCACCAACATAGCAGAACTGAAGCTGTTTTGTATGGCAGCTGTGGAAAATTACCAGCTTCTCATTTAAAGTACCAAATGTCTCTCAGCATTCATTAACCCTTTCTACAGTGCTATGCAAATACAGTGCAAATGAACAAGATATATATCACAACATACATATAGAATGCAGTTACACTGTATAAAACAGTATTAAAAGTCAGTGCAAGTTAACCCTTTAAAGTGAACTAAAGTAAGGAGTTGATGACTTTGCATAGGGGAAACAGGGGCAAATGTCCACAAAAGTCCAGATTTCAAAGTACCCCTTCTCCAGGGCGCTACACATATAGTGAATAATGCCATATAGTGAAGTGTCATACAGTCATAATAACAGTGCCATGTATTAAACTAATAATACTACCATATAGTGAACAAAAACAGTACCATATAGTAATAGAATAACTGCATTGTTAGTAACTAGGCAGATGGGGACTTGCCCCCAAGAGCCATGAAAAGAGGCTTGAGGGGGCATCATATTAGGCGGGGTAAGGTAGAAATTGAATTTTATTTTATTTTTTGTAACAAAAACTATTTCACCATCAGATAATTTTAAACATGGTGTGGTGAAAAAGCTTAGGTCGCATTATTGCAGTCTGTTCTGAATCTCGCTGCTCATAAATGCTGACTATATAAGAGACCGTAAAGATAATAGAAGCACTGGGACTTCTGCTCTAAATTTATACCACAAGGCAAATGTCTTTTATTTCCTAATTGCTTTCTTTGGGATGTATGTGTATATGATGTAGTATACAAGTGTACCGCCATATTTATTAATACAGTCCCCTATCAACCTGCAAGTTCCAGGAACAATAATTTCTGAATATTGGGCTCTGTAATGGATATATTCATTAATGGGACAGTCCTAGTAAGACATACACAGCACGTATGATGTGTGCAGTGAACAATCTTCTTCCTCTGACCAAGGCCAGAAGTTTATTAAAGAGAAAGCCCTGGGAGTTAACCCTTACAACCTTCATATACAATTCACACAATCACACTGTGTCATGTATTATAACAAGAACCTATATGTCTCCACAATACGGCATCCTGAAGCAGTTAACCTTTTTATTTTCTCCCATATCACCATCTTCCAAAAAAATTTAATTTAGAATCTTACAGAAACAACAGACCATAGCTGTAGGCAGAGGCTTAGCTAAAGGCGCATGGGCCCTAATGCAAGAGTTCAGCTTGGGCCCCCTTCTCTCATTGCTTAGTGGCCGGGGCAGGGGAGCACATAGCCTTTGTGCTGCCTGAGGCCGAAATTGAAACGACACCCCCCCCCATGCCAAATTCTTTACCTAACCCCTTCCCTCCAGTCAGAGGTGTAACTTTCCCAGCATGCACTTTCTATAATACTGGTTTCTTCTTATGTGGCACAGGGGTCTTTGGGCCCCCTCAGGCTCCTGGGGCCGGTAGCTACTGCTACCTCTGCACCCCCTATAGCTACGCCCCTGGCTGTAGGAGGTGCAACAATAGCAGTTCCACCCTGGTCCTGGTTGTATAAGTTGGCCCAAAGAGTCCTCAGTGAAGTGAGAAAGGTTGGTGGTCTGTTTTGTATTGGGGGCCCTTATGCTTCTGTGTAGAACATGTGGAGAAAATGTCTTTAGGATCGGGCCATTTGCCTTATGGACGACCTGTACCAGGATGTAATTGGAAGAATATAAGAGAGGACACTGGGTATATTAGGAAAATGAAGTATCCTATACACTTTTTGGAAATTATGCAGTCCTCACCTGGCTGATGCATAAGGCAGGACGAAACACGCCATTGCATGGTTGGGTTAGCATCATTGGTGCTCTTGGTGGTGGTTGGGGTCATGCAGAGTAGTCAAGTAGTTGTACAAAACATCATATTGAAGTCATGAGTCAGTTGTGTTAGTATCCAACCATAAACTGATGTCAGCATTGTCAGTTTTGGTGGGCTTCAAGTGTTCTGATGGCCTCATGATTTATCTCCATTGCAGGAGGATGTGGTGGTCTTGCAATGCAGCGCTACAATCCGAAAAGAAAACCTCAAGATGTGCATGGGAGCTGAAGGCTTTGGAAATCGCCTTTGCTTCCTGGAATCAACATCCAATGCTCAGGTAGAGAGGAACATCTCATTACTGATGTGACTGCTACTCTAAAACCATGAATAGAACTGTTTTCTTATGTTGTCCTGTTGACTTTTTCCAGAACGTACCTCCAGATCTTGCAATCTGCTGCTTTATTCTGGAGCAATCTCTATCGGTTAGAGCTCTGCAGGAAATGTTGGCGAACACAGTGGAGATGGGAAATGAGGTATTGTCCATTATTCTTCTGCCTTTCTGCATGATAAGCACATATCTGTTTGTCTTCTGCCTTCTGGCATCATTTTTGTTGTCATTGTCTGTTTGGTATGTGCATTACTCTTCATATTTGTTGCATATAAGTGTTTTTTGTCATTTGATTGTTAAGGCTCATCATGTTCTTCCTCCTACTAGGGTTTCTAGTAATCCATATTTTCTTTTTCCTAGCTGGTTCTGTTTTTTTGTATTGATTTTATTTTTTTATGGTTTTTTTTCTTATAAGTGATTAGTTAATTTGATGACCAAACTTATGGCCTTGCTTTTCGTTCTCTTCATGGTAAAATAGTCCGGTCCTGTAATATTGTTTACAACAAAGTAAGGAATAGTCTAGTATATTCAGGAACATAAGGATGTTCTATTTGACCCCTCTGTCCTAATGCTCAAACATTGGGATAATCTCCATGTTTAAAGGATGAGATCCAAAAGTGACCTAATCAGTGATTAAACTACAATCATAATATATACCATACACTTTGTCACTTCTATCTACTTGCTACCCAGTGGCATAACTAGCAATGACTGGCCCCCACAGGAAAATTTTGAAACCCACCCCCCTCCCCAAGAAACTTCTTCGCAAAACTCCTCCTCCCGTACAACCCCCACTCCTGTGGCTAATCAGGATAGCTCTCTCAGACAAGGACCAGTAGCTGCTCCTTCCTTTTCCTACAGTTTCACTGTATATATCATCATAGTATAATATTGTTGAAGGGGCTCTGACTATAAAATATTTCAGTCCTCATCCTGGCTAGGTCCCTTCTGTGTATGGACCACAAAGTGCCCACTTCCTCTGCTTTCCCTATAGCTACGCCCATGCTACTACCTGAAATGAGGGAACATCATAGAGGGGGAGATGGTTATCCGAGTCAGGAATAATATAGTTTTCTATTATTTGATTCAGTATTTTTGTATAAAAAGCCATCCAGATTTATAGAAAAGCATGTGAATCCTGCTTCCCCCCACCAGCTCAACAAGAAAGCCTGTAAATCGTACTTCCCGCACCCACTCATGTAGAAAGTCTGCTGTTAGTTGTGCTTCCCCCTTCCACTCATAGAGAAAGTCTGTGAGTCCAGCTTCTCCTCCTCACTCAGAGAGCTTGTGATTCCTGCTTCTCCCGTCAACTCATATAAAAAGCCTGTGAGTCCTGCTTCTCCTTTCCAGACCTAGAGAAAGCCTTTGAGTCCTGCTTCCACCACCCACACATAGAGAGAGCCTCTGAGTGCTACTTCTCCCGCTCACTCATAGAGAAAGTCTGTGAGTCCTTCTTCCCCTGCCCACTTATAGAAAGAGCCTGTGAGTCCTGCTTCCCCTGCCCACTCATACAGAATGCCTGTGAGTCCTGCTTCCCCTGCCCACTCATACAGAAAGTCTGTGAGTCCTGCTTCACCCGGCCACTCATTGTGAAAGCCTGTGAGTCCTGCTTCCCCTTCCCACTTATAGAGAGAGCCTGTGAGTCCCCACCCACACATAGAGATTGAACATTATTTACCAACATTATTCAAGAAAAGCTGCTAATCACAGTGTGTGCGGGGGAAGCAAAACCCACAAACTTTATCTTTAAATTTGATTGGGATGCAGGGCTTACAAAAACACCAAGAAAGTAATTAAAAATTCCTGAGCTCAACATCTCCCCTTTTACCCTGTGCTAGTCTTAGATCAGGTAGCACAGCAGTTTAAACCCCTTTAAATTAAGATCCTACAACAAAATTACTTTGTGTAATTGGTTTAATCAGAAGGCCAAGCCATAGCTACTTTCTTTCACCTGGGGCAAAGGTTCAATGTGTTACCCTAGTTCTAGCACAGTAGCTTCTTGGCACCCACTTCTTGGATGCCCAAGTCCGGACAATCCCTCCTTGATACACACCTGCAAAAATCCTTCCCTCTAACGAATTTATGGGATCTATGACTGATTTGGGGTTCAACTATTATATGTAAACATCAAATTAACTCCAGAACATCTAATTTTGCCACAATTTTTGGAGATATTTGCAATTAAGTCTCTTATCTTGTGATAGCCTCTTGTTATCTTGAGAGAAGTCCTCAGTGCTGGATAGAAATGTCTTGTGATCACATCTACCTTGTGTCAGATTCAATATGGCTGTCTTACAGACCTGTCTTTGATATAATTTCTTCTGTGTTTTGTTTTGGCTTTCTCTTTTTGTCTTCGTGCTAGGCACCCAATTTGGATAAATGGGTATGTTTTGTGACCTTGCTCTGTGACCTCCTGTGACTTTTCATTCCTTCCTTCTCACTGCTGAAGCTCTGTCACTCCATCTCCATCCTTTAAAACATTGCCAGAAAGCCCCTGTTGCTTGGCTATATCATCTCAGGATGCCGGTTTCAGGATTACATGGTATCCCTTTGCATCCTGCTGAGCATACAATGACACTGGAATTTGTCAATGAAAAAATCCTTACGAGGGATTTTGAGACCATGATCTTCTTATACACATTCTTGAAATTCTGTTCCACTCATATTTCACATCAGCTGTCTTAAAAATCCCTCCAAAAATAGAACACTCTACCAAGGGTATCGTCTTAGAAGCTGGAGGAGCTATATTTTTTAAATTTTAATCTAGCAAAAATGTTAGCATAGGATGAAGTAT
This sequence comes from Rhinella marina, assembly GCA_900303285.1. NCBI lineage: Eukaryota > Metazoa > Chordata > Amphibia > Anura > Bufonidae > Rhinella > Rhinella marina. The sequence goes on along the minus strand of ONZH01029700.1, from coordinate 111,862 downwards.
AGATGCCATACTACATTCTAGATATGTTGTGGCAGATGAAAATTGGGGGATGTTGCTGAAATTTTGGCATTAGTCTCCAAAATTTCCTAACGACTAATGTCTTACATGCCAGTCTTCGTAGAAAGCCCACTTTATGAAGGTCCAGCCAAGTTATTGAAAGGCGCACGCCTTGTAATGAATTTGTCCATCCTCCAGAAACTAAAATTTACTCCAGCCAGGAGCTGGAATAGTTTTCAGCAATAATTTATTGTACACTAGTTTCTTGACGTAAGTTATTCTAAAAACCACTGTCCATTCCATTGAGCTCCTGCCATTTTGGAAAAAAAAAAACCTGCGACAAGAGCATCATAAAAAGACAAAGTCAAAACTTTTTGGTGCAAAATGTAATTTGTTCCAAATTGTGTTTTCCTGCCAAAAACCTTGCATAAAACCTTTGTAAATGATCCCTAATATGTTAGTTCTAGTCGGAAATTTGGTTTAGCCCAAGGAGCGCAGAAAACATTTCTGATCATAATTCATCCCAGTCTCTCCAATTCAATTAAATTTGTACTGAACAGTATGACAGCAAATGAGTCAGTCCTATTATTGTCAACTAGAAAAGAAGCGAGAACAGTGTCATCGAGAGCTAAAAAGAAATAGGCAATTCATTTGTCTGTTTAGTTCAATATGTCTGTACATGGAGAGATATAGTTTCAGCGGGTTTTCTTTTCCCCACCTTCTATCTCCTGTCTCCTTGTTTTGCAGCCTGTGTGCAGAAGTCCTTTTTATTTTGTCCTCTTCTTCTGATCTCACAAAGACTAGACCTTCTTTTTTCCTTTGACTCCTGTTTTTATGATTCCTTCTCTTTCCTTCCTTCACCGCATGGCACAAATCAAACCTCCATTCTAACAGGTGTTGACCAGGTTACTGAAGATCTCGGAAATGCAAATGATGGCATCTTTGAATTTTTACAGCTTGCAGAGGGAGGGAGTCATCCTCATTAATGGATTACTGGATGGTTAAGGAAGCAATACTCATCTATGTTCTCAGATAAAAGAAATGGTTTACGATCGGTTTTGGCGCATGCCAAGACATACCGTACATCTTCTGCTAACCTATCTTCAGAACATTGAGAATTGCTTAAAAATATGTTTGGGTTTGTTCGACCTTGAGATGGACATACATTCCAATAACTTTGTAAATTTATAACCCACAACATATTTTGACTTGCATGTAATCTGTCTGGCAACGATTCTTGTACCATTACAGCTACACTTCCTAGATTTTGAGGGCGACCATCGTGTTATGGATTATTCCACCATTATATAGGAGAGTTGGCAAGGATTGGTAATCCATCTACCTAAGAATTACCAACATGAAGACATGGTGGGATTGGAATGTTAGGAAAAAAATGAAATGTTTCATATGTTGATTTGTGATTTTTCTTCCCGTTTAGTCTTCTCAAGGTGGGGGACACAGAACCTTGCTCTATGGTCATGCCATTCTCCTGAGACACTGTCACAGTAATATGGTAAGTTATAATGTATTGACTTTAGCCATTTAACTTGATGTTAATCTTGAACTCAAGAAACTGCACCAAACTAAAATATTAATATAGATGATGAAGAATAATTAGCCAAGTTGGACAGTTTGACATTTATCTATCGAACGAGTGTTAACCTTGTAAACTTGTATCACTCGTTTGCCCACATTAATATATATGTTCTCCTATTTCCTTAAGTACCTCTGCTGTCTGACTACATCGCGGTCTCTTACTGATAAACTGGCTTTTGATGTTGGTCTACAAGAAGATGCCACAGGTATGGAACAACTGTGTAAAGGAACATCTAGTATTGTGTAGGTCAACACCAACCCTGGCGCACTATCGGCACTAGTCCAACTCTTCCATATGGCACCCAAGATCTTACTTCCAACACTGAAGATTGTTACCCTGTCTCTTCTTGAATAGGAGAAGCTTGTTGGTGGACCATCCATCCAGCATCCAAACAGCGTTCAGAAGGAGAGAAGGTGCGAATAGGTGATGATTTGATCCTAGTCAGTGTTTCCTCTGAGAGATACCTGGTAAGTTCAAAGATCCTCTACACATACCCATTCATTTCTCTTATCTATGGGTATATTCAATGTGATCATCCATCCTCACTACTAGCTCATTTCGTTTTATTTCAACAGCACCTCTCCACAGCGAGTGGGGACCTTCAAGTGGATGCTTCATTTATGCAAACTCTATGGAACATGAATCCAATTACCTCTGGTTGTGAAATAGCTGAAGGTATGTAGCCATTGTTTCCCAGTTTGAATTATCTACTGTGGTGGTATGAAACTGATGCCAATATGTATGGTTGAGATAAGCCAAGTCCGTAAAAACTAGAATTCGATTGTTGACCAAACAAAGATTTTTCTATTTCTGAGCCATATTTAACCCAAAGGAGGGTTAAAACGGGAATCCAATTTTAAACTTCATTGTCTTAAATGGTGAAAAAATTCTTACAGGAAATAAGTAAAATTTACTTATTTACTATACTTTTATTCACCAGACATGAAGATGCATTAGGTAATTTAATTGGCTGACTTTTGGAACAGACCCTCCTCCAAACAGTGGTACATGTAAATGTAGATACTATCCTTACCCTAAAAAGTCCATAGACACAGAAAGCCCAGCACTACTGCAGCTTCATTGGTGGTGCTCCATGCCCAAGGCCTTGTAAACCATTATATGCAGAAATGAAGTGCCATGAAATCTTCATTCCTGCATATAATGGGTTATTCTAAAAAGGTTTGGCATTATTTGCATGAGCAGCACCACTGTTTGGAAGTGGATGTGGACCTGCAATGTCTATCAAACAGATTTGACTTGGGGCTACTCCTAAGGGCGTTATTATGGCAGCCCCAAGTTCTTCATCCTTTAAAGGGTTTCTGTCACCAGTTTTTTTGGTATGAATCAGGCTGACATTAGAGATGTGTTAATGTCACCTGATTCCAAATATATATCTGTTTTATTTACTGGTGCCTCCCATTTTTATATAAAATGAACTTTTATTTTATGCTAATAAGGCCTCTAGGTGCAAGGGGCGTTACCCCTGCTCCTAGAGGCTCTGTTGATTGACAGGACCAGGCAGAGAAGAAACACTCCATTCACCATAGCTTGCAAGGACCTTCAATAATGTCATGACCATGTGATCAGTCACATGGTTTTAGGAGGAGACAGGGCTGTTTGTGTGATCCTAACCATGTGACTGATCACATGGTCATGACATCATTGAAGGTCCTTGCAAGCTATGGTGAATGGAGTGTTTCTTCTCTGCCTGGGCCTGTCTATCAACAGAGCCTCTAGGAGCAGGGGTAACGCCCTTGCACCTAGAGGCCTTATTAGCATAAAATAAAAGTTCATTTTATATAAAAATGGGGGCACCAGTAAATAAAACAGATATATATTTGGAATCAGGTGACATTAACACATCTGTTTTATTTACTGGTGCCCCCATTTTTATATAAAAATGAACTTTTATTTTATGCTAATAAGGCCTCTAGGTGCCAAGGGCGTTACCCCTGCTCCTAAGAGGCTCTGTGATTGACAGGACCAAGCAGAGGAAGAAACACTCCATTCACCATAGCTTGCAAGGACCTTCAATTGATGTCATGACCATGTGATCAGTCACATGGTTAGGATCACACAAACAGCCTGTCTCCTCCTAAACCATGTGACTGATCACATGGTCATGACATTATTGAAGGTCCTTGCAAGCTATGGTGAATGGAGTGTTTCTTCTCTGCCTGGTCCTGTCAATCAACAGAGCCTCTAGGAGCAGGGGTAACGCCCCTTGCACCTAGAGGCCTTATTAGCATAAAATAAAAGTTCATTTTATATAAAAATGGGGGCACCAGTAAATAAAACAGATATATATATTTGGAATCAGGTGACATTAGCACATCTCTAATGTTAGCCTGATTCATACCGAAAAAACTGGTGACAGAAACCCTTTAACCCCTATACAGGGATCTGGACTCTGCTGCAGGGGAACCACCAAGCAACTACTTCTTGGAGTAGTCACTGTTTGGTAGGCTGCTAACCCATGGGATCAAGGGGCACTGAGGAATCAGGCAAAGTCATAGGGACAAGCAGAGTTCATGCAATCTGATAAACAGCCTAGTTCAAGGTGAGCAGCTCTGGGTCAGAACGGAGATCAGGCAAAGGTCAGGTCATGCAGCGAATGGTCAAATCCGAGAAACAGGCAGAAGTTGGTACACAGGCAGATTATGAAATAAACATTATGCCTTTACAGGAACCTAGCAAACTAAAACCTATTGCTTAGACACATCACAAGGGTAGATTCTTTAAGTACTCCTAGATGGTCAGCCATTGGCTGAGGAAGATTAGGGCACCCTCTCTGGCCCTTTAAGATGCAGAGGGAGCTCATGTGCATGTGCCCTATGGGTAGAAAAGAAGCAGGGTCTCCACAGTGGGAGAGCAGGTAAGCAGAGTGGTTGTCCTGAGCACCAGAGAGTGTCGAGCAATAGCACGAGCCGCTGCCATAATAGTCACTCATCTCCATGGGCCATATATGGAATTGTACCGTATGCCTATTTAAGGAAATATATGATTCTGACCTCATATATAGGTTTTTTTTTTATATTGCCACAGGATACCTTACTGGTGGAGATGTTCTACGCCTGTTCCATGGTCATATGGATGAATGTTTGACCATTTCATCGACAGACCAAGGAGAGGAGCAGCGTAGGTAAGTCGTATCCTTTATAATTTACACAGCGCAGGTCACTGATCTAGTTTTATAGTCACTCGCTTTTTCTTATATTCGCAGGATAGCCCATTACGAGGGAGGGGCAGTTTGCTCCCATGCGCGGTCTTTGTGGAGACTGGAGCCTTTGAGAATTAGGTAATTATAAAACTGCTCAGCTAATCTTAGCTCTAAATGGCAGAAGGCTCTGAATATTAAAACAAATAATCAAAGAAAAATTAAGCAAATGTAAAATCCAGAAGCTCCGTTTTTGTAGCCGGATGTCCCAGGAGGACCGGCATTTGCTTGGTATTGTGTAATTATGCTAATGCGATGTTCTATGTATTTTTATTTTTTTTATAGTTGGAGTGGGAGTCACTTAAGATGGGGACAGTCATTCCGGGTGCGTCATGTGACTACAGGTAGATACCTGGCCCGCGATGAAGAAAAGGGTCTGCTACTGGTTGATGCCGATAAAGGCAACACCAAAGCCACCGCCTTCTGCTTCCGGGCTTCTAAGGTAATGTCAGTCTTCTGAAAGTAAACGGAGGACATTCTGGGAACGCATAAATTCAGCATGTAGCCAAAACAAATCTTATGTCATTGAATAATTATAAAGGGTGCAAAGATGGCCGTCACAGTCGGGCCTCAGTGCCTGAAGGGGCCTAAAGGTCTGTCTTCCACATACGCACTATAAGTGCCACATACTAAGAGAGGGCTCTAATATAGATTTTGCATTGGAACCCTAGAACCTCGTTACCTCTATCATCTGTGGGGATCCTTAAAGGGATTTCTTATATTGTACAATGCCTTTCTGCTAGAAAGGCCTAAGAAAATTCAAGGGTTTAAAGAGCTTTCCCAGGAGTTTAATATTGATAGCCATCCTCAGGATAAGTCATCAATGTCAAATCGGTGGGGTTCAACTCTTGACTCTCGACTAAGTTTATTGAAGTGGAACGGAATATCCACAGCTTAAAGGAGTTGACCACTTTTTGGTTGGCTTTTTGGAAAACCCCCCTCCTGGGCCTACAAAGGGAAGCATGCTTACCTGCTCCCTTTGCTACCCTGTCTCAGCTGCCTTGCTCGGATCTCCTGCTGTCAACATCCACTTTGATGCTGCTGCAGTGGTGACCTGCTCTCCTTGTGTCCTGTCAATTCATCATGTGACGCAAGGGAAGCAGGTCACCTTTACAGTCAGCGATTGGCTGCAGCAGCATCCAAGTGAATGTTGACAGTGGGGGGCCTGAGCATAGCAGCTGAGGCTAGGGAAGGAAGGAGCCAGGATCCAGTGGTGTGGAGCATGTATGCTTTCCTTTAGCCCTCCAAAAGGCTAACCCCTTTAACAACCAAAGAGTCTAACATTATATAGTGGCTGTGCTTGGTATTGTAGCCCAGGCTCATTCACGGAGCTGCACATAGGCCACGTGAACAATGAATGTGACGTCACTGGAAACCACAGCACTCAAAAGAGCATCATGGCCTCTTCAAATGGTTGATCAACTGGAGTACTGAAAGTTGGACCCCGATGATCAGATATTAATCATAGAATGGGATAGTCCATCAATACTGAACTCCTGGGGGCCACCAATAATCAGCTGAAAATAAGCAGCAGTCCCCAGGAAGCATAGAGTCCATCAAAATCAATGGGTTGTCCATGTAACACATGAAGATGCAAGGTACTCAAAAGAGACAGATAGATGGTGGCATCCAGTTGGACCTTTACTGGAGACTGCTAGCAATTCTGCAAGCAGGAATAATAAAGCAATGGCACAACACAGAGTCGTAAGAGTAGATGCTCCAGAATTTTTATTACATGGGGGAATGCCAGAGGTTCTTAAAGGGGTTATCCCACGAATAATGTAAAAAATGAAAATCAGACATCATATAGTACATGACAACCTCTTTTTAACAAAGCTAAAACCAGCCCTGTACCTCACATGGATCCAGAGATCTCCTCATTCATTGCTCTACTAGATTTATATCAAGCTGACGGCTCAAGGGGAGTGTCTTTTCTGCTGCAGCTCAGTGGGCGTGTCTCAGCTCTCCCTATCACAGCTCAGGGGACGTGTCTCAGCTCTCCCTATCACAGCTCAGGAGGCGTGTCTCAGCTCTCCCTATCACAGCTCAGGAGGCGTGTCTCAGCTCTCCCTATCACAACTCAGGAGACAGTTAAAAGTTGAAACTGAGCATGTGCGGCCTTCTCAGTGAATAGGTCAAAGAAATAAGAAATTAAGTGGTCCTATACAGATACATTTTAGTGAATAACTCAGTAGCTATACAAAATTTTTAATTACATGCAATTACAAAAGTATTCAGATCGAGGTGCTGGTTTGAAAACTGTATAATATTTTTCGTTGGACAACCCCTTTAAAGCAGACATGAGAGATGACAGCTCCTCTTTAAGGAAAGCTAGAAGTGAAAAGAAAAGATGCGTAGAGATTCACATTGTGTCATCCCAAATGCAGACTTCTAATGTTTTCTACTTCTACAGGAAAAGTTGGATGTTGCACCCAAGCGAGATGTGGAAGGGATGGGCCCTGCTGAGATCAAATATGGAGAGTCCATGTGTTTTGTTCAGCACGTTCATAGTGGTCTTTGGCTCACTTATGGTGCCGCTGACTCTAAAGTGGTCCGCTTGGGTCCTGTAAAACGCAAGGTAACTTTCATAGATAAAACGGGGTCTTCTTCAAGTTCAAGTGGCTGATGTCTGTTACTTCATCTGACTTATTGGTTTATTTCTGACTCTTTTTGTTTCCGCCTCTCCTTTTCTCATTGGCATTCTAAGGCTATTTTGCACCAAGAAGGTCATATGGATGATGCTTTGTCCCTGTCACGTTCCCAAAGAGAAGAGTCCCAAGCTGCAAGAATGATATACAGCACAGCCGCACTTTTTAACGTGTTCATCAAGTGAGTGCTTTGTTGAATATGGGATACACATTCAGTATTTCAGACAGATGCCCCACCACTAACTCAAGGAAGGAATAACATTCGTTAAGAACTCACACAATCATAGGGGTTTGGGGATGAGCACCTGTAGATTCTCAGAAGTTATATATATTTTAAATATAATTTCTTGTGCCTATCATTGAGGGACACAGCACCAGTGGGTATAGGCAGCTGCCACTAGGAGGCGACACTAGACAATCAAAAAAGGAGCCCCGCCTGGCAGCCTATACCCCTCCTACGGACACCAGGCTAGCCCAGTTTTAGTCTAGTGTCCGTAGGAGGTAGACACTGGTGCTTTGCACCTCTGATTTTTTATTATTTTAGTTTTATTTCTTTCTTTTTTCTTTCAGGTTATCAGGGGGGCCGTCGGCGTGGAAAGCCACATCAGACGTAGATCCCCCTGAGGGTGCCTGGAGAATATTTTCATATTCTCCCTGCACCGGTCACCCGTCCCCCACTGTAGCTGTCCCCTGCAGCTGGATGCCAGTGCCCCACTCCGGTGCGAGGTCACTGAAGGGGTGACCCTGCGCGCACCTGAAGCCGTCGGAGCGGTGAATATGTGCGCCCCGGCTCCTTCCCCCCCTCCCCTCCCGTGGCCTACTCCCCTGTATAGCTGTCCAGGGGACCTCCTTGGCGGACTTCTGACTCTAGTCCCCGTTTTGCCCTTTCCCTGGTGCTCAGGTCCGAACGGCCTACCTCTGCGCTCCGGCTCCTTCCGTGGCTTCCGCGTGGACCCTCCGGTTCCCCCCTCTGTGCGGGGCAGACGCGCCTTTCTTTCTTCTGGCGGCGCGCCGCGCCGCACTTCCGGCCGGGCGCTTCTCTACTTTAGGCCGCGGCTTTTTCCCATACTAGGCCGCATGTGGGCGGGCGCTTTCCAGTGACGTCACGCGCCCGCCCGCTGTTCTGCCGGCCCCCCTCCTGTTCCCGCCGGCGGGCTCCTCTCCCCTCTTAGCCCCCTCCTTTTTGTGGGTGGTCCCTTCCTACAGTCTCCATCCTGCGGTGTGCTCTGCTCCAGAGACCGGTTATAGCCGGTCTACTCTGCCTTTCCAGGGGTCTGCACGGCACAGCTCCAGTGGCCTACACAGCTCCTCCAGTGGTCTGCAGCTTCCAGTGGTCCGCACAGCGTTTTTTTCCAGTGCTTGCACTGCTGCTCCAGGGTCTGGTAGGCACCCAGTGGGTGATACTCCTCTTTCCCCAGGCTATTGCTTGTCCGTTGAGCCCTTCACCATGTCTGGTCCCCGGGACGACCCCCCAAGGCAGCATGCTCCGGTGGCTGTGGCGACGCACTTTGCGTGCGCTCGCTGTAGTCAAAAATTCCCTAGCGGTCAGTCTGGCTCCCTATGTGTGCCTTGCCTTTCCCTTGGTAACCTTCCCACTGAGGCTCCCGCTCCTTCTGGCTCGGTTGCGGCCCCACCCGAGTGGGCTAGGTCCCTGACCCAGGCAATCGGTGACCTCTCTAAGTTGTCTCAGGTCATGATCCACGCCATTGACCGGTTGCCGTCCCAGGCGCCCCCCTCTGCGACCCCTCCTCAGGTGTCTCCTGACTCCCCTTCCAGGGGACGGTCCTCCAAGAGGCGTCGGCGTTCCTCTTCTCGGTCACCTTCCCGGTGTTCCTCTGACCTTTCCCCGGAAAAGTCCACTGCGGGCGGTTCTCAGCAACACCTCTCTGACACCTCGGGGGACTCCTGTGACTCTGCCTCAGGGTCTGACAGGGAGGACCATCTGGCCTCTGCGGTGCAAGCCTTGGTCCGTGCAGTGCGGGACACACTCCATATCCGGGACGAATCTCCCTCTGCGGCCAGAGGCGAAGTTTCGTTTAGTCGCCATAAGCGGCAACCGCTGGTATTCCCTAGTCATAAGGACTTTGAGAATCTCTTGGACAAGGAATGGAAGCACCCCGACCGGCGCATTCCCTCCTCTAAGCGGACAGAAGCTCTTTTTCCGTTTGCTGCGGATTTTAGTCTCCGCCTGGACGGTCCCACCTACTGTGGACCCCCCTGTCTCCTGGCTGTCTAAATCTACCACCCTCCCCTTAGCGGACGGTGCGTCCCTGACGGATCCTGTGGACAAGAAGATTGACACGTTCTCCAAGTCCGTTTTCATTGCTGCGGGTTCTGCCCTTCGCCCTTCCTTTGCGGCGTCTTGGGTCAGTAAGGCCTGCTCCGCTTGGGCCAAGCAACTGGTCCCGTGACATCTCCTCGGAGGTCCCTCGTGAGGATCTGCTTTTCCCTAGCCTCACAGATTCTTCATGCCTCTAAGTATCTGTGTGATGCTTCCCAGGAAGCGGCTCGCCTGTCTGCTCGGGCTGTGGCCAACTCCGTTGCCATTCGTCGCTCTGTTTGGCTGAAATCGTGGTCGGCTGACGCCGCCTCCAAGAAGGCTCTTACTTGTCTTCCCTTTACAGGAAACAGGCTTTTTGGGGAGCGGTTGGACAAGATTATTTCTGACGCCACCGGTGGCAAGAGTTCTTTGTTGCCACAGAACCGGCCCAGGCGCTCCCAGCCTCCGAAGCGTTCCAGTCGCTTCCGCTCCTTCCAAGCCCCTGCTCGTCAGCAGTCCTCGAAGGGTGCTCCCTCAGCCTCCTCTTCCGGGAAGCCCTCCTTTAAGCCCCGGCCGTCCTGGCAGCCGCGCTCCCGCCCTTCCAAGGGCCCTGCCCCCAAGTCTTCTTCCTGAAGGCTTTCCCCCACTCGGGTCTTCCCCTCGGGTGGGGGGTCGTCTGCTCTCCTTCAAGGAGGTATGGTTCGCCCACGTCACCGACGCGTGGGTACGGGAGGTGGTGTCTTCCGGATACAAAATCGAGTTTGCGTCCTTTCCGCCTCCTCGTTTTTTCCTGTCTCGGATCCCCCGCTCTTCTGCAGGGCTTTTGGCTCTTTCCCGCGCTGTTCAACACCTCCTTGCTCAAGGGGTTGTAGTTCCAGTCCCCCCTCCGAGCGCTTTCAGGGCTTCTATTCGAACCTGTTCACCGTCCCCAAAAAGGACGGCTCTGTTCGGCCCATCCTGGATCTGAAGCACCTGAATCGCTATGTCCGCCTCCGCCGCTTCCGCATGGAATCATTGCGGTCGGTGGTCGCGTCCCTGGAGCAGGGCGAGTTCCTCGCTTCCATAGACATACGCGACGCATATCTCCATGTGCCCATCGCGCTGAATCATCAGCGCTTTCTTCGTTTCGCCATCGGTTCTCTACATTTCCAGTTTGTCGCTTTGCCCTTCGGTCTTTCGACAGCGCCCCGGGTTTTTACCAAAACCCTTGCCCCCCTCATGGCTCTCCTTCGTGCCAGAGGAGTGGCGGTCATCCCGTACCTGGACGACCTTTTAGTAAAGGGTCGCACCTTGCAGGGGGCTCAGTCCAGCCTTCAGATCACGCTCGATCTGCTTTCCAGGTTCGGCTGGGTGATCAACTTCCGGAAGTCGTCTCTGCTCCCCTCTCGCTCGATGGAGTTTCTGGGGATGATGTTCAACACCGAGACTGCTCGGGTTCTCCTGCCTCGCGACAAGGTCTCTTCCCTACGCTCGGCTGTCTCCAGGCTCCGCTCGGGCTCCCCCTGTTCGCTCCGCTTCTGCATGCGGGTGCTGGGCAAGATGGTCTCCTCGTTCGAGGCCGTCACTTTTGCTCAGTTCCACTCTCGTCCCCTCCAGGGAGCGATTCTGGCCCAGTGGGACAAGTCTCCACTCTCCCTGGACAGGAAGATCGTCCTCTCCCCGGCAGTCCGCAGGGAGTTACTTTGGTGGCTGACGTCTCCAGCCCTTCTTCAGGGCCGCTCCTTCCTCCCCCTTCAGTGGCTGGTCGTCACCACCGATGCCAGCCTGACCGGGTGGGGTGCGATTTTCGGTGTCCTGACGGCTCAGGGCACGTGGACCTTGCCGGAGTCGCGCCTTCCCATCAATATTTTGGAGCTTCGGGCAATATCCCTTGCCTTAACTCATTGGACCGATTTCCTTCGGGGTCGCCCTGTTCGGGTTCAGACGGACAACGCCACTGCCGTTGCCTATCTGAACCGCCAGGGGGGCACCAGGAGCCGCTCCGTGATGGCGGAGGCCGCTCGGATTCTCTGCTGGGCGGAACAGTTTGTCCCGGCTCTCTCTGCCGTCCACATTCCAGGCGTAGACAACTGGGCGGCGGATTATCTCAGTCGCGAGTCCCTGGACCACGGAGAGTGGTCTCTCCATCCACAGGTGTTTCTTCAAGTTTGCCGTCGGTGGGGCTTCCCCGACGTGGATCTGTTCGCGTCCAGGCTCAATCACAAGCTCCCCACTTACGTGGCTCGGGCTCGGGATCCCCACGCGTTCGCGGTGGACGCCCTGGTGACCCCTTGGGATCAGTTCTCCCTGATTTACCTGTTTCCCCCGCTCCCTCTTCTTCCGCGGGTCCTCAAACGTCTGAAGGCTCTCGGCGTTCCCGCCATCCTTATCGCTCCGGATTGGCCTCGCCGGTCCTGGTACGCCGACGTGATCCACCTCCTGGCCGACGCCCCTTGGCGTCTTCCCCTGCGGCCAGACCTCCTTTCTCAAGGGCCGATCTTCCACCCCACTTTACCTCAGCTCAATTTGACGGCTTGGCTGTTGAGGCCACGGTGCTGAGATTTCGGGGTCTGTCTGAGTCTGTCATCCAGACTATGCTTAGGGCCCGCAAGCCTCAGTCGGCTCGTATTTACCATCGGGTCTGGAAATCCTTTTTTTCTTGGTGCGAGCAACGTCGTGTACATCCTCTCGTTTGCTCCACACCTAAGATCCTCTCTTTTTTACAGTCCGGCCTTGACCAGGGTCTCAGCCATTCTACCCTTCGGTCTCAGGTCTCCGCCCTGTCCGTGCTTTTTCAGAGGGCTTTGGCTCTGCGCTCCCAGGTGAAGACCTTTTTGCAAGGTGTTCTTCGTCTGAATCCCCCCTTCCGCCCCCCCCGTCGAGCCCTGGGATCTTAACTTGGTGCTCGATGTGCTCCAGGGTCCCCCCTTTGAGCCCTTGCGTGAGGTTTCCCTGCGTCTTCTCTCTTGGAAGGTCGCTTTTCTGGTGGCGGTTACATCCATCCGCCGAGTATCTGAGTTAGCCGCTCTTTCCTGTCGCTCCCCCTATCTTGTCTTGCACAAGGATAAGGTGGTTTTGCGCCCTCTCCCTTCCTTCCTTCCGAAGGTTGTTTCGGCATTCCACATCAATGAGGATATCGTTCTTCCCTCTCTTTGTCCTGCTCCTTCCCATCCTAGGGAACGCTCCCTTCACTGTCTGGACCTTGTCCGAGCTATCCGGGTCTATTTGTCCCTCACAGCTCCCTTCCGTCGGTCGGATTCCTTGTTCGTCATCCCTGAGGGTCCCCGCAAGGGTCTTGCCGCTTCTAAGGTGACCATTGCGCGTTGGATTACGGCCGCCATCTCTGAGGCCTATCGCTCTCGGGACAGGTCCCCCCCCTTCCGGGTCACTGCCCATTCCACCAGGGCCGTGGGAGCTTCCTGGGCGGTTCGCCATCATGCATCGGTGTCCCAGGTTTGCAAAGCCGCCACCTGGGCCTCGGTGCATACCTTTACCAAGTTTTACCAGGTCCACATCCTGGCTTCTTCTGATGCCAGTCTGGGCCGCAGGGTTCTGCAGGCCGCCATACGTTAGGCTGGCCACCTGGGAATTGTTCTTTTTCCCCACCCTCTGGGACTGCTTTTGTACGTCCCACTGGTGCTGTGTCCCCCAATGATAGGCACAAGAAAACAGGATTTTTGTAAAACTTACCGTAAAATCCCTTTCTTGTGGCTTCATTGGGGGACACAGCTCCCACCCTGTTTTTTTCTGGGTTGTTCTTTTTCCCGGGCTTGTTTGCTGTTCCTTGAGTTCTCGTTCCCGGGTTCAGACTGGTTTGTATCTTTCTGTTTGGCTCCTACTGCTTATTAACTAACTGAGCTAGCCTGGTGTCCGTAGGAGGGGTATAGGCTGCCAGGCGGGGCTCCTTTTTTGATTGTCTAGTGTCGCCTCCTAGTGGCAGCTGCCTATACCCACTGGTGCTGTGTCCCCCAATGAAGCCACAAGAAAGGGATTTTACGGTAAGTTTTACAAAAATCCTGTTTTAATGTCATGTATTGGAAGACGTATTAGACATCTAAAGGGCAGCTAGGATAAACGCCAAGCTTGAGGGATATATATATATATATATATATATATATATAAATTTACACATACATACCGAATTTTCGCTCCATAAAACGCATGGACCATAAGACGCACCTAGATATCAGACCTCAGATTTTACCTCCATGCGCCATCAGACCCCAGATTAGACCCCAAAGCTCCATCACACCTCTGTATTGTTGTTAAGATTAATGATGAAGGAAAAATGATGAATGATAATGGCAGCAATCCTCGGTTCTTTTCCAGAGACGAAGCTTTATTCCGATTATCAGGCCCAGATACAGCAAGGTTTATAGCTCTTACGATGAATGAACCTACTAATACCCAGAATGATGTTAGCTATGTTCATTCATCTCAATTCATTCCCCTCCAACCTTCCCTCAGGCTTCCTTCTTATACCATTTTTATCCATTGACTAACATGTGGAGGACCTCTAATTGGCTAATGCAAAATTTCAAACCTAAACATAAGTCTATTGGCCGTTTTAAAACTAAACTGATATTCTGATAGGTTGATTGTACAATACTGTTTTAGTGGTGGCCGTTGTATATCTTAAGATGGGGAGGGAAAATTGTTGTCCAGTCTTATCTTGTGTAGACCTAGGTGATAAACAATGGTCACCTTTACTGTAAACAATACATACAATGGATAGAAAATGTTATCCATTGTTCTACCAGTCTCCGCTGGCCTAGAAAACCCTGAGGTCTACATTTTTGCATTTGATTTAAAAATGACCTTTTACTACTCCTGACATGCCTGTTTTAATATCTTCATGCATTCCCCATGTAATAACAAGTCTATTCTTATGTCTCTATGTTGTGGCATTCCTTTATTATTTGTACTAGAAGTTATGAATGAATTGCTAGCGGTCTGCAGTAAGGGTACAGAGGGGAGGTAACCAGTTGGGGGGGTGTACCTGCACAGACTGACTCTATCCAATCAGTGCTGCCATTGTCAGACTGTGCAGGGACACCCCCCCCAACTGGTTACCTCCCCTCTGTACCCTTACTGCAGACTGCTAGCAATTTATTCATAACTTCTAGTAGAAATAATAAAGGAACGGCACAACAAGGAGCCATAAGAATAGATGCTCCAGAATTGTTTTTACATGGGGAATACATGAAGCTATTAAAACGGGCATGTCAGGAGAGGGGACAGGTCCTCTTTAAACAAAAGGATCTTTATCTTTCCAATCTCACCTATAGACATCACCTAGGAGTGGTGAATAGCTTCTGACTGTAACTATGATTACCAACTGATTAAATGTTCTCCATTGTTAGATCAATGTAATGGCCATGTGTGAATATCATGTATAATACATATATAAAAATATATAGTATACCAATACTCCCCCACTCAGATCTGAATTGATTCACAACAAAATACACATTCAGGTTTATGTTAAAGTATTGCTGCTAATTCTAAGTGTTTCTCCTTTTCTTTCATCCTCTTAAGTTGTTTTCTCCCACATCAATATAATCCAAACAAAACACATATTAACATAAACTGCATGAGTATGAATATTGTAGACAAGGTTCGTAGTAATGGGTGAGTATGGGTATTATATGGGATTGATTATCTTTAGCATTGGCTAATTGACGTTGCACAGCATCAGGTCATAGTGCACATCTATGTTCACTATGTCCTGATGCTGTACACAGTCAGGATATGTGTAGTGCAACACCCAGAAGGAAACTAGAGAGCAATGAGTACAGCCAGCACAGTGCTACACTCACTACTCCCCGCATTTCCTGCATACTGATTATAAGCATTGATGTTCATTTGTATGCGCTCTATAAGATGCACTGCCATTTTCCCCCTGCTTTTGGGGGGAAATTGCGTCTTAAGGAGTGGAAAATATGCTGAGTCTTGCTTCCCTGCCCATGCATAGGGAAAGTCTGCGAGTCCTGCTTCCCCAACTGACTCATTTAAAAAGCCAGCGAGGCCTGTTTTCCTGCCCACTCATAGAAAGAGCCTATGAATCCTGTCCCTCTCCAAACATAGAGTGACAGTTCTTCCTATGTACAAACTTCTACAGGGAAAGCTGTCAATCACTGTGTCTGTGGATAGGGAAGTAGGACTCGCAGGCTTTGTCTATATGTGGTTGGGGAGGCAGGATTCACAGGCTTTTTCTATGTGGGTGGGGGAAGCAGGATTCACAGGCTTTCTCTATGTGTGGATGAGGAAGCAGGACTCACTATTTTTCTTTGTGTGGATGGACAGGCAGGACTCACAGGCTTTCATTAAATATGGTTGGGGAGGCAGGACTCACAGGCTTTCATTATATGTGGATGGGGAGGCAGGACTCACAGGCTTTCATTATATGTGGATGGTGTGGCAAAACTCACAGGCTTTCACTATGTGTGGGTGAGGAATGCCGGGCTCACAGGTTTTCTCTATGTGTCGGTGAGGAATTCAGGACTCACAGGATTTCTCTATGTGTGGATGGGGCGGCAGGACTCACAGGCTTTCATTATGTGTGGATGAGTAGGCAGGACACACAGGCTTTCTCTATATGTGGTTGGGATGGCAGAACTCACAAGGTTTCGCTATGTGTGGGTGAGAGAGTCAGGACGCACAGGCTTTCTCTATGTGTGGATGGAGAGTCAGGACTCACAGGCTTTCTCTATGTGTGGATGGAGAGTCAGGACTCACAGGCTTTCTCTATGTGTGGATGGAGAGTCAGGACTCACAGGCTTTCATTATGTGTAGATAGAAATGCAAGACTTGCAAAACATGCTTTTGCTATTTAGATGGGAGAATTATGACTTACAGGCTTTCTCTACGTGAGAATGGGGAAGCAGGGTTCAGAGGCTTTCTCTTTGCCGGTAGGAAAAGTAGGACTCACAAGCTTTCCTTATGAGTGGGCGGGGAAGATACAGAACTCACAGGCTTTCTTTATGAGTGGATGGGAGAAGCAGGACTCACATGCTTTCTAAATGAATTTTGGTAGCAGTTAAGCAGCTTTTCACTAATTATAGAAAATATGTATATCCTGCAGCTCATCGCCTCTAATACACATATCTCATGATAGTCTCTCATGCCATTTCTATTTAATTTGGTTTACCATAAATCTGACAAAGAGGAACATTTTATGTATGTGCTCTCTGTGTAAAGTGGTAGATAGGAAGGATAATATGTTATAACTTTAAAATTTTTTATTATCTTGCTTTTTATATCCAGGGGCCTGGACAGTTTGAATGCAAAGAACAAGCCATCAAAACCAGTATCATTGCCTATCGATATGGTTATTTTAACCTTGCAAGATCTAATTGGCTATTTTCAGCACCCAGAGGAGGATTTACAGCATGAGGAGAAGCAAACCAAGTTACGGTCCCTTAAAAACCGTCAAAATCTCTTCCAGGAAGAGGTAGGAGCAAGTTTGACACTCAATAGTCCTACCGTTTTGTGTATACAGCTCCTTTGCATTTCTATATTTATTCATCATTACAGTTGTATCTTGTGTGTATGTGTACTCTGCAACCCCATATTGTTCCTAACCAACAGACAGTAGATGAAGGGGCAGAAGGAAGGGACATGACACATGACCACAGAAGCTCCTTCTACTACAATTGTTTTATAGTCTATCTGCTTGTTCCTCCTCAGGGAATTATCTCCCTTGTCTTGGACTGCATAGACCGTCTCAATGTATACAGCACAGCTGCTCACTTTGCAGAGTTTGCTGGGGAGGAAGCTGCCGAGTCCTGGAAGGAGATTGTAAACTTACTTTATGAACTGCTCGGTATGTACAATATCTTATAAGTGGTGGAGATAGGCTTCGGCACAAGGATGGGTCCATGGGTGCACCTAGCCTTTCTGCTGCTTGAGGCGTAAATTGAAACGGCGCACCCCCCTTCCCAATGCAAATTTCTTATTCTAACCCCTTCCCTTCAGCCCATGGCCCTTCGGCTGCTTCCCCTCTTTCCCCTACCTGCTGCTGCCTGAGGCGATCGCCTCACCTGGCCTCATTGGTGGTGCACCCCTGGATGGGTCCTAAAGGCTTAGGTCTATGTTGGTGAGGGCGGTTGGCTGCCCTTATGGTCATACCTAGACCTAAAAAATAATAAAACATATATACATTTGATATACATAACACCTGGGGCCAAATCATGACTCCAAGCCTAGAAGCATAGTTTTGCCTAGACCTCTGCCTAGAGATATGTTTCTGTAAGCAGCTTTTGAGAACTATTTTACCATGTAGATATAATATATATCATAAGCTGAGTAACTTTGCAAATCCATTGCGTTACTTATTTCGCAGTACCTATATTGTATCCCAGAGCTGCATTCACAATTCTGTTGGTCGCCATTGGAAACAGTCAACAAGCTTTTTGACAGAAACACCCTAATACCTTAGCTGCACTCCAATAATAAAGTACTAAAGTTCATTCTTCTTACATCAGATTAATGTACAATGCCTGGGTCAAGAATGCAAATCACCAGAATGCCTTCTTTTTAGATCATTTTAAGTGAACTCTTTGACTGTTTGCCGATTGACCTATTATCTTTTTACCGTGTCCTTGTTTTTGTCATGCAGCTGCACTTATAAGGGGAAACCGCTCCAACTGCGCCTTGTTCTCCAGTAACTTAGACTGGGTGGTCAGCAAACTTGATAGATTGGAAGCTTCATCAGGTAAGAGACTGAGATCCTGGCAAGGAGAATGTTCCTACCGGGCTGTAGAAACAATTATGCATCTAAATCCAATTTGAAGTGATCAAGTGGGTGTAAGAACAAGACAAAAGTTCCCTTTACCCCATATAGGGAGACCAGTTCTATTAATGGGGTTTTCTGGAAGTAGAATACTGATGATGTACCCTCAGAATTGGTCAACAATACCTGGCATCCAACTACCGGCACCCTAATCTGCTGTTTGAAGAGGCGTCGGTGCTCCAGTGAGAGCAGGGGTCTTCTTTCAGCTTACAAAGCACAACGTTGTACATTGTGTAGTAACTGTGCTTGGTGTTGCAGCCCAGACCCATTTGCTTGAATGGAACTGAGCTGCCCATAGGCCATGTGACTGATAACCATGACGTAGGCCGTAGTGTTCACTGGAGCGCCACGGCCTCTTCCAACAGCTGATTGGTGGAGGTGCCAAGAATCGAACCACCACCAATCAGATATAGATGACCTATCCTGAGGATAAGTCATCAATATTCTACCCCTGGAAAACCCCTTTAATTATGTGTTCAGTTAGAACGCCCTTGTTACATCTCCCAGGAGATACAATTCTGAAGTCATCAATTACTGAGAACTGGAGCTTAGCATGCAAATATTATAATATTGCAGGGATTTTGGAAGTTTTGTACTGCGTCTTGATTGAGAGCCCCGAAGTTTTGAACATTATTAAGGAGAATCATATCAAGTCCATTATTTCTCTACTGGATAAACATGGACGAAACCACAAGGTAATTGTCAATCTGATGAACCAATGATTGGGCATGCGTAAACAATTTTGGTGTTTTGTCTTTTTGACTTGTCCATGCCCCTTACCTTTAGGTTCTGGATGTCCTCTGCTCTCTGTGTGTGTGCAATGGAGTAGCTGTTAGATCCAACCAGAATCTAATCACTGAGAACCTCCTTCCCCGAAGAGATCTTCTTCTTCAGACCAGGATGGTCAACTATGTCACCAGGTACGTAGTATATGCATGTATGTGTTTTTACCAATGCTGAATCATCCATCCTCATTAAAGCTAAATCTCTGTTGTATTGCAGCATGAGACCTAATGTCTTTCTGGGAACATGTGAGGGATCCACACAGTTCAAAAAGTGGTATTTTGAAGTTATTGTGGATCACGTGGAGCCATTCGTGACTCCTGAGACCACTCACCTGCGTGTTGGCTGGGCACTAAATGAGGGTTACAGTCCTTACCCTGGTGCAGGCGAAGGCTGGGGAGCCAATGGAGTGGGTGACGATCTGTATTCCTTTGCATTTGATGGGCTTCACCTTTGGTCAGGTAATCTCAAAATTTCTCTGATCTCTTTACTCAATGGTCTCTATTGGTTTTCAGCACTTATATGAGGACTAGTAGAAATTTGAAGATGCCAAACACAAATGGATCATCGTTGTTAGTAATAGTTGTTATTAATGCCCTTGGTCTTATTTTTCTATAGGTCGAGTTTGCCGCTCTGTGGCCTCACACAACCAGCATTTGCTGACAGTGGATGATGTGGTCAGTTGTTGTCTGGACTTGACAGTTCCCAGCATTTCATTCCGTTTCAATGGGCACCCTGTTCAGGGCATGTTTGAGAACTTTAATTTGGATGGACTCTTCTTCCCAGTTGTTAGCTTCTCCCCTGGAGTCAAGTAAGTGTTCTGACTATTGAGATAAATGACATGTCTCTTACAGTGAATAAGACCTCATCTGTGTCTGTCCTGTGCAGAATACGGTTTCTTCTGGGTGGTCGACATGGTGATTTTAAGTTCCTTCCACCACCTGGTTACACTCCAGTCTATGAAGCTCTTCTGCCTCGGGATCGTATGCGTGTGGAGCCCATCAAAGAATACAAAAATGACTTTCAAGATATTCGGAATCTTCTCGGGCCCACCAAATCCCTTTCCCACACCTCATTTGTTCCCTGTCCAGTGGACACTATACAGGTAGGAGTAAAGAGAAAGACAAAGAGATACTTGGTTTATCTGTTTTGCTAGCAGGGGCGGATTGGGAACTTAAAGTGGCCCTGGAAAAATTGATGGAAGACAGGGCCAGCAATACCTTATTGTGGCACATTATCCCACCCCAACAGAGCCAAATACCACAGTTCATCACAAAATACTGCAAGCAGCACAAAATACATCCCAAAAAACTTCCACTGGCCAGCCATGAGGAGGACTTGGGCATCGGCCCACTGGGAAATTTCCCTGTAAGGTCTATGGCCAATCCGCCCCTGTTTGCTAGCGTCTCATTTTTACCCTCTATACACCACCCAGAGCACATGACCCACCAAGCTATTGTATTCTGTACAAATATCATCTGGATATGGTGCCTCATATATGATAACAATTCAGTTGGATACTGTATGTCTCTTTTTGTAGATTGTCCTACCCCCTCACCTGGAACGAATCCGCGAAAAGCTGGCAGAAAACATCCACGAACTTTGGGCCCTCACAAGAATTGAACAGGGATGGACCTATGGACCAGTGAGTGTCCCTTTTCGCTCTGCTGAAACTACTACAGGCTTCATCTGATCACTTTGCAAAGCATTTGTGCTTTTAGATATTGGCAGCATTTGCATAAATACACGGCATTTTTATTGCATTTTTTTATTCTTTTAGATCCGGGATGACAACAAGAGGTTACACCCATGTCTTCTCGACTTCCATAGTCTGCCTGAGCCAGAGAGAAATTACAACTTGTTGATGTCTGGAGAGACTCTGAAGTAGGCATTTGACCATAGAATTTATTAGTGGAATGAGGATTCCTTACTTCCATATCTATAAGGGATTGTGTAGGATTTTTTTTAAAAAAAGGCAATTATCTGTTACTGACCTGTTAAATCCCTCATGCTCCAGAGCTACCATTCTGGTGGTCCCCAATGTTCTTTGGTTATTTTGCTGCATTAATGATGTGCCGTACATGCACGTGGCCGCTGCAGCCTATCACTGGCGTGTACACTCAAGCTGAAGCCAGTCACTGGCTGCAGTGGTCACATGGATGTTAGTGATGCCACCACTGTAAACAAAGACTGGTGGGGAGCACTGGAGCAATGGTGCTGGAGTGGCGGGTGATTTACTGGGTATTTTTCTTTTCTCTCCTTCCCTGATTTTAGTCATTTTTTTTGGAAACCAAAAGGCCTCCATACACAATAGCATATTGTCAGCTGAAATCACCAAGAACGACACTTTCGGCCAACAGTTTAATATATGTGATGGGTTTCTGACCCTCCACCGATAGAAGATGTTGGGGAAGATAAGGATCAGTATCAATCAAAAATCAATATTTTTACTTGATCTTTTTGTTCTCCCAGGAGAAGTCTCTGGAAGCAGCTTTCTTCTCCCTTCTCCGCATTAAATATACGTAAACTTTTGGCAGAGCCAGGAGTGATAGCTGTTGGCCAAAACGCTCGTTGTCCACCCTTAAATTATGTTTTCGAAAGGAAGATGACCAGACTTTGCTCATTTTGTCTACCCATCTACCAAGACTTGATTGCCTGTAGCAATTATAACTTATAATTTTAATAAGTATATTGAATACAAATACTGCCATTATGATGCTAACAGCTCATGAAATTCACTGGTTTGCACTGTTATGAGTTTAAAGGGATCGTCCAGAATTACAATAATATGACCACTTTCTTTCAGAAACAGCACCACAACTGTCCACAGGTTGTGGCTAGTAATGCAGCTTAGCTAAACTGAAATGAATGTGGACTGAACTGCAGTGCAACTCACAACCCTTGGTGGTGGACCTCTGTAGAGTCAGATGGTAGCTTTATACCTGTATACCTTTGATACCATATTTGCATATGAAAATTTTTGGATGCTGGATTCATTATACATTGCTTTCAAGGTAAGGTGCCTGTAGTGCCTACAGCTCCATGGTACGGGGCCACAGGAAATCCATGTGCCTCAGTCTAGGGTGCAGAACCATGCATATGGGACTTTATTTCCTGCAGAGCATTCACAAAATGATATTTCTGTCATTACTTATTTATAAAATTTGTACATTTTTTACCAATACAGGACCCTTCTAGCTCTCGGCTGCCATGTGGGCATGGCTGATGAAAAGGCAGAAGAAAACCTGAAGAAGATAAAGCTTCCCAAAACGTAAGTGTATGATGGAGTCATCAACATCACGTCCTGACATAATCAAATGCAGAATAAAAAGATTCATCTTCCAATAATTCTATAGATACATGATGTCCAACGGATACAAGCCTGCTCCCCTCGATCTGTCTCATGTCAAGCTAACACCAGCACAAAACACCTTGGTGGATAAACTAGCAGAAAATGGTCACAATGTCTGGGCGAGAGACAGAGTGCAACAAGGATGGACATACAGCATCATACAAGTACGTAGACCCCGACCCACTTCTCACCGCTCATTTTTCTATTCTCGGGATCCTTAATTTACTACTTATTGTGCCTTAATTCATTGCAATCTTCAAGTCTGTTCAATGGGTTTGGTAGAATATTGGTAACTCAGCACCTGTCAACGCTATGATGGGCCACTGGGTTCTCTTCAATCCCTGACAAAAATGGAGATAGCAAGGTTCTTGACGAGGTCAACTAAAGTTCTCTCTTGCATCCTAAAGTGTACTTAAATGTGTTTATTGTCTTGTCCTGGTCTTGATTATATGTGTCATACTTCAGAGCTGCATTCTCAATTCTGCAGGCTTCAGAATTGAAATTTACTACCATTCTTTGCTGTGTAGAAAGAACTAGCAGCCCAATTGCATTATATGAGTAGGAAAGTGTGTGTGGGGGTGGGCGGTGGGTAAATGACACATAAAATTACAGATAAATTACACAGTGTCTTAAAGGAGTTCTCTAGAATTTTGATACTGATGGCTTATTCTCAGGATAGGTCATCAATATCAAATTGGTGGGGTCCAACTCCTGGCGTCGGCTCTTCAAATAGGCGGCACTTCATGAACGCTTAGGCCTCTTCCTAGGCCAGTGACGTCACCATACATCGGTCACTTGGCCTATGTGCAGCTCAATGCCATTCAATTTAATGCCCTGGGCTGCAATACCAGACATAGCCTTTATCCAGTGGATGGCGTTGTGCTTGGTAAGCTGCATGGAGGCCGCAGTGCTTCCTGGAGCTCCGTAAACGCAGCTTCAAACAGCTGATTAGCTGGGGCCTTATCCTGAGGATAGGCCATCAATATGAAAATCCAGGATAACACCTTTATGGCCCCCCATACATTAGTGAATTGTCGAGCTCCCAACTTTGCCCAACAGATGATGTAGGGGGAGAGGAGAAGGATGAGTCAAAATAAATTTTTTGCCTGATACTTTTGTCCTCCCAGGAGATAAACAACTTTCTCCTCTCTCTTCATTGAATTCATTTTCTATGTCCCTGTCTGTATTAAAAGAAATATCACAAAATCTTCCAGTTTTCACTTTGGATATTGTGCCAAATAATAGACTGAGGCGTCCTGTTCTATACAGATCAATTCTTGCGCAGGCATCTCATTATGAATCATTGACAGGATAACAATGATTCCAATGACGGTAACATCTACATATAGATAACACAGGATCCAGCATTCACAATAGATGATGGTCACAATTTATCTACTGCCCTTCCCTGTACAATGACCTCTACACAGAGGCATGCCCACAACAATCTTCTATAGAAGTCAATAAGTCATTTCCAACAACAGGTCGCTATGGTCCATATGATTGTTGTAGCGCATATTTCTGAATCCTGTTAACAGCAGCTTAGGCAAGATGGCCACCCCCATAATCATGTACAGAAAATAGAAGAAAAAAAAATCTACGATCAAAAAATAAAAATGAATTAGAAAAAAGAGACTATGTTTCAATATCTGGTTTTAAGTAGTAATCCAAAAATATATAGGTAAAATATTCCCTTTAATCATCCTGCAGGACATCAAGAATAAGAGGAACCCTCGCCTTGTGCCATACAGTCTGCTAGATGAGAAGACCAAGAAAACCAATAGAGACAGCCTGTGTGAGGCTGTACGCACTCTTATTGGATATGGATACAATATAGAACCCCCCTGACCAGGAGAGCAGTAAGTACAAGCGGGGGACTTGTAATAAATTTTAAATTGGTTTTTAAATGGTATCAACAATTAGACCAAAAACAGTAAAAATACTATAATCCAGACCAAAAAGGTATACAAATTTTGAAAACATTCCATATTATTGGACTGGCATAAAGAAGCACGAAACAAATTTAAAGGGTTTCTGTCACCAGTTTTTTTTTGCATGAATCAGGCTGACATTAGAGATGTGCTAATGTCACCAGATTCCAAATATATATCTGTTTTATTTACTGGTGCCCCCATTTTTATATAAAATGAACTTTTATTTTATGCAAATAAGGCCTCTAGGTGAAAGGGGTGTTACCCCTGCTCCTAGAGGCTCTGTTGATTGACAGGCCCAGGCAGAGAAGAAACACTCCATTCACCATAGCTTGCAAGGACCTTCAATGATGTCATGACCATGTGATCAGTCACATGGTTAGGATCACACAAACAGCCTGTCTCCTCCTAAACCATGTGACTGATCACATGGTCATGACATCATTGAAGGTCCTTGCAAGCTATGGTGAATGGAGTGTTTCTTCTCTGCCTGGTCCTGTCAATCAACAGAGCCTCTAGGAGCAGGGGTAACGACCCTTGCACCTAGAGGCCTTATTAGCATAAAATAAAAGTTCATTTTATATAAAAATGGTGGCACCAGTAAATAAAACAGATATATATTTGGAATCAGGTGACATTAGCACATCTCTAATGTCAGCCTGATTCATACCGAATGGTGACAGAAGCCCTTTAATGTACAGATGTTTTTCTGAATGTGGTGGCACACCCATGGATGCAAATTTATGACCAATGACTGGACAGCATGGAAAAACATCTCTGTATTGGGTGTTTTTTTTTTATAGAGAAAAGATGATCTTTGGAGATTACAAATTTCTTACATAATGTGTTGTCTCTTATTTCCTCAGCGGGTCAGGGAGTAACAAAGCCTCGGTCTGAAAGAATGCGCATCTTCCGTGCTGAGAAATCATACGCCGTCAACTCTGGGAAATGGTATTTTGAATTTGAGGCCGTAACAACAGGAGAGATGAGAGTAGGGTGGGCTCGACCTGAAGTGCGACCAGATGTGGAACTTGGAGCTGACGACCTAGCTTATGTGTTTAATGGATGCAGGGTGAGTGCTGGCATGTGACAATACATGAACTGTACGAACTTTATCATGTGTTTTACACAATTTTGGACTAGAACATTATGCAGTGGTCCCAGCAGAAGGCAACCTTATTTGGATATGACTTTGAAGCCAGTCACTTGTCATTAGGGTCTACATCTTATGGGTTGAGTCATAAATAATCTATTAGATCATGCTGATGATATATTCTACGTACAGCAAGATGATGATGAAATTAAAAGTAGACTGTACATAATCTATTCGGATGAAAGGTAAACTCTTCAAATCTTCTTGGTGACCCAGGGAACACCACTCCAAAACCGTATGGAGATGTGATATATTTAAAGGCGTTGACTTTCGGTCTTTTCATTATGCTTGCATCTGTCCTACTCTGCCTCCCCACAGGGTCAGCGCTGGCATATTGGTAGTGAACCATTTGGGCGTAACTGGCTTCCGGGAGATGTTGTTGGGTGTATGATTGACCTGACCGAAATGAATATCATGTTTACATTAAATGGAGAGATGCTGATAAGTGATTCTGGCTCTGAGCTAGCCTTCAAAGATATAGAAATCGGAGCTGGTAAGTAACATCAATTTTGTAAGAAGTTTAATAGCCACCCTTTAACGAAAGGATGCAGTGTCCTTTTCTTGAGCATATATTCTCACTCACACATTTATCAATCTCCAATATTTAGGATTCATCCCTGTTTGCAGTCTTGGAATGTCCCAAGTTGGTAGACTAAACTTGGGGCAGGATGTCAGCAGTCTTCGCTACTTTACCATTTGTGGTCTACAGGAAGGGTTTGAACCATTTGCTATTAACATGAAGAGAGAAATCACCACTTGGTTTAGTAAGAGTCTTCCTCAGTTTATGCCGGTGCCTCCAGATCATGGTCATATTGAGGTGAGAGGTTATGACTTGATTAGCTTTTGAGAAACAAAGTTGTATAGGCACATGTACCACCAAATCTGTATTTTTCAGGTTGGAAGAATAGATGGTACCGTGGACAACCCACCTTGTCTGAAAGTGACCCACAAGACTTTTGGGTCTCAGAACAGCAACAATGACATGCTGTTCTTTAGACTCAGCAT
Source organism: Rhinella marina (assembly GCA_900303285.1). NCBI lineage: Eukaryota > Metazoa > Chordata > Amphibia > Anura > Bufonidae > Rhinella > Rhinella marina. The sequence continues at coordinate 85,146 of ONZH01029700.1, read as the reverse complement.
GCCTGTGGAATTTCATGAGACGTTTAAGTGTACACCGGGAGCTACACCTCTTACTCGTACATTTACCATACCTGAAGAAGAGGTCCTAGATGTTGATATGGACTCTGAATTTGAGCAGCTGAAGAAATCTGCCAGTCGCAAAGAAGCAGAAGCTACCAACGAGAAGGAAACAGCTAAAGAACCACCGAAGGAGGTGGCAAAACCTGAGAATGAGAAGGATGTTACTACAGAAAAGACCAAAGGAAAAAGAGGGTAAGCCAAATAAACAGCAGTCGAAGATTAACCGTCATGAATATTTCTGCATTTTCTGACTTCCTTTTTAATTTCTAATTTTTCTAAGGTTCCTCTTTAAAGCTAAGAAGCCAGCATTTATCTCACCACCTCCTGTTGTGCCAGCTATGCCTCGCTTGATGAAGGATGTAGTGCCTGATGATAGAGATGACGTTGACATCATCATGAACACTACTACGGTATGCAAATTAGACAAAATATTTACCTTGTCCTTAAAGGGGTATTCCACAAGATATGCCATAAATGCCTGTCCCATTTTCTGGATCCACACCTATTTTGAGAACGGTTGTTATGGCACCATGCATGTGCAAGCGCCTCTCTCCAATCACTTTGCTAAAATTTTTAAAATAGTAGCGCATGCTTAAATTTAGGCTAGTGATAAAAATAAGATAGCAGATATGCAAACGCTCATTCAGCTGCGAGCCATTGCTGCTGACCCCCTCCATACACATGAGCTTTTGGCTCAAGCTTGCATGCATGTGTTAAAAATTGATAGAAGACACTGCCTGACACCTCTGGGGGTCGGCCTATCTCCCTTCAGAATAGGGACCAGCTGGCCAATCCATCTTTTCCCCAACATCTGGTGTCGGGGAGAGAGTCAGAACAACCCCATATGCATAAGATGGTCAGTTGGTCATTCCTCTGATGTGTTTGGCCACCTTTACTGGTATTGTAGAGCAGTAGCTAGGCCTTCCTCCACCCAGGGAAAAGATTCAATGTGCTGCCCCTTAGCCCTGTTTCCAAATACCCTGACCAAAGCAAAGTGGCTTGTTGCCACCTGCCCTGGCACCCAGCACGGAGGATACATGCCCGGTCAGCCTTCCCAGCTTTACCATGAGTATGGGATATATTCATTTATGCTTCATATATTCTTCATTACATTATTTGTTATATCTTGGTTCTTTAGTACTATTACTCCGTAAGAATCTTTGCTGGACAAGAACCCACCGGAGTTTGGGTGGGCTGGGTGACTCCTGATTATCATCTGTATGATATGAACTTTGACCTGGGCAAAGTCCGTACTGCCACCATCACGATGGGGGATGACAAGGGGAACATATATAACAGGTGAGTGAAGAAAGATAAGATATTCACAAAAAACATACTTTTTATAGAAAAGGCAGGTTAGTATGCAAAAATAAAAAGAACAGTTTTTACTCAAGGGTGTACTTACCATAGAAGACGCTCATATGACTGCTATGAGGTCTCTGAGAGAAAATGCCCAGTCAAAGTTGGCCTCTAATGGTTAGGGATGGTATGGTATGAAGGGCCTTATTTTAATCTCTACATTCATCGATGTACACTCCAGTTTTGAGTAATTTTTTTCCCAGATCAACTATATCAGACCCTGAAGACCTAAAATAACACCTCTATTTCCCAGTGATAACACTGTGCTATTCTCAGCCTTATAGGCCTGTTAGGATGTAGAAATTGAAGTAGATTATTAAGATCCACGCAATGTCCCAAATATAGGGCTGTGGAAGGTCATAACAAAGGGTAGAAATCATAGTCAGGAGGACATCTAAACATCCTTTCAGCCTGTGATTTCAAGCACTCACGACAAAGTAATAAGCTATTTTCACATTCTTTATCCTATGTAAGAGAAACCATATTAACTTCTTTACCGTCACAGCATCAAACGCAGCAATTGTTACATGGTTTGGGGTGGAGAATTCGGCAACAATACCCAGCAAGCTCGTGTCCGAAAAGAGGATCTTGTAATTGGTTGCCTAATTGACTTAGCAACTGGACTCATGACCTTCACAGCTAATGGGAAAGAAGTTAATACTTTCTTCCAGGTACGTAGATGCCATACGTTTTTTATCTGGTGTTAAAGATGTATTGTAGTATGGATCCCTCAGTCCATAATGTAAAAAGTCTACCGGTTTGTCTTGTCAAGTGTAATGTTTTGCCTCTTCAGATAACAATCTTCTCTTTCTTCTCAAGGTTGAGCCCAACACAAAACTTTTCCCGGCTGTCTTTGTGCAACCATTGAGCCAGAATTTGTTCCAGTTTGAATTGGGAAAATTGAAGGTATAGAAAACTCTAATTTTATCTCAGGAACATTGCTCTTGTCATCTTTTCAGCATTTGTACACGTTTATTCCGCCCTCCTAATGCGAGACTGTTTCCACTCACAGAATATCATGCCCATATCTGCCGCCATGTTCCGTAGTGAAAGAAAGAACCCAGTGCCTCAGTGCCCACCCCGTCTGGATGTCCAGATGCTAACGCCTGTGGTATGGAGTCGGATGCCCAATGAATTTTTAACAATAGAAACGGGAAAGGTTAGCGATAGACATGGCTGGATGGTGGAGTGCACAGAACCACTTATGATGATGGCTCTCCATATTCCAGAAGAAAACAGGTAAAATCAGTATATATTATTTTGGATTCTTCAGATAGTTTACATTTCTGTAGTAGTTTTTTGCCAGTTAAAGGGGTTACCCCATGACTAAAGTAAAAAATGAAAATCAGACATCATGTAGTCCATGACAACCTCTTTCTAACAAAGCTAGAACCAGCCCTGTACCTCACATGGATCCAGAGATCTCCTCAATCATTGCTCTGTTACATTTATATCAATCTGGCAGCTCAAGGGGAGTGTATTTTCTGCTGCAGCTAAGGGGACATGTCTCAGCTCTCCCTATCACAGCTGAGGAGGTGTGTCTCAGCTCTTCCTATCACAGCTCAGGAGACAGTTCAAGGGTGAAACTGAGCATGTGCGGCCTTCTCAGTGAGCCGGGACAAATAAATGAAAAAAGAAGTGGGTGGTGCTATACAGATATATTTTATTGAATAACTCTAAATTTTTAATTACATGCAATTACAAAAAAATTCAGATCCATGTGCTGGTTTGAAAACTGTAGAATTTTTTTTGTGGGACAACCCCTTTAATCCAAAATTGTTTGGAATACAAAATTTCCCAAAAAATGCTTATGGCAGTGATGGTGACCATGTTGATTTTACATTAATTGCAGGTGCATTGATATCCTTGAGTTGTCAGAACGCTTAGACATGCTGAAGTTCCACTACCATACCCTGAAGCTCTACTGCTCAGTCTGCGCTCTTGGAAATAACCGAGTGGCCCATGCCCTCACAAGCCATGTTGATGAATCTCAGCTACTTTACACCATTGAGAGTAATCACTTATCAGGTCTTCTTCGAAGTGGCTTCTATGACCTCCTCATTAGCATCCATCTGGAATCTGCAAAGAGAGCACGTTTGACAATGAACAGTGAATATATTGTGCCAATGACAGACCAGACAAAGAGTATCACGCTCTTCCCCAACGAGAACAAGAAACACGGGCTACCCGGTGTAGGCATGAGTACATGCCTAAGGCCAGACCTCCATTTTTCCCATACTTTCTTTGTCAGCACCAGTACTGAACTTTACCAGCACAGTCCTTACATCCCACTGGATATCCTGAAGACCAAGGCTATTAACATGTTGACAGAAGCAGTACTGGATGGTGGACAGCACACCAGAGATCCTGTTGGAGGAACCGTTGAATTCCAGTTTGTACCAGTGCTGAAGCTGATCTCCACTCTCCTTATCATGGGTGTCTTTGAGGATGATGATGTACGGCACATCTTAAAGATGATAGAGCCCAATGTGTTTACAGAAGAAGAACCAGCAGAAGAAGAGGAGAAGACAGAGGAAGGTGGAGAGCAGGGTTCAGAAGAAGATGCTGAGGAAAAAAGTGCTGAGGAAGAAGCTGAAGAAGAAGAAGGACAAGAGAAGAAAGAAGAAGGTGAAGAAAAAGCAGTTGAAGCTGGAGAGCAGGAGGGCAAAGAGGAAGAAGAGAGTTTAGAAGAAGGTTTGCTGCAGATGAAGCTGCCAGAGTCAGTAAAGTTGCAGGTAGGTACTTGGTCGAGAGCATTAAATCGAGAGCATTAAATATAAGTAATGCGGGGTCATTATTATTATAATTTGAGTTGATTATGTCTTCATCTGTAGATGTGTAATTTACTACAATATTTCTGCGACCGGGAGTTACAGCACCGTGTTGAAGCCATCATCGCGTTCTCTGAGCGCCATGTAGACAGTCTGCAAACCAATCAGAGGCAGCGTTACAGAGAGCTAATGCAAGCCTTTACCATGTCAGCGGCAGAAACTGCTCGTAGGACAAGGGAGTTCCGTTCTCCACCACAAGAACAGGTGGCTAAATTATTTCTACCCTTCATAGTTGCAGACATACTACTAAGTAATGTTTAAATAAATTAATAAAAATCTGAATCCAAAAATTTACCTATACTTTAATTTGGTCAGATTAACATGTTGGTAAACTTCAAGAACATGCTTGAAGAAGAATGCCCTGTACCTGAGGAAATTCAAGATGAGCTGACCGAATTCCACACTGACCTTCTGGCCCACTGTGGTATGTAGAGCTCTATAGGCTTGTGTTCTCAACTGCGCATGTTGCCTATTATCTTTCCTGAATAGTAAATTATTGTAATTGTTTAAATTCCAGGTGTCCAAATGGAAGGGGAAGAGGAAGAAGAGCAGGAAGACACAAGTCTAACGAGACGTCTCTTCAACTTACTGGAGAAAGTGCGTAATCTGAGGGGCAAGAAAGAGGAACCAGAACCTGAACCTGAAGAAAAGGAAGAGCCAAAACTCAGTGAGTGAGCGGTTATGGAAATGATTTTTGCAGTCAAAAGTGAAATGGACATGAAGAAAGTCTTTGCTCATATGATCCTATGTACACTTTTTTCTCAGCCACCTTACAGGAACTTATCTGTCATACCATGGTACACTGGGCACAGGAGTCTTTCATCCAAAACCCTGAGCTGGTGCGAGTAATGTTCAGCTTGCTGCACCGTCAGTACGATGGACTGGGAGAACTTATCCGAGCTTTACCTAAAGCCTACACCATCAATGAAGTGTCTGTAGAAGACACCATGGACCTGCTGGAAAGTCTGGGGCAAATTCGTTCCTTGCTTATTGTGCAGATGGGACCTGAGGAGGAGAACCTGATGATCCAGAGTATTGGGTCTGTTCCTTTACATCGCATTTATTTATACAGTGTTTTATGTGTAACCTATGTTGCGTGTAACCTTGATTTATCAGTTTTCGTCTCCTCACATTTTACTTTTCCCTGATTTAGGAACATCATGAACAACAAGGTCTTTTACCAGCATCCTAACCTGATGCGAGCTTTGGGAATGCATGAGACTGTTATGGAAGTCATGGTCAACGTGTTGGGTGGAGGAGAATCCAAGGTAAGTCAGCTACATTAAGTGACTGGATATTTATTGGATTAGAGTCTTTAGATTGTTATCTCCCAGGAAACACAAAGGGAATATAAGTAGCTGATTCCAGATAAACGCAGGATGCAAATTAAAGGGGTATTCCCAAGACTACAACCATGTTTTATCTGCAAGTATTTTGAAAATATCAATACTTGCAATATCATGTAATTACAAATTTTGCCCAGTGCATTACATTACCCTCTTAGTACCTCTCATCTTACCCTAGTTTATCTTCTGTTGCTAGTAGCTATGTCCTCTTTTATGTCCAGTTGGCATGCATGGTACCAGAATTCTGATTAAACACAAAGTCAATGGCCCATCATGGATTTGACGGCACACGTGGGGTGGTGCCAGCCATACAACTTACAGGACGGGCGTGCTTGGTTCTTACCTATTTCTTTGCTAGGGCAGAAAAGCTCAAGAATAGTGCAAGAACAGGGGAACCCTGAAACATGTAGTTCAACAGAAGAACCGAGTGGTCACATGTGACAATATGCAGTACCATCCAGTTTGCTGGTAATCAGAAAGGAAGCATACAGACAAATAATTAGAAAAAAATAATTTTATAGAACTGAGTAGGAATACTCAAATAGGAGGGATGAGCAAATATCTAAAAATTACGATTTGGTGGGTCAATCACTGTACAGCCCTTTTCAAAAATGTCTCTGTACTGCCTAAGAAAAACTTTGATCCCCAGTTATTAGGCATGGTCATGTAGCATAGAGCTATCTACCGGCATGTAGGTGGATATGTAGATAAGGAAGTAACTCTCAATATGATTCTGGTTATTGTACTAGAAAATATTATAGAAGTATAAATGATGAATAGAATGTAATGTCTATTTTTGAACAGTTATTTTGTAGACCCACAAAATCCATGTTCCAGTTATTTTTTCTACTTGCCGAAAAAGAATGCAAAGTATGTTAACATTTTTTGTCATAAATTTGCTCATCTCTATTGTTAACAGTCTCAATTTTTTTTCACCAGGAGATTCGTTTCCCTAAAATGGTCACCAACTGCTGTAGATTCCTTTGCTATTTCTGTAGAATCAGTCGTCAGAACCAAAGAGCAATGTTTGATCACCTTAGCTACCTGCTCGAAAACAGCGGTATCGGTTTGGGTAAGAAAATCCCGCTGAATACAGTGCTTTAAAAGAGTCCTGCCAAAAGTGTGTGGTCGACATTCTTGTTGCGTTCTCTTTGCAGGTATGAGAGGGTCTACTCCTCTAGATGTAGCTGCTGCTTCAGTCATTGACAATAATGAGTTAGCTCTAGCTCTTCAAGAACAGGACCTTGAGAAGGTAAGAAAATGTTGTAGTGCATCTCCATAATGATGTTGCCCGTAGGCAAAAATATTATGTTTCATCTGTTTCCCCTCTTCTCACCTGTCTAGGTGGTCTCCTATCTGGCTGGCTGTGGCCTACAGAGCTGTCCCATGCTGCTAGCCAAAGGTTATCCTGACATTGGTTGGAACCCCGTGGGAGGGGAGAGGTACTTGGACTTCCTCCGATTTGCTGTTTTTGTGAACGGTAAGCGTGAATGGCAGACTCTCAACAATGTCTTACAGTTTCCTGAAAATCAGCTTTTGTTCTAGTTTTATTACATGTTTGTTGAAAAGAAATCTACCTTACTGCTTCCTAGGAGAAAGTGTGGAGGAGAATGCCAACGTGGTGGTACGTCTTCTCATCCGACGACCTGAATGTTTTGGCCCTGCTCTCAGAGGAGAGGGAGGTAATGGGCTGCTAGCTGCCATTGAGGAAGCCATCAAGATCTCTGAGGACCCTGCTAGGGATGGTCCCACAGTCAAAAAGGACCGTCGTAGGGAATTGTGAGTGAAGAATATGACTTACTTCTACTTTCTGGCCTGATTGCCGACCCCCAATCTCATTCTGTACATTACGAACCCTTTGCTGTGTGTCTGATATTCACTTTATTATTTGATCTTTACTCTACATTTTGGTAAAATTGGGTGGTTATTTTATGCGTCTGGTTTTAGGTACGGTGGGGAGGAAGCTCATGAAGAAAATCGTGTGCACCTTGGTAATGCCATCATGTCCTTCTACTCTGCTCTCATTGATTTGTTGGGTCGTTGTGCTCCAGAAATGCATGTAAGTTAAAGGAAAGTTTATTTTTTACCCTGATCTTTGTCTTTTTCCTTTATTCCATTTCTGGGTTGTATTTGCTGTTTGTCTATTTTTTATGTATTTGTTATTTCTAGAAAAAGTCATTTGTTCTTCACTTTTCCATCATCTCCAACATTGGATGATGCCCTGTGAAAGTACACCCAGTGCTGTACAGTGATGCCATCAACATATATTGAATAAATAATGTACTTTAGAGTGCTTAGGCAGCAGTGCCACACAATTCCCATACAGTGCTCAAATAATATCAACATACAGTGACCAAATATCAGCTCCATATATAAAGTGATCTAATAACAGTGCTGTATAATGCCTACATAAAACTGCTATCCAATTAATATTAAAGGGGTTTCCAGGATACAGATATCCATGACTTATCCTCAGAATGGGTCATCAAATATAAGGTCGGTGGAAGTCCGATACCCGGTACGCCGACCGATTCGGGCTGCCACAGAGTTGTAATCTGTACAGTGTATGGAGTCAGAAGCAGACAGCACCATACACTGTAGTGGCCATTCCGGGGTACTGCGGCTCATTTGAATGGGAGGTGAGCTTCAGAAATGCTGGTGCCAGAAACTAGACAATATACTTCATGCACTGTTAGTCCCAGCACCTGAAACAGCTGATCGGTGGGGATGCCAGGTGTCAGACCCCCACTGATATGATATTGATGACCCATATGAATAATAGGCCATCAACATCTATAGCCCGGGGAACCGGTTTAAGAATTATGGTGGTCATAGAGTAAAAGGCCTTGAGTGATGCTTTCTTCTGAAGGTTATGCACCCCAAAGTCTAGCCCCAATCTTTTTCATTTTAGTATAACATACTGGTCTGTGTTAGCTAGTTGCTCTATTTTCAGTCCTGTTTCATGGTACATACTTCATAACTGGATTATGTTTCACTTTATGCCTCCAGTTGATCCAGGCCGGAAAAGGTGAAGCCTTGAGAATCCGAGCTATCCTTCGATCTTTGGTGCCCCTTGAAGACCTGGTTGGAGTTATTAGTTTACCCCTTCAGATACCAGCATTTGGAAAGGGTAAGATAATTTTTGTGGGAGTTCTTTAGAAGTTGAAAATGTTAAGTTGACTAGAGCTTAAGATTGCCATAGCATTAACAGAGATGGATATTAGATGATGCCATACCTCATTTTTATCATCTATCTTTTGACAGATGGCAATACAATTGAGCCAAAAATGTCTGCCAGCTTTGTGCCAGACCATAAGGCACCAATGGTTCTCTTCCTGGACCGTGTCTACGGCATTGATAATCAGGACTTCCTGCTACAAGTTCTAGAAGTTGGTTTCTTACCAGACATGAGAGCGACAGCATCTCTGGACACTGTAAGTACTTTAATAAGTCAAGAACATTGTAGAAAAATATGTCATACCTAATTATTGCACGATTTCTTTCTTGAATTTCAGGCTGCATTCAGCACCACTGAAATGGCCTTGGCCTTAAATCGATACTTGTGTTTGGCGGTTCTTCCTCTAATTACCAAATGTGCTCCCCTGTTTGCCGGCACTGAGCACCGTGCTATCATGGTGGACTCCATGTTGCACACAATTTACAGATTATCCCGTGGACGTTCTCTTACCAAAGCCCAGAGGGATGTTATTGAGGAATGTCTAATGGCACTGTGCAGGTAAAAAGCATGTAATCCCTACTGTATCTACTCAATGTAATTTACCTTTCTGAAAGTTATTGTCCTTCATGGCCTTCTACAAAGGAGTTTGGGGACTGGTGAAATGGGGATCATCTGGAGTCCTAATATTAGTCCATGCTTAGGTCTTATGTTTCATAACTTCAACTAAAATAATTTAGACATCCTTATCAGTGGGCACTAGTGGCATCTTATTTGTATCATTGAGTACCAGTGGCATCTTATTAACCGGTGTATCACTTGGTACAAGTGGCAAATTTGTGGAATCATTGTAATCTTTCAATTAGGCAGTGGTAGCATCTTGTATCATTAAGCACTAGTGGCATCTGAATAGGACACTACTGGTATCTTATTTGTATCATTGTGCAGTAGTGCCATCTTATTTATACCATTGGGCACCAGTGGCACCTTATTTGTATCATTGGGCACCAGTAGCATCTTATTTGTATCATATAGCAGAAGTGCCATCTTATTTATACAATTGGGCACCTGTGGCATCTTATTTGTATCATAGGGCACTAGAGGCATCTTATTTGTACCATAGGGCAGAAGTGGCTTCTTATTTGTATCATTGGGCACCAGTGGCATTTTAATTGTATTATAGGACACTAGTGGCATCTTATTTGTAACATAGGGTACTAGTGGCACCTTATTTATATCATAGGGAAGTAGTGGCATCTTACTTGTATCATTGTGCACTAGTGGCATCATATTTCTATGATTGGACATTAGTTGCATCTCATTTGTATTTTTGTGCAGTAGTAATATCTTATTTGTATCATTGAGCACTAGTGGCATCTAATTTATATCATTGGGCACCACTACCATCTTATTTGTATTAGTGGGTACAATTGCCATCCTATTTGTATCATTGTGCACTAGTGGCATCTTGTATAATTGGGCACTAGTGGCATCTTATTGCATCATTGGGTACTAGTACTGTAGCATCTTGTACCCTTATAGGACAAAATAATCATACTCATACCAATGCTTAATCAACTGTTACATTTCATTAGTTCATGTGGATTTTTGCCCTCTTGTCAACCATTTGCATAACTGAAAGCCTATGTTTCTGTGTCTAGGTATCTCCGTCCTTCAATGTTGCAGCATCTTTTGAGAAGGCTTGTCTTTGACGTTCCAATTCTTAATGAGTATGCAAAAATGCCATTGAAGGTGAGTCCATGTATTTAGGTGCAGTATATGTCCAGTTAAAGGTTTGCAGATAGTCTTTAAAGGGGTTTCCACCTTGTAGATATTAATGACGTATCCTCTGGATAGGTCATCAATATCAGACTGGTGTGGGTCTGACACCCAACAACCCTGCTGGTCAGCTGTTTTGTGGACAGAGCCATCTGCTCTGGATATACAGTAATATTGACGACCTATTGGATAAAGTAAGATCCCTTGATACTAAGTTTCCTCCTGCTGGGACCTCCACTGATCATCTGTTATCTGTAGGGAGATATGTCCGTAAAGGTGGATTTACACGGCTCGATATTATCAGGAGCGAACCTTCCTACAAACGCTTGTTCCCGACCATCTGCCCGTCTAAATGTGCCACCGATCACTCAATGAACGAGCAAAATGCACGTTAATCAAGTGATCTGTATTCACGGATAAATGAGCACCTATAAAATATTTTATAAATAATTTAATAGCAACTTGTGCATGGGGACTCACATAAAAAGATAATTAATAAAGAGGGGAAAAAGACACAAATATATAAAAAAAACTCCCTTGAATGGGAACGATAAAGCAGTCAATTGCTGCATGTATTTTATTAGAGCCGTAGCTGCGGTTGTTATCATCAGAGCTAGTTTGCCCAGGACAACCGCATATAGCAGTCAATTGCTGCATATATTGTTAAACACATAGGTGTAACCACGGTTGTTATCATCAGGGCTAGTTTGCCCACAACAACCGCAATCACAACCCACTGTGGGGATTAGATGCGCATACACATGACAGACCCAACTGTCTACAATAGCCCCAGGGGGTCCGTATAATAATGGGGGATAGCTTGTGGTAGCAATTTATGTCCTCAATGAGTGTATTTAATTCACCAACCACTATTCATCCTGATATCTCACCAGCCATCTACACTGCAAGGTGAACGGATGACACATAAAGCAGTCTATAATAGTCTACCCCACAGCCAAAAAGCTCCGCTGCTGCTCCTACACCATACATTATTGAAACAAGTACCGTGATCTTTTAATCAAGTGATCATTTCGTTTGTGGAGGCACATCAATTACCATTATAAACAGTGCCCATTGAAATCAGTGGGTTGTCTTTGTATTGCTGGACAGGACAGTTCCTCCAGAGAGAGACGCACTCATGGGCGCACTGGCCATAGACCCTACAGGGAAAATTTCCCCGTGGGCCAATGCACAGGGGTCTCCCCAAGCACTCCTCATAGCTGACAGCCATGTACATAAAGATCTGAGGCTCTCAGCATTACTTAATGTGTCCCCCTGAATTCAACTGTATTGCTGTCCTCAGGACAATGATACAGTGTCATACTGTGGTGCTAGCAGCAGTATTTTGTGCTGCACTGTGGTATTGCTGGCCCCACCTACTTCTGATGTCCTGTCTTCTGTCAGTTTGGTCCGCCTACAACATAGGGCCACTTTTAGTTTTTTTCCAGGGCCACTTTCAATTCCCCAGTTCCCTTGACTTACAGAATTATGAAAAAGAAGTTTCTTAACTAGACAACACCTTTAATGCGCTATGAAACTGCAAGCTATACGATTTAGTACTGAAAAATACTTGCTTATGTTCTTTTCAAAAATATTTGCTCTATAGTCATAGGCATAAATAGCAATTATATCTGTTGATTTAAGCTCCTCACTAACCACTATGAACGTTGCTGGAAATACTACTGCCTTCCAACGGGATGGGCCAACTATGGTGTGTCGTCTGAAGAGGAGCTTCATCTAACAAGGAAACTTTTCTGGGGCATATTTGAATCTCTTGCTCATAAGGTAACGCATTTCAGTTTCTTTTATATACCAAACGTGAAGTTTCTTTTTCAATTTTTGGAAAATTTAAAACCCTTCATTTATAGAAATTTGACGCTGAGCTCTATAAGATTACCATGCCGTGTCTATGTGCAATTGCTGGTGCCATACCACCTGACTATGTGGATGCTAGCTACTCCTCAAAGACTGAAAAGAAGGCTTCTGTGGATGCTGAAGGAAACTTTGACCCAAAACCTGTGGAGACGTTGAAGTAAGTGTTCTTGTATGAATCAGATGCATTTCCATAGAATCTAGACATGGTATGAATTAACCAATAGGCTAGATATGCCCAAGATCCTAAACCTGTACTATGTCTCCTTGAATTTTCCTTGGCTAAACTACCCACTGCCAGCAAAAGTGTGTGTGTGGAAAGGGGGGGGGGGATTACGGGGCCCAAACTGTTGAGCATATATTCCAAAGATCTTGCTGCCCTCCTATCAAATTCTGTCTTTCACAGTATACTAAGTACTATTGGGATGATGTATCAAACTGGTGTAAAGTAGAACTGGCTTAGTTGCCCATAGCAACCAATCAGATTCCACCTTTCATTTTCCAAAGGAGCTGTCAAAACTGAAAGGTGGGAGCTGATTGGTTGCTATGGGCAACTAAGCCAGTTCTGCTTTACACCAGTTTGATAAATGACCCAATATATGTGTGGACCCACTGCATTGCAATGGATTCGGCTTGAGGCTAGACCTGGGAGTGGAGTTGAAGGGATTCTCTGGTTTTCACCCTTTAACTCCTGTATAGGGTTCTAGATATTGCTGGAGGGAATCCCAGGACTAATGTAGTAGGCTCCATTAAAACAGGCGATATTATTAGCACTAGAAATCAGAACTATGTACAAAATCAAAAGGTAAAAGTTGTACTCAGGCACGGGGAGGTCAAAGCACATAGGGCAACCAGGTTGGTGGGCAGGCAGAGGACAGGAAACACTGGAGACTGCTAGAAGGTCAAAGTAGGAAGTAGATCAGGAAACAAGCCATCTTGGTAACAAAGAAGCAGTACAATAGAACACCATTTTTCAGATACGGAACTACAACATTCTGGCTGCCTGAATCCACAGTATGCACTAAACTCATGAGCTCCCCCTGGTGGCAAAGGAAGGCAGCCAAATTTTGATCAGTTAACTCTATCTTGGGTTTTTGGCATAAAAACTGATCAGAGCAGAATGTTGTACCTTAAACATGAGATTACAATAAAAGGTGCAAATTCCCTTTAACATCTCTTCAAAAATAATCTGTGTACCATTAATATACAGACATGTATTTTATATCACAGTGTAATCATCCCTGAAAAGCTTGATAGCTTCATCAACAAATATGCTGAGTACACTCATGACAAATGGGCTTTTGAGAAGGTAAGAAATTCCTCCTTATATTTGGTAGTAAGTATGAGTCTGAGCCCTATGCAGGAATAGCTCCTTTACTTATAGTAAATGTTTTATGTTGTCTCAGATACAAAATAACTGGTCCTACGGAGAGACGGTGGATGAAGAAGCCAAAACACATCCCATGCTGCGCCCCTACAAAACCTTTTCTGAAAAAGTAAGTCTAAATTCCTAAAAAGTTTTGATGATGTTGGACATCTCACTTTTTTTCAATTACTTTAAGTACGGTAATAAACCACAAATTGGCCATCTAAAGTTGTTTGATTCATCTGTTTATTTTCTGGGCAGTAAAAAAGCTGATTACAAATGGATTCACATTTTTCCATCACTTTACTGTAACAGGACAAGGAGATCTACCGTTGGCCTATCAAAGAATCACTGAAAGCCATGATAGCTTGGGAATGGTTGGTTGAAAAAGCTAGAGAGGGAGAAGAAGACAAGACTGAAAAGAAGACAAAAACACGAAAGATCTCTCAATCTGCTCAGGTAAGATCTATCTATCTATCTATCTATCTATCTATCTATCTATCTATCTATCTATCTATCTATCTATCCCACCAGAGGAAATGATTCTGAGGGCCCATCCTCTGTGTATATAGGATCTTAAGGGCTCTGTTTTACTAGGGGTCCATTATCATCAGAAGTTGGGCCCACCGGAGGATTCTCTGGTGCTCCGGTGGGTCAGTCTGACCCTGTATCTATCTATCTATCTATCTATCTATCTATCTATCTACACTATTTTACCATTCTGCTTTCCATACTTATCAGGCAACCTATGATCCCACAGTACAAACCTTTAGCCCAACTCCCATTGACCTTACTGGAATCACCTTGTCTAGAGAGCTTCAGGTAAGAATATAATTTTACAAATCTATTTCTACCTAACAGACTAAACAGGTATGAATCAAGTATATCAAGGTAGGAGGATATTGTTCACCTGTGGTCTGAGAGGCACAATATGGATGCTTTTGTAGATATTTAACCCCTGTTCTTTGTCATTCCTGTTTTAGTCAATGGCTGAGCAACTGGCTGAGAATTACCACAACACATGGGGGCGTAAGAAAAAACAGGAGCTGGAGGCCAAAGGTAAGGACATAAAAACCTTCATTATGAAGCGGTATGTTTGTGTCTACCCCTTCATCAGTCTTCCTATGCAACGACATTGCTCTGTCCAATGCGTGTCTGTGCACCAGGCAGCTAAGAACATACCTGTAGATTTGTCACCTTCCACATCTATTCTTCTCTATCCATACCATGTTTCACTTATGTTTTATGCCTACATGTGATTTAAATTGGTTTACAGGAGGAGGAACCCATCCCTTACTTGTACCCTATGATACACTGACTGCCAAAGAGAAAGCTCGTGACAGGGAGAAAGCACAGGAACTTCTGAAATTTCTCCAGCTTAATGGCTATGCAGTGACCAGGTTGGTTTAACGGGAGAGTTGATGGTGTGACCTTTTGGCGGAGACCTCATGCCTACTGATTGTTACAACAGAATCTCTATATCTATGGTTGTGTAATGTTGTATTCATGCCCTTAAAAACATACCCTAAAGCCATCTCCATAGTTGTTTTTCGTTATTTTGGAGAAAATATCCCCGGTGATGTAAGGTGGTAATCAAGTTATTGAGTGCAACTACCTTACACTTCAGTTATAATGGAAAATATGGTGCTAATGACGACCATTGTTGACCAACGTCTTATTCCTCGCAGGGGGCTGAAGGACATGGAGCTGGACACTTCCTCTATTGAAAAGCGTTTTGCATATGGCTTCCTTGCAGAAACTTCTGAAGCTCATGGACACAGCCCAGGAGTTCATTGCACATTTGGGTATGAGGATGAATGAACTGTGGATTTGCACATTGGTTACTTTTTTTGAAGAATTTTTATGTCATACCAGACAATCTAAGCATATTCACATGCCAAGAGTCCAAAATTATAACAAGCAAATATGTAAAGTGGTATTTCCATCTTATAAAGTGATGACATAGCGCTAGGAAATGTTATCGCTTTATGGTTGATAAAGGGACAGTCTCTGAGACCCTCACCAACCTGGGAATGAAGGGACCACTTGAATGGGACTACAGAGTTCGGTACCAGTGTGCACGGGAACAAAATGAAGATGATGAAGCGCTACACCAGCATTGTGGCCTCTTCAGTCTCAAGATTGTAGGGCTCTGACCTCTGGACACCACTGATGTGCAATTTAGCAATGTGTTATAACATCATGAGATGGAAATACTCCATAATCAACCTCTAGTAACTTCTCTGTATTCTTTATTACCCTTGACTTTTAGTTTGGCACCTTCTAAATGTGTTTTTCTGTTTTCTAATTTTAGAGGCTGTTGTGAGCAGTGGCAGAGTCGAGAAATCCCCTCATGAGCGGGAAATCAAGTTCTTTGCAAAGGTATGTGTACTTATTCTTGGAATTTCTTCTACCATGCCTATGGGTGGTATTTTCTAGCAACTATTGCCCACCATTACCAAATATTTACCAAAACCACAGGGATCCAATAAAAATAAAGAGGAGTAGGAATTGTAAAAGATAGACAGAATAATGTCAAAAGCTTATCATCGAGCTTTAAGTCCTCCTACTGATCAGCTTAAGATGTTGAAGGAATTAAGCTTAAGATATTGTAAGGAAAACTCCATTTGGTCAGATTCTTGGTTCTCTTGACATTGTCCTTGACAGCGGGTTTTCCAGGCCAAGTAGACCTTGTTTGGTCACTTGTGTAGAAAGTACAGTATCTGGATCTGCATCAAAGATGTTGTTGTTGTTTATGACCGACATTTCTTTTCTACTAGAACCAGATCTCAATCCACCACTGTTTATTCCTGGGGTTATTATAATGAAACTCCATCCAGTCCCCAGAATCATTTAGACTTTGGACAGCCAAAGGACTCACTAGGATTTATCACTTATTTTCCCTCGATGGTGTAGCTACATTCACTTCCTTACAAAGCAGATTTGAGCTACCGTCCACGAAACCTTTAGTTTCCTCCAACTGAAACATTTCATTGAATCCCTTCTCAAAAATACAACTACCCCTCTATCTTTGATTGCTTTCAAAAATTACTGCCTTCGTCATCCACGTGCTAGAGGTCTCATGACGAAAATTTATTCCACCCTAATACATGCAATCTTATAGAACCCAGTGATAATCACTCGGGGTTCTGCATATGTTATGTCAATGCCCAAGTTCACATGATGCAATCTTTCTGCTCTACAGATCCTTCTTCCACTTATCAACCAGTACTTCAAGAACCATTGCCTCTACTTCCTGTCTACCCCAGCTAAGGTCCTAGGCAGTGGTGGACATGCATCAAACAAAGAAAAGGAGATGATTGCTAGGTACAGTATTTATCCCGTTGGGCAAGTAGACATATATTTAGGTATCTTCCATGGTATTTGTGTATTAATTTTTGGATTGGAGGTGAAATATTGGATGGTGAAGCCAATAGGATTGGCCAAGAATAAGATATCTGAACTGCATGCACATATGGACTTCTCTAAATAGACATCAACAGTATAGTATATGTGATATAGGAGTTCCCTTTAGGAGTTATAGAATTGTTGTATCCTGTACATTAGACTCACTTTCACTGTCTCTCCTCCTCCTTCCCTCTGTACCTGCCTCTTTCACCCTCCTTAGCCTATTCTGTAAGATGGCTGGTCTGGTACGGCATCGGGTGTCTTTGTTCGGTAAGCAGTGAGATATTGCTGCTGTGAAGATCTTCTCATTCCACTAATCTTTACTGCATGAGCTGAACCCATATTGACTGCTTCTAAATCCTCCTGGATCCACGTGTTTTCTCCTCTGGATTTGTGGTGTGGAAGGGGCCTGTCTATGTTTGAGTTTTACTTGGGTCAATTTAAGGGTGTGTGTGACTTTCTATTAAATGAATTTCTCCCAATTTTTCCTCAGGAACTGATGCTTCAGCTGTTGTCAACTGTCTACATATCTTGGCACGTTCTCTGGATGCCAGGTGCTCTGTCAATGTTGTATATACAAACAAAATTACTATTTTTCTCTTCCAAAATGTAATCTCAAGAACATTTGTCTCTTAATCTTCCTTACAGGACAGTGATGAAGTCTGGCCCGGAGATAGTAAAAGCTGGTTTACGTTCCTTTTTTGAGGGTGCATCAGAAGACATTGAAAAAATGGTTGAGAACTTAAAACTTGGAAAGGTTTCTCAGTCCAAAACTCAGGTCAAGGGTGTTTCCCAGAATATCAATTATACAACGGTGGCCCTTTTGCCAGTTCTGACATCACTGTTTGAGCACATTGCGCAACATCAGTTTGGAGATGACGTTATATGTAAGTTACAGGTCTTGAGAGTGTGAAGGATCTTTGAAACCTTAAAAATTAATGTCAAAGACAACAGATTAGGACACATAAACTTTGGGTAAAATGACCAAACCTGGTAGATATGGCTGGTAGATTATCCCATGTATCTTCTTTTAGCAGCTTCGCCATCCCCACCTCCTCTAGAAGAGAGCACCATAGTCTCACTGCTCTTACAGTAAAGAATCCTCTGTTGCTGTAGAAACCTTCTTTCCTTTAGACCTAAAGCATGTGCCCTCATCACAGTCCTGGGTATAAATAGATCATGGGAGAGATATCTGTATTGACCTTTGATGTACTTATACATATTTTATTAGGTCGCCCATCAGTCATCTTTTTTTGTAAATTAAATAACCCTTTTTTTTTATAATCTTTCTGGTTACTGCAGTCCATTCATTTCATTTATTACTTTGGTTGCCCACTTTTGAATTCATTGAAGCTCTACTATTCCCAAAACTGCACACAATGCTCCAAATGTGGTCTGACTACTGATTTGTAAAGTAGTAGGACGGTCTTCGCATCCCGCGCAACTATACCTCTTTTAATGCACCTTATGATCGTATTAGCCTTGGTAGCAGCTGCTTGACACTGGTTTCTACAGTTGTTGACTGTCAACTAAAATTATTTTTCCAATCCATCTATGACAGAGATCTCAAACTCGTGGCCCTCCAGCTGTTGTAAAACTACAACTCCCAGCATGCCCCAATTGCTGTAGGATCTCCTGATGGAAGTTGTAGTTTTACAACAGCTGGAGGGCCACGAGTTTGAGATCTCTGATCTATGACATTTCACAAAAAATATTATTACACCACTGAAATGTTGTCTTCTTCCGTCTCCTCAGTGGATGATGTACAAGTCTCCTGCTACAGAACATTGTGTAGTATCTACTCTCTGGGAACCACCAAGAACCCTTATGTTGAAAAGTAAGGGCATTTAACACATTGTATAATTAATACATGATTAGAAAAGGAAATTTCTAGATGTAAAACTTGCACATGTGTTTATTATTAGACAACGTCCAGCTTTGGGAGAGTGTCTGGCCAGACTGGCCGCTGCAATGCCCGTGGCTTTCTTGGAACCACACCTGAATGAGTTTAATATCTATTCTGTTTATACCACCAAATCTCCCCGGGAACGTGCTAGTAAGTATGAGAAGTCACTGAAAATCAGCAATCCCTAGTCGTTTTACAAAATTTTTGAAACCTCTTTTTTTTATTATTATTCCATAGTTCTGGGTCTTCCCAACTCTGTTGAAGAAATGTGTCCAGACATCCCTGATCTGCAGACGTTGATGAAGGAAATTTCATCATTAGCAGAATCTGGTGCGCGCTATACAGAGATGCCGCATGTCATTGAAATAACATTGCCTATGCTGTGCAATTACCTTCCTCGATGGTGGGAAAGAGGACCAGAGAACATCCCAGATGACACTTCACCTTGCTGCACAAGTGTGACCTCTGAACAGCTCAATGCTCTTCTGGGAAACATCCTCCGGATTGTTGTCAACAACCTTGGTATAGACGAGGCCTCGTGGATGAAGAGACTTGCAGGTATCTTGCTTTGTGTGATAGACTGATGAGACCGTCTTTGCTGATTTTTTCTTATGATTTACCTGATCATGATAGTCTAGAAACCCTAAAATTGCAACGCATTTCAAATTTTATCTTCTAGTGTTTGCCCAGCCCATAGTGAGCAAGGCTAAGCCTGAGCTCCTTCGATCGCATTTCATTCCCACCATGGAAAAGCTGAAAAAACGGGCAGGCAAAGTCGTTGCTGAAGAAGAGCAGCTACGTTTGGAAGCCAAGAGTGAATCTGAAGATTCGGAAAGTCTGATTCGTGATGAGTTCTCTGTTTTATGCCGAGACCTCTATGCTCTTTATCCTCTACTTATCCGTTATGTGGACAACAATAGGTACAGTAACAGGCCATTAAGTGGTAAAAAAAGACCACTGATTGATGCTACCATAAGTGATGATCGAGCACTCTGGGTGCTCGGGTGCTCTGGCCGAGCACTCTGGGTGCTCGAATGCTCAGCCGAGCACCCGAGCATAATTAAAGTTAATGGGACTAAACCAGGCACCCCCCGCTCGGAAGAGGGGAGGGTGTCTGCTTTACCCGGTCCCCCCCCCCCAAAAAAAAAAAACATGACACTGAGGGGGGGGGGGGGGGGCTGCTGAGAAAGGTAAGGTGACGGATCCGTCATGAACTCCATTGAAAGTCAATGGAGGACGGATCCATTTACTATTGTGTTACACTGAACGGATCCTTCCCCATTGACTTGCTTTGGGGGTCATGACGGATCCGTCTTGGTGCGGGGAGGGAACTCGAGCGTGCATGCTCGGCCGAACTCGCTGTGCTCGCATGCTCGCTCATCACTAGCTACCATCTTAAATATCTGATCACCAACCATCTGCTATGACCTTGAATGATATTGGCATTAAATCAATCATTGACCTTTGAGTTTACGAAGAGATCTTTTTTAATTCTAGAGCAAACTGGCTGACAGTCCCTGACTGTGATGCTGAAGAACTTTTCCGTATGGTTGGAGAAGTGTTCATCTTCTGGTCTAAGTCCCATGTAAGTTCTAAATACTAACTAAACTCGATAGTACATTGTGTGGATGCACATCCCCTCATTCTATGGTTTACAGGATACAAATAAGGTGATTTCACTGACCTCGAATGAGGCCTCGAAGTCCCACCTTCTTAAACAGCTGATTCCTTTTTGAACAGGACCTCTTCCTATCTGATATTGATGACCAATCCTGAGGATAGACCATCAATATCAAATTCCCAGATAACTTTAATACTTTAGTCTATTAAAAGTGCCAAACTGTTTAAAAATACTGTTCTACAATTCATATAGAAATTAGTGGTTACAAGCCTCAGATAACAGGCCTAGAGGCCTATAAGCAGCTAAGGTGACGGGAGGGTTCAGCACAGGGGCGTACATAGAGAAGTAAGGGCCCCATAGCAAGGATCCAACCAGGCCCCCCACACAGGACAGAAGGGTTTCTGCCTAAGCCCTTTTCAATGACCCTTGGGCTATTTTTCCATCGCCTCATTTGTTAAAAGTTTTGCCTTTAGAGGGTAGAGTCCTGACCAAGTTTTCACCTCCAGTAGAAGAGGAGATAATCCCAACTAAGACTGGGCCCCATAGCAGTCGCATGGTCTGCCACTATGGTAGTTACGTCTCTGGTTCAGCATTAGTTGTATCTATAAATTATTTTTATCTTATTCAAATATGAGTGTTTACTTCCAATTACATGTAGTGCATCATATAACTCATACATGGAATGACCTATATCATTCTTAACTTGAAACATTAGTTATTTCTTTCAAGAGACCATCACTAACTCTCGAAACCTTTGAAATCTGGATTTCAGGTGGCATCATCAGTTGTGATACGAAAGAGATCTAAAAATAATATTTTTCTCTTCTCTACCAGAACTTCAAACGAGAGGAACAGAATTTTGTGGTACAGAACGAAATCAACAACATGTCCTTTCTCACTGCAGACAGCAAAAGCAAAATGTCCAAGGTTGGTTGACCATCTCCATACAGTTATTTGGTGATCTCCTTTTGACCACCATAACAATTATATAGTTACATTCTGCCAGCATATGAGTTTTGACTTAAGGTCCAATATTTTACTAAATACCACATGCTCATTTTTCAAGGACAAGTAACACCAAATCTCTAACTTCACATCGAATGTATGGTGACAACTCTCGCTATGTCAATTTATAAGGAATATACTCTATATAGGTAGGTTCTTCATATTGTGAAGGGTTCTAGAACCAGCAATGGATGAGAGGACAACCAAGCTACGTTCTTGAATGACCATCAACTTTTGCCAGAAGCTCTTGGTAGAATTTTTGGTGTTATTAGTCTTTGTTGTGATTCTTATTTTGACATGCCCTCATGAATCTCTTTAGTATGGTGCTCATTTGAGATCCTCAAATCATCGTAATTTGGCCCCTTCTTGTTTATCAGATGTTCTTCCTTTTTCAGTTTATTTTGTAACAAACTGACGTGTTTCTCTCTTTGTTCCCATGTTAGTCTGGAGACAGCCAGGTCAGCAGTCAACCTCTTTTCTTGTGGTGGGGCTGCTGCATTGTTGCCCTCTGCCTGTGTGGGAAGCATGGCTCCGTCCGTCTGTCTGTCCTGCTTTCACTTGTGTATCACTTCCATCAACTAAGTGCTATGTAATACTGTACAAGGTCGACCAGTGTTAGTATTGACTTATACACTCTGTACAGTCTTGCAGTTACTTAGCTGGAGAAAATATATACCGTAATTGGTTCTAGAGGAACAAAGGACTCCTTTCACTCTACTGCCTGAAAGTTCTTGTAGGATACTTGGAGAATAGTATAACTATAACGGGTTTCTAGCTGTAGGGAGTAAACAGTTTTGCTGGATTGAGAACTGGGACTTTCCGCAGTCCATCCCATATAGTCCACTCCTTTACCTTCACTGACCACAATAGTCATCATGGCTCGAGGTTCAATCCACTTTCTGAACCCCGCAATTTTGTTTATTAGGTGACTTTAAAGTAAGGTGGACAACAAGTCTCCCAAGCTTTTGAGCTACCATTTTTTCCTTTTCCAACCATTTGTTTTTACAAAGTTGAGAGGCCTAACTCAGAATAGATGATTGACGTTATTCAGGTTGTCTACTCTACACCTTCTCTGCAAGGAAATACACTCTGATCCAAGAGTGAAGTTCTGTCTTTGCAGGGAACGTGTAGAGTAGACAACCTGAATAGTCTTAATTTGAATCAGTCTCCCAAATCTTGTCGCCAATATGGCAGTGGTTTTGGAGAGGAGGATCCTGAATGGATTCTCACTGCCAACTAGAAAGGGTTATGGGCCCAACTTAATCTACTGTTGCATCTACCTAGTCCTGATAACTGATGAATGGACACCTTTATGGTCCCTATACCATTGGTTAGGTTGAGAATACATAAACTAGATGAAGTTTGAAGTTTGGCAGATCTTTCTCACAGAGGAGGTGGTAGGAGTCATTTTTGGTCAATGAAGTGAAAGGAGGTCAGATAGATAGATGATTTTGCATGTTCTCTGCAGCCACTCCAGAGACAGGAATGGCTATGTTTTCTGCCTGAGCAACACATGGCACGTCATATGTGTTGGCAGAGAGTGAGGGCACAGATGTGGGTGACAACTGAGGTGCTGGACGCCTGCACCCTTCTGAAATGTGCTGTTTTTCAATTGCTTTATTGTGATCTTCTGTGGCTGCCTTGGAGGGTGATGTGTCTCTATGGAATCCTTCAGAAGTTTTAATGTCTTTTTTTTAAATCTTCTAAAATGCACATTCTGCCAATATTTTCACAACAGAGCGAAATGCAGCCTGCTTTCACGTCAATTAACATGGACATCTGTTGGGTAATCGAGTCTACACAAAAACACTACCATGTACACAAAAAAAGACGTATGGAAGCACCAACAAATGTTCTTCTAGTCCAACAATAATGTATCTATTGCTTGATGAAAGATGCGCCCAGATTATGTTAAGAGAGGGATATATCTTTCATTGACCATATGTACATTGAACACGTCTTGGATATCTTAAGTAGATAAATTTTCATAATTAGTAAAATAGAGCTATTAGGGTCATTTAACATATCAGGGCTGTTAATTTTTTCACTCTGGTCCCTCAAATGCAAGTTTTCAATGCGCTCTCTATGCTGTCCTTAAAGGGGTTGTCCAAGTTATTTTTATTGATGACCTATTCTCGCATCTATGACTTTACACTTCGGTCATGCGCATATAAATTATTTAAATTACTGTTCCAAAGTCTCAATAGAGAATATGAGTTTAGATTGAGATTTTGAACAGTAAGTCTTGCGTTATTTGCAGCAAGATTTGCTAGACCTCAGCAGAGCCCATACATTTGCACGTGCTACAGAGGAGATATTGTAATGGAAGTTTTCAAACAAAGTGGGTTTGAATAGAGCAATCCGAGCTCAATTCGGTCAAATCTAATCCTGAGGACAGGTCATCAATAAAAATAACTTGGAAAACCCCTTTAAGGGGGTTTTCCAGGAACAATGGGTCCAACAGAGCATACCTGTAGCATAAAGTTTGTAATATACTTACCTTTCCGAATTTGCATGCCCTTTCAGGAATCCAGTCACATGACGCTTCTTGTCTAAAAATCCATTTTCCACCGACTTCATGTCCTTTACTAGGTTTCTGGCCTGGCATATGGACAGGATGTCACTTCTGATGTGGATGGTGCCAGAACTATTCCTCTCCAGGGTGCAAGTGCAAACTCCCGAATATACCCCATCTGTGCATGTAACAGAGAGAGGAACAGTTCTGGCCCCTGTCCAAGCTGAAGTGACATGGTCAACAAAAACTGGATTTTTAGAAGGGGGGAACATCACACGACCAGGTTCCTGAGAGGCTGATTCATGCAACTTTGGAATGGTAAATATATTACAACCTTTCTGCTACTGATCTGTTCTATAATTAAAGTGGATTTGTGAGCCTCTTTAACATTTAACATTGCTGTTGATAAATCTGGGGCATTTAAGCCCCGTCCCCAGGAATTCCCCAAATCCACCCAGGAAGACCCATTTATGAGTGGGGCTTACTGTATATAAGCCTCGCACATTTTTGGCCGACAAACACTCTGAATTTACAAAGATTGTCTCTGAAAATTAGGGACTGTCCCTGAAAATTCAGAACTGTTGACAACAATGTTTTAACACAGTCACTAGAGTCGTCAACAAATGGGTGGACTCCATCGACCAGTGCCCAACATAGCACTCGGCCAACGGCCATATGATACAAAGAAAGGTGATCGTAGTAAAACATCTTACCTTGATGATGTCTTCAATGGACCTGAGCTCTCTGTTCCAAAACTAAGTGTTTTCTATTCTTCTGGCCCCTCCTAGCCCCATCTAAAGGTTGGCACGCATACTATGGAGATGAGGCGACATATAGATATCACTAAATAACTTCAGAACCAATTAAAACCATTTTACACCAACAAATCAAGAAAAGAAAATGATGAGTTGAGTAATTCCCCTAGCTCTCCTAGATACAGACACAGATGCAGCTATTGAATGAAAGTGCCTCCACAAATCCCTATGTAGACTGCCTGACAAATGACATGATTGAAAAAATAAATAAACCATGTCAACTTATGATAGATTTGGCATTAGAACAGGCAGGGGATGGTGCACGGGATAGCTGCCTATGGATTACATTTTGTGCCCAGTGTTTTCCAGTAGGATTGGTCCAGGATGTCGTCAACATATCTGTTTGTTTCTTGTATAACATGTATTTCTGAAACATCATGTCTTCTTCCACTAGTTTGTCATCTACTGTACATCCATGGACTATGTCCTCCATGTTCAAGTCTTCATGACTTCACCATATTTTATGTCTTTATGAATATCGATATATAATTTATAATGCTTCATCCATACTTTTGTTATGTCTTTACGTCTTCTCATCATCATTATCAATGCCATATCTCCAGTAACATCAACATCTCCCTCGCAGATACATGCCATCAGAGATGTATTATAAACCCTAAGTTCTTAATGGGTGTTTTTGCCCCTATACAGTATGCCTTTCCAATTCCATGTTTTCTATGTGTGATCCTTTGGTCACATTTATATTGAGGAGAACCGTGAATGTCAGAACATTGGAGAGAGGAACCATTCCCTATCTTATTCCTTACCAAGTGTTCCCAATCTCCCTTGTTGATGAGATTCAACCTTCTTAACACCCCCCCCCATTTGATCAAATAAGACATGGGAAAACGTCTCCTAGACATGCTGGGAATCGAGAGTTTTACATTTGTATTCCAATATAAAAATCCCATCAAATCTTCCAAAAACATTTTCAAAAACTATGGCATGTATCTGTATGAGTTCTTCATCATGTCTTATCTATGATAACCTTGTATCATACTTCCTACTTCTCTACCATGTTTTCATACTTTTGTATGCGTTTTACTCACCCACATCTGTGCGTTCCCTTCTCAGATTAACTGTACCAGCATTCGTCATCTTAACTGACTGTTCATTTCATCTTTGTGCTGTGAAATATTGCTGTACTTTGTTATTCCACTCAACTACAGAATACCATCCATCACTATTTAGCCTAAAATATTAGAAAAACCAGTATATGTTACATACGCTGCCTCGTTTGTTGCCTAAACAAAAAAAGTTCATAGAATCCACATTTTTGGTATCATGGTCATAAACATTGAGATAAACGTGAATGAGGCCTTTACTATGGAAATATTAGTGCCAGTCAATATCGTAGGAGACATAAGAGGCATATTGGTCGCTATCTTCATATAGACAGAATGCAATTATCAATAATACTCCAGTTATTTGAATCATAGTTGTACTTGATTGAAGAAATTAAGTCCAAAACTTCTATGTCCACAACGGACCCTAGAAGTTTAAGGTCTCCTTGAGTGATGCTTGGTGGTGGGCTATGGTTTTGGCTGGAACTTGGCAAAAGTGATTTCCTTCCAGTAGCCTATGATCTTGGCTGATCAGACACCTGGCAGATGACACCTCTTGGCTGGATGGATGAGACGTGAATGCCTTTTGTGACTTATTATCTGTTAAGGTGTTTGATGCTCCCTCAGTTTCACACTTGAGCTGAGTTGCATGCTCTGCATATTTCCAGTAATCTTATTGCAAGTCTGCATGATCTAACTTTTCCGTTCCCCTTTAGTCTGGTGGCTCTGACCAGGAACGCACAAAGAAGAAACGCCGCGGGGATCGATACTCTGTTCAGACATCACTTATTGTGGCCACCCTTAAGAAGATGCTTCCAATTGGGTTGAACATGTGTTCACCAACTGACCAAGAGTTGATCTCATTAGCCAAGATACGTTATTCTCTGGTGGGTGTGCTTCTAGAAAGAATTCGGTATAGTCGATAACCCTCATTGTCGTCTTCATTGACCTTTGTCACTCATTCTTATTTTGTAATTTCTCTGCAGAAAGACACAGATGAAGAAGTGAGGGAATTCTTGCAGAATAACCTTCACTTACAGGGCAAGGTAGGTGAATGACCTAGTCCTATATGATTGGCAATGCATTTACTAAAAGTTTTCTTGTTCCCATTTCTATGTTCTTTAACATATCGATTCCCTCCCCGATTCCCCCATACACGTACGTGCTCGGCCTGACTATGCGTGTATGTGTTCTCAATGGGGTGAGAGCCACTTCCAGACACTTGTAGCAGCGGCTTATCTCCTGGCAGAACATTGAAATTGGGATCTTCCTATACACATGAGAACAGGAGGTCACATCGAAAGCAATAAATCTGGCCAACAATAGTTTGTGTGTATGAGGGTTGTCAATGAAAGCTTCCTACTTTCTATTGGATTACATTTATGGGTATGAATTAATGAATTTCATGGCTTAAAGGAAGCTCAATGGTAAGCTTCAAAAGCAAATGGCCGATGCTGTCCTCCCTACCCCTATGATCAGCTGCCCATTAAAAGCATCTTGATCAATCTTGCCTTGATGTAGGCCTCATGCACTTGGTTGTATTATTGCTCTTTACAAGTCTATGAGTTGCATGGAGCCTACTGTATCTCCTGAAAGTTTCAGATTCTATATACAGCATAATTTTTCCATGGAGTGCAGTATTATGGAGATTTGGTGACAATGATTTTGGTGGCCCAGCCATATAAAAGCCTCCCAACTATCCCTTAATGGCAGATGTTGGGGGAGAGAAGGACTGAGCATTTGGGTTTCAACATTGCTCAGTCCTTTTGTTCTCAGAGGAGATAAGCTACTACCGGAGGTGTCTGGCAGTGTCTGGGGAGGACTCAGGTACGCCCAGCCATTTATTTGAAGTTTATGCACAGTTTCTTTCTCGTGACATTATAAGCTCATGTTGTATGGTATCTCTTCACTTTGTTCAGTGTGAGAATTCTTCCTCTATGCGTTGGCAATTGGCCCTTTATAACAAAATGTCTGGTAAAGCAGAAGACTCCAATAACCCTGAGAAGATTGTAAAACGTGTACAGGAAGTCTCTGCCGTGCTCTTCCATCTGGAACTGGTGAGCAGATTCCAATAGAATGAAACCCCTATAGATCTCCTCATTCTTCTTTCCTCGTGCATCATCTGCTGTGTCTTCATTGATATGTCTCTTGTCTCCATTGCTCACTAGACTGAACATCCCTTCAAATCCAAGAAAGCTGTCTGGCACAAGCTTCTTTCCAAGCAACGCCGTCGTGCTGTAGTAGCCTGCTTCAGGATGACTCCACTATATAACCTTCCTCGGTGGGTGCAAACAAAAATGAATGTATTACGTTGTCTTACTGATAAAATCAGTTGACATTAAGGAAGTTTTCTGGAAGTTTCATATCAATGGTCTATCCTCATGAATATATGATCAATGGGGCTCCGACTCCCAGCACTCCCTCAAATCAGCTCTTTGAAGAGGCTGTGGTGCTCCGATGAGCGCTGCGGCCTCCTTGCAGCTTTCCAAGCGCATAGCAACATTATATAGTGGCTGTGCTTGTTATTGCAGGCCAGGCCCATTCATTGAATGAGATTTAGCTTCATGTAGGCCATGTGACCAATGAATGTGATGTCACCGACCCTAAAAGAGGGTGAAGTGTTCACAGGAGTGCCATGGCCTCTTCAAACAGCTGATCGGCTGTGGTACCAGGAGTCGGACCCCCTCTGAGGATAGGCTATCAACATTAAATTCCGTAATACCCCCTTTAAACGTATTAAAAGTATTACAAACATAAGTTTTATTTAACTAAAATTATATTTGCTTCTTTAAGTGAATGTACACCCTTTTATGCCTTTGTTTTTATATTCTAATAAAGATTTTGTGCTGATTAATGTCTTAATATTCATCTATAGCAGACGAAGCTCTATTTTTTGACACAGAGCTCCATATCCCCTGAAATTTAGAGTTTAGTGATAAAATTTCATCTCCCTAAACCCACTAGGGGGAGCTTTGGAGCGTACTGCATACTGTTGATACATTGAGCTCAATAATAACTCAGTATTCAAGATGAACTTGACTTGATTCTTCTTATCAAGCAGTGTTCTGCGCCTACAATGTGGTGTCTCAGAAGCTGAAGATGCTCCCCATGCTGCTTTCCCTGATGCCACTGCTCCATGTAGTGGTGCATGCACAGTCACTGCTCAAGTAGGGGAACTAGAACAGTGGTTCAGGCTGAGATGTCTCATCCTGTCAATCAAGCAGCAAAGGGAGCATCCTCAGCTTCGGGAGCACCCTGTAACACATGAAGAACTCTTTTGAATTGATTTGCTCATCAATCTTTTTTAGTACATGGGTGCCTACAATCCGTAACATTGCATATCTGAATTCCTATTTTGCAGACACCGTGCTTGTAACATGTTTTTGGAAGCTTATAAACACTCCTGGATTATGAGTGAAGCTCACGACTTCGAGGACAGGATGATTGATGACTTGGCTGTAAGTAGAAGGGTACAATTTTTAACCACATTACTATCACCATTATTTTGTATTGGTATATAATAACAACCTATTGAACTCATACCCAGCATAGGACAGAAGGCATGCGAACTGTAGAAAAAGCCTTCATAAGTGGGCAGAGGGAACCATTTAATCGGGTTCTTGTCTCCATTTTAATGCATGGTGAGAACGTGGCCTCCACAGATGCTACAATGTTGGCAAAGTGGAAAATGCCAAGAAAATGGAACTGGGGCACAAGGATTTCATGTTCACTGTAAAGTGCCTAATTTTGTTATGGTATTATTGAATCTTGAAACTCTGTTGATCTGTACGATTATTCCTCAGAAACCTGGTGAGACAGAAGAAGAAGAGGAAGAAGAACAAGAGAAGAAGCCGGACCCACTGCACCAACTTATCCTTCATTTCAGCAGAACCGCTTTGACAGAGAAAACGTGAGTAATTGACGCCCGGTATATTATGGCAATGGCAACATAAACATTGCTAAACTGCACTTTTCAATCATTCTCTACAGCAAACTGGATGAAGACTACTTGTATATGGCCTACGCGGATATCATGGCAAAGGTAAATTGGTAAAAAGTCCACTCTGATACTGCATTGTTACTGGAGCAGGACAGTATAGAGAACAAAAAGGACCATGGAACAGGGGCCTCCACTGCCACAAACCCCTTTAACCAAGCAGCATATGATATAAAGAAAACGCGAGATATCCAGAAAATAACATTACTTCTGGCTGCTCCCTTTCAAAAATAACATCACACATGTCCATAGGTTTTGTCTGGTATTGCAGGTCAGCTCTACTAAAGTGAATCATGAAGCCTGGCCCTGTCAATCAAAGTCGATGGGGCACGGCAGTTGCAGGGAGCCTGTAGGTTTAACAGCAACATTAAGACACCTTACGGTCAACACATGGATCTTCGGCAAGTTCGAAGACCAAAACTAAATTACTGATGGCAACATCATTTTCTGCTCGCAAGCTGTGGATCCATGGGTGAAACCAAACCTAGCTTATGTCAATATAATATATAATAATGTGGTTCAATAAAGTCTTATTTGGATGGACTCTTCTTGTATTTTTCATGGTCTTCACAAGCTGTGGTTTTGTTTAATACGATGTGTGGCCCTAACGGTTTGGACAGTGATTTCTGGTTCATCCAGTGCTTCTTCTGTGTCCACATAGTACCTGGTTGTCTCAGTAATATATATCATTTACCCCTACACCATCCAGAGTTGTCACATGGAGGAAGAAGGTGAAGAAAGCTGCCGGTGGGGAGGATGAAGAATCTGAACTCTCATTTGAGGTATTTCTTCAGCATGAATTACATTTTTGTGCTCAAAATGTAGAACTTATCAATGGTATCAAGTCGAGTGTTTACTGTTCTGTTAGACCAGGACACATAAAGGAAGATCAGGGTCGGACTGGGGTTTCTTGAGTCTACCAGAGGAAATTATTCTTGGGGCCCAACCCTGAGAGTAGGTTATGCTTTTTTTTTTATCTACTGGGAACTTTTGGAGCCCACTATGGTATCAGAGTCTGGGCCTACTGAAGGATCCTCTGGTAGGCCAGTCCAATGCTGGAGAAGATACATTAAGTCTGCAGTTTCATAATGCCGGTCCATACTTCATTGGAGTAAACTTCTTAATGAATTCCCCCCATTGTTCCATGTCCATTGTTCAGAACTAGCTGTGTGCTTTATTTACAGGAGAAAGAGATGGAGAAGCAGAAGTTATTGTACCAGCAGTCCCGTCTCCATAATCGTGGTGCTGCCGAGATGGTGTTGCAGATGATCAGTGCATGTAAAGGTGTGAACGCTTATACAACAATAAATGATATTCTGTGGTTTCTGGTCAAGTCCTTACAGTATCTTACTCTGCCCATGTATAACTCATAGGTGAACCGGGAGCTATGGTCTCCTCTACACTCAAGCTTGGAATTTCTATCCTCAACGGGGGTAATGTTGAGGTTCAGCAGGTAGGAGTTGCATCTAAGTGTTAAAGAGAACGTGTCACTAGGTTTGGGGGCCACTAAACCCCCAGCATGTTGTTATGTGGCTAGGGTTTTGCATTCCAAACCTGTCCGTATCACAACCATGATCAAAATTGTAACTTAACCGGAGAAGAATCCAGGACTCATCTCCAGCATGCAGATTAAGCTGATGGCTGTACACCTCACTTCATTGCTCACAAACATTTTTTTTTGTATTTCATTCTACAGAAAATGCTAGATTATCTAAAAGAAAAGAGGGAGGTTGGCTTTTTCCAGAGTGTGCAAGCCCTGATGCAGACCTGCAGGTGAGGACCTTACAATTTACTTCCTAAAAGCAATGCTTACTGTCTAGTTCCAAAGGTCAGCAGACTATTCATTGATCTTGCCCTTGAATTCCTCCTTGACATGTCGCTTAGTGGTAGGATTGGCACTCTTTACAGTGTCTTCAGCCATCTTGAAACCACCACCATAATTGAGCCATTATCTGAAGGGACCATCCTGTAGATGCCAAAGATTTCACTCAAACTGTAAGATCTGAAACCGCCTTTAGGATTAGTCTATTTTTTGTAGTATGACACAGAAGAACCCCAATTCATGTAAATGGAGTATTTCTACACACAAGCATCGGGCCCATCTCTCTTCTTTTAATGTAGTGTCCTGGACCTGAATGCTTTTGAGCGCCAAAATAAAGCAGAAGGACTCGGCATGGTAACAGAAGATGGAACGAGTGAGTAATACCACAGAGTGGACATATGATTGAACCTTGCGTTACAATACATATGCAGGACTATGCACCAGTGTTTGATTTTTTTTTAGGCATTAACTTGTTGACCTGGAAGAGGTTACCCAAAATAATAGTAATTTTTATTTAGAAAATTCATGTAGAATCTACTCGACCCAGAATTTACCCACCAGCGATAGTTTTGGCCTTCGTGAAAATCACCAGACTCCAGTTATATGGAATTATATACAAACTATTGATTAGACAGTATCTCGGAAACTGAAGAGAAAGCAAAAGGATGCTCTAAAACCCCCAAAAACATGCAGAAAGTATAAATCTCCTCTATGAAATGTTCTACTTGTTTGGTGGTAGCCATCCATCGGCTTTTATACAATAGGTTATAATGTTAAAAGGGTTTTCTGAGACTTTACTACTGATTGCTGGGGGTCTTACAACCAGGAACGCCTGGTTTGAGAAGGCACCGATGCTTGCAGTAGCGCCACAGCATTCCCTCTGCTCACCAGGCACAGCACCGTACATTGTATAGTGGCTGAGCTTGGTATTGCAGCTCATCCCCATTCTCTTCAATGGGGCTGAGCTGTGCCTAAGCCATGTGACCAACTTGACATCACATGGCCTAGGAAAAGCTGTGAGAAGGGCATGGTGCTACTGCAAGTGCTGGTGCCTTCTCAAACAGCTGATTGGCAGGGGTCTTGGTTGTCAAAGCCCCACCAATCAGATACTAATGACCTATCCAGATAGGTCATCAGTACAAAAGTCTCCCAAATGCCCTTTAATAATAATGAAGATATAAAGGAAAAAGCTAGGTAAGATTGTATTAAACCTTAGGAAGGTACCAGAGAGGGCGGTGCATAATATACATGAACATGAATTGGAACCAGACATAAATATCTCTTCAAATTTCACCTCAGGGTCAACTATACATAGGCTAAGAGATTAGAGTGTGGATTATTTGAACATGCCCTTAAAGGGGTTCTCCTCTTTGGAGAATTCCTAGTTGTTAGAAGGGTCCCTTGACAATGAGCTGATCACAAGGTGTCTTAAGACCCTATTACACCTAAAGATAATTGTTAAGATCATCTCTGACAAGCATTTGTATGAACGTTGAACGTTCGTTAGCGATTATCTGGCAGTGTAATACTGCCGCTAATTACCTGATGGTTACCCGACGCTTCCTTCCCGACAATCGCCTGCTTCATCTGGTGTCATAGCTGCCAGTAAGTGTTCAGTTTCCCTTCAGCGCCACCACAGGAAAAACGAAACATCACGCAATGTCCATTCCAGATAATGAGTTGTCTGTGTAATGTAGGACAGGACAGGTCCTCCAGAATTCTTAATAAACTTAGAGGGCATAAGAGGTTGGCTGAAGGTAGACATCCCATTTAGCAGGTCATGTATTGTACTGAATGCATCCACTTCCTGAAGAATACATTGTTGTATTTGCCTAAATGGGACATATAAGGGTCTGTAATGTGGTTTTTCATACATATCTGGCCTATGTTCTCCATACCCATCTCTTTCCTAATCACGTCATCTCAACATACAGGACATAATATGTTCTATATTACAAACTGTGTTTCTCTCTCTCCCTCTATCCATGGTTGGGGGTTGGGGTGGGGATTCTTGTTATATTCTTGGCATCATCCAATTAATGAGTTTGAAATAATGATAATCACATTTTCCTTCCTGTTCCCTGACATGGTTGTGCCCCCCTCCTTTTCCTGCCTGCCTCTCTCATTCCCTGACCTCCTTGGTTCCCAGTCATCAACCGTGAACAGGGTAAATGTTCATTTAAACCACGCTCCACCAATGCTTCGACTAACTGCTCATGTCGCCCTCCCACCCTTTGCTGATACTGACTGAACCCAACCTAAAGGGGATAGTATGATAAGACCTCACCAAGGATATAACGATCCATTTTTTCACAGTTGATCTTTTCATGAGATCTTTCCAAAAATAGCACCAATCCTAGCTCAATTCTTTGGCGGAAATTCATTGAGAATCAGCTTAAGAGGGAGAAATTGACTAGAAATACCGTAGAGATGAATGTTTAAGTAGAAGATTGGGATGGGTTGAGTCAGCTCAGTGAATTCCATCTCCAGTAATTTCCCTAATTTCCCCTTACTTTTCTTACTAACAAGTTACTAACATCCCCAAGCCTCAGGTGAGAGACTTGAACTTTTTCATGATGAAGTTATACAAACCACGAACATTACATATTGAAATGGATTGTCCGCTTTGGACAATTCCTTGTCAGAAGGTTCCATCAACATTAAGTTTATCAAAGGTTGTCCCACTGCTTGGACCACCAGCAGTTTGCGATTGCTGGTGGTCCTAGCAATTGAGGAACTTTGCAGCACGTGTTCAGTTTCCTTACAGTGCCTTCACTGGTGAATTGAAGTATTACACATTTCTTAATGAAATCAATAGGCAGTCCATGCAATGTATGGATGTACCCGGTCCTACAGACCTAGATAAGCACTATGTAGCTGTTCTCTGCATAAAGAGTCCTCTATTAATTCAGATTTTCCTATTAGGGTGTTTGGAAATGGATTTCCTAAACCATGTAACCCCTTTAAGTAAAACTCTTGTGTTTTAAGACTTTGCCAAATTCTTTACCCATACAGCCATTACTCTACATATCTTGAGATTCCAATTTCCATCATTTTATTTTTTCCTTGGGTAAATATATAAGTTATCCAGCCGCATAGTGGCTGCTATGGTATTCACCAAATGAAGGATCTAATCCAGAGATCTCAAACTCGTGGCCCTCCAGCTGTTGTAAAACTACAACTTCCATCATGCCAGGAGAGCCTACAGCTATTGGGGCATGCTGGGAGTTGTAGTTTGGCAACAGCTGGAGGGCCATGCG
Source organism: Rhinella marina (assembly GCA_900303285.1). Lineage (NCBI taxonomy): Eukaryota > Metazoa > Chordata > Amphibia > Anura > Bufonidae > Rhinella > Rhinella marina. The sequence continues at coordinate 49,945 of ONZH01029700.1, read as the reverse complement.
TTTGAGATCCCTGATCTAATCCATCTATTTATACATTTATACATGGCCCTCTCCACTACTCGGCTTATTCGTAAAAAAAATAAGTGTAACGTATTTTGATATTCTGAGGGCCTTTCACTGGATTTTAATTTCTAAAATCAACACCTTATACTGTAATCCGCCTTGAGCAGATGCCATGCCACTACTTAAAAAAAAAAAATTGGCCCTTCCGTTGCACCCTGATGCCCCCCACTCTCTTTTCGCACCTAATATACTAATTATTAGTATTGGTGGAGGGAGGAGCAGAACTTAGATCCATTTGCTGGTCACAGCCTGGGAGAAGACGAGCTGTTCTCATGAGATTTGGTAAGTCTCACAAGAGCAGGCTATATAAGCGAGTATAGTATATAATAAATTATATAGTATATTGTACCAAATCTCATGAGAATAGCTCAAGTTCTCCCTGACAGTGAACTGGTCTGCAGCAAATGGACAGCATCAAAGCCATGGACAATGAGATGTCTACTAAGGCTACTTTCACACTAGCATTTTTGCCGGATCCGGCAGGGTTCAGCAAAAATGCTTCCGTTACTGATAATACAACCGTCTGCATCTGTTATGAACGGATCCGGTTGTATTATCTTTAACATACCCAAGACGAATCCGTCATGACCCACAATGCAAGTCAATGAGGATAGATCCGTCTTGCTCCGCATCCTAGAATGGAAAGCAAACTGCAGCATGCTGCTCTCCGGTATAAGAACAGAACGGAATACATTTCGGAGCACTCCGTTCTGTTCAGTTATGTTTTGTCCCCATTGACAATGAATGGGGACAAAACGGAAGCGTTTTTCTCTGGTATTGAGAACCTATGACGGAACTCAGTACCGGAAAATGTAAATGCTAGTGTGAGGAAAGTAGCCTATGTGAGTATAATAATAAATAAAGAAGTTAAAGGGAATCTGTCACCTCCAAAATTGGATTCAAGGTAAGCATACCACCATGTAGGGTAGATGCCTCAAACCTCAATCCTTTCTTGTCTGGTCCTCTAATCCTGAGAAATACTTCTTTTTATTCTTATGCCAATAAGATTCTTGGTGTACTGTGGGCGGGGCTCCTCCATTTCGTGCACCATCACTCCACCATAAATACGCCTTCCCCTCTTGAACGGAATGCACTTTGGAGCACTCAGTTCTGTTTAGTTACGTTTTGTCCCCATTGACAATGAATGGTGACAAAACGGAAGCGTTTTTTTTTTCCCAGTATTGATACCCTATGACGGATCTCAATACTGGAAAATAGAAATGCTAGTGTGAAAGTGGCCTAAGATCAGAGGTCTCCTCATCCTTGTACCAATACTAGTAATTAGCATATTAGGAGCGAGAACAGAGCGGGGACTTGTGCCCAAGGCGGACTAAACTACAAGGTAATGATTTTAGAAAAAATCCGGTGACAGGTCCTCTTTAAATTGGAACTGTACAGCTGAACTGTACAGTTTTAACTAGGACAGGTTTGTCTGTGATGTCTTCTGTCTCTTGATACCTGGTAAACCTCTAGCTGCATGAGCTTTGGAATTGCTGATTTGTAGTGTATTGCGTTTGGGAAGAAACTAACTTTGACTCTGAGTGATTCTTAATCAGTCTATAACATACCTAACCTACCATTTTTCAGCATCCTTACATTGACCTGTCAATCTTTATCGTCATCTTTATTTTCTACTGTCCACTACTATTTCTATTTGACTTTCTGTGCTCCTTCTTTTTATCTTTATCTCTCCTTTTATTTCCTGACTTGTTCCCTTGTCTTTGTCTCTCTTCTGTCATTAATATTCGGTCTCTTTCTTGCATCATTTGGCCTTCCCTCTCTTCCCTTGCCCTCATTGGAATTTTGTTGTGCCTTCAGATTTTGGTCACTCTGACTTTTTTTTCTCACCTTCACTGTCTTCAGGGGAAAAAGTAATGGCGGATGACCAGTTCACCCAGGATCTATTCCGCTTCCTCCAGTTGCTTTGTGAGGGACACAATAATGGTAGGAAAATTTGCATCTATGGAATATAATTTATAGAACACTGTACATCTCACATAGGTTCCAAAATACTTCAAGTGTGTCTTAGATGCTGCCAGTGTTGGTGTCACAAGTAACACCAATCAACAATTTAAAAAAAAACCCACTAAAGGTGATGAGAATAACACTGATTATGTTGTGACAATGGCACTTGTCAAGGGGTGGGATGTATTAGGAAGCAAGTCGGTTCTTGAATCTGATGTTTAGGACAAATGGCCAAGCAAGGATCTGAGGAACAAGGGCAAAATTATGATAACCAAATTACTGGTTCAGAGAATCTCCAAAGCAGAAATTCTTGTATGGTGTCCACTGTCTCTGTTATGCATTAAAAGTGGTCCGAGAAATGACAACCAGTTAAGCTGCAACAGTGTCACGGATGCCCAAGACTCTTTGATGTGCATGGGGAGTGTAGGCTTCTGGTCTGATCCTGCAGAAGAGCTGCTGTAGCTTAAATTGCTAAAAAGGTTACTATGGGCTATGATGTGTGTGTCACTTACCTGGAGAAAAGATGGCACCAGGATGCCTTATGGGCAGAAGACAAGCCAGTGGAGGCAGTGTGATGCTCTGGGAAATGTTCTGCTAGGTACTGTAACCTTGGGTCCTGTGACATTTATGTAGATACCTTAACATTTTACAGTATATAGACCCTTCATGGTGGCAGTGTTCCCTAATGGCAAATCCAATCCATAGAGGCTGCACCTCAATACTTACAGGAATTTTATAATCTGGATGTCTGGAGGCCAGATAAGAGAACACCTTCAGAGGCCATACAGAGTCTGCATTTCAATGCATCAAAGCTGCTTTGGTGGCATGAGGGACAGCTAGACAATATTAGGTAGAAGGTTTTTGGGTTATGGATTGGTGTATATTTTCACTCGGTATTGAGTAAATCTCCATCCAGTATCAACTTTTAGCTATACTTTTTATTTTAATTTTTTATTTTGTAGACTTTCAGAACTACCTTCGTACCCAGACTGGTAACACCACCACCATCAACATTATCATCTGCACTGTGGATTATCTTCTGCGCCTACAGGTAAACTCCAAATGTGGGAACCACATCCCCGTTAACCTCTGGAATGTCTATATTAATATAATCTGTTTGATAAACTGAGGTTTAACCATCTTTAACCCTTTTTCTATAATTCCCATCCCAGGAATCCATCAGTGACTTCTACTGGTATTATTCTGGGAAGGATATTATTGATGACCAAGGCAAGAGGAACTTTTCCAAAGCTATGTCTGTGGCAAAGCAGGTGTTCAACAGCCTAACAGAGTATATCCAGGTAGGAGAGAGAGCAAGGGTTGTCTGCTTTGTCAGAAGGCTCCACTGAAGCTGCTGAAAATAGGACCGGCTTTAGCTTGGATGGTGCCTTGTGCAATACCGCCATGAAACCAACCCCACCCCTTATAGCTTATGTTATTGCCCAAGTAACATGATACATTTCCCAAATTATAGTGCAGTAAGGTGCCGAAATAACACTGCCCAATCAATAAACTAGGGAATGTAGCTTCATCTTGTGCAGATGCCTTTCTGTAGGTTGGGGCATCAAGTGTGTGACCGGTGGTACAAGGGGGCTAGTAGCACCCCCTCAGGCCCGCTGAGACCTACCAGCATTTAGATATACTGTCCATGAGAACCTAGCTGTAAGTGTTTAATTCCCTTACAGTGTCACCAGAGGGAAATATTACAAGTAATTTATTGAAAGTGGTGGGCTGTCTATGCAATGCATGGACATTTTGGGTCCTCCAGAGTACTAGTAACCCATTGTAGCATTATGGCTTTACTCTGGCTAAAATGAGGACATCCTAAACTGTGATTTTCCTCTATTAACTTGGAATACCCTAATGCGTATGAACATGGGTTTTCTAAACCAGACAACCCCTTTAAAGGTCAATAACTTTTCTAATTAAAGGAGTTGGCCCATCTTGTACATTGGGGGCATATTGCACCTCTGGTACCCGCAACTGTCTTTAGATCTGCCGACCTCTATTCATTTGTATGCGAGAAGCAGAAATAGCTGAGTGCTGGCTCGACTATTTCCATTAGTCTCATAGAAGTGAATGGAGAGATGTACTTACCATTCCTTTTAATGGGACTTCCGAAAATACCCGAGTGCGCCACTTGGCTATTTTTGGCACTCCCATAGAATTGAATAGAGGGCATTTGATGCGCCCTCCTTCACCTTGCAGGCTCCGTTCTAAAGATAGATGCGGGTCCCAGAGGTGGGAACCACACCTATCATACATTGGAGGCATATCCTAGTGAAATGCCTCCAATGTTACAAGATGGGCCAACCCCTTTAAGTATTGTTTCTTGGTAATAAGTTAAAATCCATGACTGATTCTTCCTCAGGGTCCTTGTACTGGTAACCAGCAGAGCCTGGCACACAGTCGTCTCTGGGATGCAGTGGTTGGTTTCCTGCATGTCTTTGCTCATATGATGATGAAATTGGCCCAGGTAAGAATCTATCAATTTTTATGCTCCTACTGGGTGACAGGAGTCTCATTTCTCCTCTTACGTACATCTGATTATTTATTCACAATCAAGATCAGTTACAACCACATACATGGATTTGTTATCCAAGCTCAATATCAGTTCTCTTTTAATATATCAATTTTTACATGGCAATTTAAAGGTCATATTCACTTTTTCAACCTATTTTTTTATTGCTCTAAAACGCATTTTAACAAAGGTTTGAATTTTACAATATTCTGCTGTTTTGTGTCTACAGTTGCTTTGCAGACCTTTTTGTCTCCATGGTTACAGACTACAAATAAAGCCTGTAGTCATGTGTAACTTTCTTCAATCTTCTACTGCCTGTAGGTTAAGTAATAAGTCGGATACTTTTCACCATGGGGTGGAAGATAATTGTTATAGTGTATTTCAAGTGAAAACAATGAAAAAATAGTTGACTTTCCCTTAAACCTATTCTGTGGTTCCACCATGTAAACATCTGAAGAGTTATCCCTGCCTGTTTCCTCAATAGCATAAAAATTTGACTGTTTTGTGTCTACAGTTCCTTTGCAGAGCTTTGTGTTTCCATGTTTACAGACTACAAATAAAGACTGTAGTCATGTGTAACGTTCTCTGATCTTTTACCTATTTCTACTGCCTGTAGGTTAGGAATAATTTTGATACTTCTCACCAAATTAGTTTACAGGGATGGAAGATAATTGTTAAATTGCATTTCCAGGAAGAGAAAAAATTTAAAAAATAATCGATTTCCCCTTAATACTTTTCTGTGGTTCCACCATGTAGTGATCTGAAGAGTTATTCCTGCCTGTATCCTCAATATAAGGCTCTTCTACTAGGTGTTATCAAAGGTGAAAAGGGAGTATTATTTATACACATAACCAAGCACTATTCCATCTAGGCACTTAATTTGTTATGCTATGGATCAAGCAGGCTAGGAGAACCCCTGAGGTTTCAACATCTTGAGACCCCAGTTGAGTCAGATTTTCAGTCTTAGGAGAACCATCACTAAACCAACCCAACTCTGGACCCTAATTTTAAAGGCTCCATACAAATTAGATAAATATTGGCCAAACCTTCCAATTTTAGCTGGACTGGACAACCATCTAATGTCTATCGAGGTGTTCCATCTCTCCACTGATGGCAGATGACGGTAAAAGAAAGATTGGCCATGTTAAATTTCACCATGCCGATCTTTTGTTCTCTTGGGAGAAAATCTGACACAGAGGCAGCCAATAGCTACTTAAGGTGTAGGGTCACCCTTAGACCTAAATTAAGGTTTTAACTGTTTGAATGCAGCTTATTGAGGAGACTCCAACTCTAACCTTTACTACATTTGTCTGAAAGGAAGTCCAGAACAATTTTGACCCCATAATCACTATTCAAATTTCCACAGTTTTGAGAACTACAAACACTTATTCCCTTTTGACACCTATGTGCCTTATGATTTCTATTAAGTGTAACTGCCATGAATGTGGGGAGAAACTTCTGTTTGTTCAGTCATTATCGTTGAATATTTTTGGAGTTTTTTTATAATTCTTTTTTTTTCAGTTTATACTGCCATTGAATAGGTATTCCTCAGATATTTGATGTGTAACGACCTAACAGGCATCTGAGGATTAGCCATGAGCGTAATGTTGGCCATAGACAATAGGTAATTGTCAGCAGATAGCCAACATTTTTGTTGCCACCAACAATCGATAAGCTCAGCCCAATGACAGGACTGAACTAATCTAATATTACATCCCCTCAAATATAAGCAGCACCATAAATTTCTGGCAGCCACAAGATGGCCAACCTGAAGGGTTATATTAATAGAGAATTGGGAAAGATAGTCATAGGCTGAACAGTCATTTGGCCAACAGCTATCTTATGTCCATGGCTATCTCCCACTCGCTATATACTTCAAGTATAAGTAAATTATGTTTGACATGCAGTGATTCTGAATAATATTTTTATTCCAATATGTAACAGATGCCCCAAAACGGAGGACTACGAAATGGCGTAAGAATTTTTCTCTGTGGCACGGCTGCATTTCCTTAAGTTGTCTCAGCTAGACGTGCACCCTAGCCCATTCCGTGTCTGTCAGCCATTCATACTCTTGTCTCTGTATGTTCTCATTGTCTTCAGCCACCCATCTTTGTTTATAATGTACGTTCCTGTCAATCTTTTCGACTCTTCTTCTCTAAGTTGGATCTTTGGCTTTGAGATCAATATGTTGGGTCCACTCCATAAGCTTTGAGCTTCTTGATTAACATTGGTTCTTGTGTAGTTTCAGAGAAGTACCCTGTTATCCTTTGAGCCTACCATTGTAAAAGTAAAAACCTTGATGGGTAGGGCAAAGAACTGAGGCACCCATTTTGCTGATCATACTGTTTATAAACCTAAATTAGTGGGTACATGTAAAAGTAAAATTTACACAGAGCATAGTTACAAACTCGTCAACGATTCAAATGAGAAGTGAGGGCCCTGTTCACCAGAGCTTACAATCTATATGGAAATAGAGGGGACACAAGAGGCAAAAAGTTCTTGTTTTGTATAATACTGTAGTTCAGCCATATTAACTAAATGGGGAGCACATATAGAACCAGCCACCAGTTAGTATCTATAGTGCTATTGCGTGCATGGACACTATTGCATGAAGGGGTCAGGTTCTGAAGAACAATGGTGAAGGTGCGGGTGAATGGAGAAGAGTTAATGAGGGAACATGATTGGCTACTCTAAAAAGATGTGTTTTTAGGGAGCACCTGAAACTTGGGTTGTTGGAAATTAACCTAATTGTCTGGGTTAGGGCATTCCAGAGAACTGGTGCAGCTCAAGAGAAGTCTTGGAGATTGGAGTGAGAGGTTTCGATTATGGTGCATGTTGGTCGTACGAACGGAGAGCATGGATAGGGTGGTAGACAGAGATGAGAGAGGAGATGTAGAAGGTGCAGCAGCATGGGCAACTCTAAGGATGACAGTGAGAAGTTTATATTATATTCTATAGTGGATGGCCAAGCAGTGCAATGACTTTAACAAGGCAGAGGCATTGGTGCTGTGACTGATACAGAGTGGAGGCATCAGCATGGCAGTTGGACCAATAGATGAGCCTGGCTGATACATTCAGGATAAATTGGAGAGTTTTTAGGAGGAGAAGACCGATTAGTAATGAGTAACAGTAATCGAAATGAGAATGGATCAGGGCAACAATCACAGTTGTTGAATCAACCTGCAAAATTGTTTATCAGACTAGAACAGCATTCTGTGGCTTGAACCTAGGTTTTTTATATGTAAAATGGATTTTATTATTTTTTTAATTGAAAACTTTCTAAAGACAAACTTTCTTAGCTCATAAAACTGTAGCCTCAAATGTGAGATTACATTGATGTTAGAGTACATAGATGTTTTTGCTCTTCTAAACTTGGCTACAAAATGTGATTGTACAAAACAGATGTGACATGTAAGGACCTGAGTGTTTGTGTGTGGGTTTATGAAATACTAGTGAGGTACATTGATGACGTTCTTTTCAATCTCTGGTTACTTTGTAGTTATTTTATTTTGTTAGTCCTCCTGTTTCTCACAGGCTTTTTCTCTCTCTCTCTCTCTTTCGCTCTTTAGTCTCTAATCATTTGTCTCTTTTTTCAGTCATCCCTATTGTGCTCATTTTCTCCCCTTGTTTTGCCAGCAGCCGTGTTGACAGTTCAGAACTGTGTGGGCAAAGCCCGCTTTCTTTGGGGTGGTCTCATTGCTTTCCTTGTGAACTGCTGCCTCTTGACATTTTGTTGGTAGCAGGGGGGGAAGAAGGAAGAGGAGAGAGTTTCCACGTAATGTCACTAGCTGTGATGTCCATGATTAGGACCATCGTCAGCACACCTGTCCTGGGGCTTAGAACTAAAAATGTTCAATGTTTGGTGCTTCCACCTCAACCATTGTACCTGCCATTTGCCCCTTACCAATACCACCATTCATAAAAGGTCACTACTTGATTCACATTTGCATGGGAGATTATGTAGTCATACACCGATACACATGTAAGTCACACACATATAAACATTCATACATTCGTGTTACACTATGCGCCCTAAGCACACATGGGTGCCTTATCTACAGTACATAGCCACTGGATACCACATTTCTCCCTCGTTCTCCTCCCCTCACCTGTCTGTCTGTTTCACGCAGCATTATTATTTACTGTAGCACAATGTCTGGGGTGGAGAGGGAGGGAAAGTTGGGACATGTCAAACTGCCTTTTTCACCCCTTTGTCCTTAACCTTTCCATTGCTGTGTGAATTCCGTGTTATCATCCTGCAGCTCATAATTCGTAATGGTAGAGAAGTCTACATTTTTTAAGTTAAACTTAGACTAAAAAATACATTTGTTTAATGTTATGAAACCTTCAGAGACCAGGTATTGTATGAAGGTTCATTAGATAATGTTATTGAGGTGGAGATGCTAATTGGCCAACATGACGTACCACATCTGTCCAAGTAAACATTGAGGTCTACAACTGTTCTGTGCCAATGTTTTTCTAAACACTTAGTTCCCGTGCACATATATCATTCCCTTTGTATTCTGATTTGGGCATGAGTCCACGTAATATACAACCTATGGACTATGGTGGTGCTGTTTCTGGGGAAAAAGCAGAACTTTTTGCGAAATATATTAAGACTTTCCATCAAGAACAACAACTAGATTGGTCTTCATCTTTATCCAAAATACTTTTGAAATAGGTAACCTATTTATCACAAATTACCACTGACTCTCCATTGAATGCCCTCTAGTTACAATACACTGCCTCTATACAGGTTATTTATTGTGGGATGGTAAGTGCTCTTCTCATACATGAGGGTATGTTACGCTAGTTGTATTTAAACAGCCTGTTTTTATTGCATTGCACACAAGGATCATTTTTGGAGTCGCTCCTATCCAGAGGTAAGATGGAAAAAATTGCCCCTACATTGCTTGTAACTCGTTAACCGAGACCTCTAATACCTTAATCCATTGATCTTCACAGCTTTGCTTTGCAAATTGTTAGTGTGTTCGGTCTATTCATGTCCTGTAGTCCTCCAATCTTACTTCAAGCCTCGACTGGGCCAATAAATGGACCATGTATAGACTAAATCAGCTCACTCATAATGAGTTGCTATTCGAGACTGTTCCAGACCATTACCCTCAAACTGCGATGGAGATAACAGTGAAAACCTTGCTTGTATACCCTGGAAGAGAATCAGCAGTATTTCCAGTATTTCCTTTAGTAATCCCTTCCCCTCGCTTTCCATTAGTGTTACAACTAACCTAAATCATGGTCGGTTTGGTCAAACACTGATTTTGAGACCTCATTGACTTGGTTTCTGCTACAGTGTAGTACTGTATATCAGAACACAAATCAAGATAAAAATTGCCTTGTGACAAGTTGCGTGACTTGGAAAGAACTGGAATGCCTTGTACTTTGTTTTCTAGGACTCCAGCCAGATTGGTCTTCTGAAGGAACTGCTTGACCTTCAAAAAGACATGGTTGTCATGCTGCTCTCTCTACTTGAAGGTAATAAATATAGGGCAAGCTCTCATACACATCACATGTTTCAAAGTTAACTAAAGTAATGTCTTTCAAATGAGTGATAATGGAAAATATCCAAAAGTTGGTCAATGTCAAAATCCATTGAGGACCCCATAAACATTAGATTATTGAACTGGTGATAATTAGTGAACCTGTGGTTAGCATAACACCTTAAATGACATGTAGTGTGAAAGACAAAGTAGTGGACCATGTTTATATTATCCCCTCCAGGTAATATCGTAAATGGGACAATTGCTCGTCAGATGGTAGACATGCTGGTAGAATCTTCTAGCAACGTGGAAATGATACTCAAATTCTTTGACATGTTCTTGAAGCTGAAGGATATTGTGGCTTCTGATGCTTTCAGGTAGAGTATTGATTGTAAAAAATAAAAAATTGGCAATTAAAGGGGTTGTCTCACTGGGTACATGCAACCTATTGGGATATATGGTCATTATAAAGGGGTGTTCCTGATGACAGACTAAATCCATCCATTTATTACATGGGTAACCATTGATCTTAATGGCTACCTTGAAAAAATTTGGGCCATAGAAGGCTTCCCCTGGCAGCTATTTCCAGGGGTGTCATGGTGGCTTCATTATGGAAAGGATGGTTTCTGATGAAGCAACACCTTTAATTAGGCAATCATAGAGAATGATATTTTTCTTGTATTGCAGAGATTATGTCACAGATCCTCGGGGTCTCATATCCAAAAAAGATTTCCAAAAGGCAATGGACAGCCAGAAACAATATACCACTTCAGAGATCCAGTTCCTTCTTTCATGCTCAGAAGCTGATGAAAATGAAATGATCAACTATGAAGAATTTGCCGACCGGTTCCAGGAACCGGCTAAGGATATTGGTTTTAATGTGGCAGTATTACTAACCAATCTGTCAGAGCATGTCCCTCATGACACAAGGTTGCAGAACTTTTTGGAACTGGCCGATTGCATTATCAACTACTTCAAGCCATATCTTGGCAAGATTGAGATCATGGGAGCAGGCAAAAGGATTGAGCGTATCTACTTTGAGATTAGCGAGACCAATAAAGCCCAATGGGAAATGCCGCAGGTCAAGGAATCCAAACGTCAATTTATCTTTGATGTGGTCAATGAAGGAGGAGAGTCGGAGAAAATGGAGCTGTTTGTCAATTTCTGTGAAGACACAATTTTTGAGATGCAAATTGCTGCACAAATCTCAGAGCCAGAAGAAGAAAAAGCTGAAGATGATGATGAAGATGTTGGAGGAGCTGAAGGATCTGGTGAAGGCGATGAGGCAGAAAATGGGTCTGATCCACCTGAAGCTACGTCAGCTTTTGGAGAGTTTATGAATAATGTGATAAACTTCTTCAAAATGTTTACCTACAAGAATCTTAGAAGACAATATCGAAAGGTAAGTACTTTTGGCATAGAGTAAAAAAAAAAAAAATAAGCACAATTAAACGGGTTGTGCCACAAAAATATTGTACATTTTTCAAACCAGCACCTGGATCTGAATACTTTTGTAATTGCATATAATTAAAAATTTTGCATAGCCACTGAGTTATTCAATAAAATGTATATATATAGCGCCACCTGCTGCTTGTTCTTTTCCGTATTTCTCCATCCACTTCACTGAGGTGATCGAGCAATGAATGGAGAAATCTCTGGATACATGTGAAGAACGGGGCTGGTTCTAGCTTTTTTAGCTTTGTCATAAGCCCTTTAAGTGTTATAATTAAAATAATAAAATAATGGACAGTATGTCACCCCTGCTGTCACATATCATGCAAGCAGCATTATAATACTTTTACAGTGCCGCTTCTTCAATATGCACAGTCCAAATGTTCTGTAAAAGCCCTGATAAGGTATGCAGCTCTGTAGGACACCTTCAGAGTATGCCTGGAAGCTGTACTATACACTTGTATAGAGCTGCCAAGAGGTGGCTGGGCATGGAGCTACCGTGCATGCTGTAGCATGTGTGCTCCCGATTTCCAGGGGGCGCGACTAAGGCCGGGCGCCCGGATTGCACAGCGCCATAACAACCAATGACGCTGTGCATTCCGGGTGTCAGAAGGAGGGCAGGCTGGGCTTTCACAGACTGTGCGTCCGTGGTTTAACTGAAGTGTGGCCCGGCCTTAGAGGAGAGATCGCACAAGGGGTAGAGAGACGATGGCACTGAGTGGGGAGAGCTGAAGGCACTGGGGAGTGGAGCTGATGGCACTGGGTGGGGAGTGCTGATGGCATTGGGGTGAGGGAGAGCTGATGGCACTGGGGTGAGGGAGAGCTGATGGCACTGGGGTGAGGGAGAGCTGATGGCACTGGGGAGTGGAGCTGATGGCACTGGGTGGGGAGAGCTGAAGGCACTGGGGGAGTGGAGCTGAAGGCACTGGGTGGGGAGAGCTGATGGCAATGGAGTGAGGGAGAGCTGAAAGCACTGTGGGAGTGGAACTGAAGGCACTGGGGGATAGTGGAACTGAAGGCACTGGGGGATAGTGGAGCTGAAGGCACTGGGGGATAGTGGAGCTGAAGGCACTGGGGGATAGTGGAGCTGAAGCACTGGGGGATAGTGGAGCTGAAGGCACTGGGGATAGTGGGAGGCACTGGGGATAGTGAGCTGAGGCACTGGGGGATAGTGGAGCTGAAGGCACTGGGGGATAGTGGAGCTGAAGGCACTGGGGGATAGTGGAGCTGATGGCACTGGGGGATAGTGGAGCTGATGGCACTGGGGGGAACTGATGCACTTGGGCTGATCACACAGGGGGGAATGAAGGGTGTTGGGGACTGATGGCAGGGGTCTGATGAGTTTCTATAAAGGAAAATAGCCTATTCATTCATTTTTTCTTATAAGAGCACTCGATTAATCATAAAAATAAATGGTAGAATACGCGATTGCTAAAATAATCGTTAGCTGCAGCCCTAATGTAGTTACAAAAGTCATTATACTTACATTCCCTAGCAAGATTCCTAAAATTGAATACCCCTTTAAGGCCTCCAACTGTGCAGTATAAGCTGAAAAGTGAGCTTGATAAAAAATGAAATGTATGACTCTATCATGGAAATTAATAATTTATTGACGGGATGTTTCTCACTTTCTTTCCTACAAGGTCAAGAAGATGACAATGAAGGAAATAGTTATGGCCATTGCCTCATTTTTGTGGACCTTATTCCTTGGAACTCTTCACTTTATTTACAGTGTCTGCAAGGGCATATTCTTCCTCATATGGCACACGTTGTTTGGAGGTAGTCTTGTAGAGGGTGCCCAGAAATTAACTGTAACTGAAATCTTGGCCAGTATGCCAGATCCCACACAGGATGAGGTTCACGGAGATGGACTTCCTACAGCGATTAGCGATGAGTTACCTGAGTCTGGGGATGCTATGGACTTTGTGGATGTAGGCAAAGAAGAAGTACAAGAGGAAGGTGCAGAAATGTTTGGGCTTGACATGAAGAAGGATAGTGGACATTACAGACTCAGTTCTCCAGATGCTCATGGTGGCTTAGGCGATATGGGAGATACCACACCAGTCGAACCACCAACACCAGAAGGATCTCCTATATTGAAGAGGAGGTTTCTGGTATGTTAACTTGTTCTAGCAATTACAGTTTTGCTTGAAAGTTTGCGAACCGTTCAGAATTTTCTATATATCTGCATAAAGTTTTACTTAAAACTACATTAGTGTTTCATAGTCGTAGATACAGATAACCAAATCAAACAAATGAGTCAAAAATATTAGAACTAGTCATTTATTTTTTGTGGCAAACCTATGTGACCCTTTGCTTTCAGAATCTGGTGTGACCCCCTTGTGCAGCAATAACTGCAAATAAACATTTCTGGTAACTGTTGATTAGTCCTGCACATCGGCTTGGAGGAATTTTAGTCCATTTGTCTGTACAAAACAGCTTTAGCTCTGTTATGCTGGTGGTTTCCTTCCATGAACTGCTCGCGTCAGATCTTTCCACAACATTTCTACTGGATTAAGGTCAGGACTTTGATTCGGCCATTTCAAAACTTTATTCTTTTTTAACCATTCTCTGGTAGAATCACTTGTGTGCTTAGGGTGATTGTCTTGTTGCATGACCCATGTTTTCTTGAGATTCAGCTGACAGACAGATGCCTTGACATTTTCCTTTAGACTGCTGGTATAATTCAGAATTCATTTTTCCATCAATGAGGGCAAGCTGTCCTGGCCCAGATGCAGCAAAAGAGGCCTAAATCATGATACTACCACTACTGTGTTTCACAGATGGGATGAAGTTTTTATGCTGGGATACAGTGTTTTTCTTTCTGGAAAACAAAACACCTCTTGTTTAAAATAAAAGGTTCAATTTTGGTCTTATCCGTCCACAAAACATTGTTCTAATAGTTTTATGGCTTGTCCAGGTGATCCTTAGAAAAACCTCAGTCATGTTCTTTTTGGAGATAAGTGGCTTTCTCCTTGCAATCCTACCATGAACACCATTGGTGTTTAGTTTCCTCCTGATGGTGGACTCATGGACATTACCTAATGTGAGAAAGGTTAGAAGTTACCTTGGGTTCCGTTGTGACCTTGTGGACTACTACATGCCTTCCTCTTGGTGTGGTCTTTGTTGGTCGACCATTCCTGGGGAGAGTGATAATGGTCTTAAATTTCCTCCAATTGGAAAGAGCCTTTCTCACTGTGGATTAGGGCGATCTAAACTGTTTAGCAATGGTTTTGTAACTCTTACCAGCCAATGAGCATCAACAACTCTACTTCTTAGGTCCTCAGAAATCTCCTTTAATCATGCCATGATACACTTCGACAAATGTGTTGTGAAAATCAGACACTTATAGATCCCTATTCTTTAAATAAAACAGGTCGTCCACTCACACTTGATTGTGACCCCATTGATTGAAAACATCCAATTCTAATTCAACATCAAATAATCTGGTAATCCTAAAGGTTCATCTACTTTTACTACTCACGGATGTGATATTGTATCATTTTCTTCAATAAATAAATGTCCAAGTCTAATATTTTTGACTAGGTCAAATTTATGCAGAAACATAGAAGATTCTGAAGGGTTCACAAACTTTCAAGCATCACTGTTCACCAATGTTCAATGATGTAACAAATTTCTATAATAATAATGACTATGAATCTTTACTTGTAGGAGGATGACGTTCCTGTCCATTTGGATGGTGCTCCAGAGGAACAGCTAGTGGAAGAAGAGCCAGCACCAGAGCCAGAACCCGAAAAAGCAGAGTGAGTATCAAAGTTTTGAGAAATACCTTAAAGAGTAACTCATAGTAATGTCAGAAGTTTTGGTGGGGTCTGGTTGCTAAATCTCTCCACTGACCGTTAAAACTCTAAGTGTGGTGCCCCTTTGTTTCTGTTCTGCTCTGCTTGGCTCTCCAAGTGAGTGATGTACAGATTCTGAGGAAGTCCATAAACTTTCTATGAATCTGTACACCATTTGCTCCATTCTCTAACGAGAGCCAAGCAGAACAGCACAGAAGTGAAGGGCACATTGCCACACTTAGCCTTTCTTCTGCTTAATTTTAATAATTGGCAGGGTCTCAACACCTGGATCCCCTCCAATCATCATTCATAATGTTAGGTTGTGTCTGTCCCTCCGTTTTAGCAATCAGAAGATGAAGTTCAGTGGGGGTCTCTAAAATTGTTTACCCACATTATTCTGTTTTGAGGTGCCCTTGATGTTGGTGGTTGTATGGGTGCCTGCCAGGAGGTTTAGTAGTGCAATGGCCAACGTCTGGTGTGGTAGGAGTCAGGAAACCAGGCCAGAGGTAGAAAAGGGAATATTTCTTTTTACTTGCGTGTAAAATAGGAGTTGTAGCACATGGCACCCTTGGTTTGCTATCTTGTTAAAGTCTCTCTCTATAATCTCTGGCTAGAAACTACAATGGCTGTAGTGTCCATTGTGGGATACAGGTTTTAAAGGCATGTCTGGCCAGGATGTGGTTAAGCGTGATGGGTGTCTTAACTGTAGTCCCTCACAAGCAGAAAAATCTGTATAGCTGTAATCAAAGGTTTCCTTGCTTGGCATGCAGATTTTCTTCTTTCTTTTTCTTGCTGTAGCAGAAGCAATAACTTTCACAGAGATCGGTTGAGGTCTGGATCCTGAGGCCTAAGGAAAAGAAGCACATAGACTTGCTTCCTCCCTCCTAACACACTTTAGACTAGAACTCTATCTGGACAGGAAGTAGGACCAGCCCACTCCTGCCAAGATGGGGAGGAACAGGGTGATTAACCTTGTCTCTGCCAACCATACCAGATCATGCCGAGTGTACAGATAACAGTATATAATATAACAATAGGAACAAACCATTTCTAGATACTCCTTGTACTGGGGTACTGCAATTGCACCTACACATAATTGTACCCCTTATATTTCCATTAACTATATACAGTTCAGAAAATGGAGAGAAGGGTGAAGTTTTGGAAGAAGAAGAAGCCCCCCCTCCTGAGGAACCCAAGGAGCCAGAGGTCACTGAAGCACCAAAGAAGAAGGCAACCTCTAAAGAAAGGAAACCAGAAACTTCAGATGGAGGATTTGAATTCTGGAATGAACTGGAGATCCAGAGAATCAAATTCTTGGTTAGTTACGGTTCTTCTTAACTTTGCAATGTTGAAATACAGCCCTAAGTATAAACTGCTGGATTGATTACTCATCCCATGCAAGCTAATATGGCATCTAATAAAGAGATACAAATTCAATTTGAATTAATTACCATAATTATTACAACATTCACTTTTGAGGTGACTTCAAAGTGTAGCAGCTTCCGGGCACGAGTTGCCTCTGTTAACATACACAAATTTTCATTAGTGTCCTGCATATTCATTTATTATATATTTATGATAATGTGTAGAATGAGCGAATGTGCTCATTACGAGCACTGTAGCGCTCGGCTCCCCTGCGCAATGCCTGAAAGCATTGCGGATCCGTCCTCAGCTGCATGTAAGTCAATGGGGACGGATCCATTTGGTATGACACTCATACCAAACGGTTCCGTCCCCACTGACTTTCAGTCGGGTGAGGAGGACGGATCCGTTTGGTATGAGTAGGGGCAGGGGAGCCGAGCGCTACAGTGCTCGTAACTAGCACATTCGCTTATCTCTAGTCATATCCCATAGCTATGAATATCTATCCACCTATGTTTTTATTTTTGCTTTCCTTTCTAGAATTATCTGTCTAGAAATTTCTACAACCTTCGGTTCCTGGCGCTCTTCTTGGCATTCGCTATTAATTTCATTCTGCTGTTCTACAAGGTGAGTTCTGGAAACATTACCAATGAGCGGTATTCAGTAGTTACATGATATTTGATAGTAACCTCCATTACATTGATATTTGCAGGTATCTGATTCCCCAAAAGGTGAGGATGACTTTGAAGGTTCTGGATTTCAGGAAGATCTACCAATTCTGGATGAGGGAAGCGGCGATGATGAAGATGAGGAAGATAGTGTGGTATATTTCTTCTTGGAGGAAAGCACGGGATATATGCAACCAACGTTGTACGTTTTGTCTGTAGTCCACACTCTCATCGCCTTCCTGTGTATCATTGGCTACAACTGTCTGAAGGTGAAGTTGCTATCTCAAAAGTCCATAGCACACCATGTCATATATGGCAGTGGACTCAAGGATTAAATATGGCTTGTCTGTTCACTAGGTACCACTAGTCATCTTCAAACGGGAGAAAGAGTTGGCACGTAAACTGGAATTCGATGGTGTCTATATTACAGAGCAACCGGAGGATGATGACATAAAAGGGCAGTGGGATCGTCTGGTCTTAAATACTCCGTAAGTTCCTAGAGTAGGAGGAAAAGAGTTCAACGTTTCACAATTGGAATGAAGAAATCTTGATGTTTGCTGATTTTTTTCACATCTTATCTATCTTTTGTAGATCTTTCCAAGCAATTACTGGGACAAATTTGTAAAACGAAAGGTAAAAGCCTTTTATGCATCAACGTTGTCTGGTATTTATCTCAGCTTCACCCTTAATAAACCCTTCTCTTCTTCCAGGTACTGGAGAAATATGGAGACATTTACGGCCGTGAAAGAATCGCAGAACTGTTAGGAATAGACCTGGCCAGTCTGGAAATCAGCTCGCAGAATGGGAAGAAACCAGTGCCAGATAAATCTCTCCTAACATGGTGGGTCTATGTCTTATTCAGCCTATGCCACCCATAGTCCTTAAGTAATCGTGATATCTTATGTAGACTGATTTCCATCACAAATTTATACTTAAAGGGGTTTTCCAAGTTATATATATTGATGACCTATCCTCAGGATAGGTCATCAATATTAGATCGGCGGGGGTACGACACCCGGCACCCCGCCGATCAGCTGTTTGAAGAGGAGGCGTGTGCCGTATCAGCGCTGCCTCCTCTTCATTGTTTACATGCTGGCCGTAACGGGGTAGTGGTGAGTAGGTGTAATTACACCTCACCGCCCCATTCATTTCTATGGGAAGAATCGCTTCCATACAAGTCTATGGAAGAGATTCCTCTCATAGAAATGAATGGGGCGGTGAGGTGCAATTACACCTACTCACCACTACCCCGTTACGGCCAGCATGTAAACAATGAAGAGGAGGCAGCGCTGATACGGCGCGCGCCTCCTCTTCAAACAGCTGATCGGCGGGGGTGCCGGGTGCCGGACCCCAGCCGATCTGATATTGATGACCTATCCTGAGGATAGGTCATCAATATATATAACTCGGAAAACCCCTTTAAGGCAGTCAAACATAAGAGATGGATGTGGTCTTGGGCCAGCCAATCATCTAATGCCACTGGGTATGTCCTGACCCATTCCTGATGGCAGATGTTGGGCTAAAAAAGGGTCAGACATGTTGGGTTTCTAACAGGGGAGATTAGCCGTTGCCAGACACTTCTGATTACCCTTTCCCCATTAAGAACATATGCACACTCAACCAAGCCCATTGTGTATGTGTATAGGAGCGGTTTGGTAGAATAGCTTTCAGTTGAGCGCTCATTCAGCTAAAGTGTTATAACATTGTGTTATACCTAGCTCATTGACAAAGGTCATTAAAAAGAGAATACCTGTGTCATACTCCATCCCCCACACCAAGCACTAGTTATAACACAGTCTATCAGTTTTGCTCAGTGTTCCTTTAATAACTACAGTAAATGTATCCTCAGATTTACCCAAATGAACTACAGTATACTCCATATCATTTTATTTCTGTCCTTAGTTGTCTCATATCATGTTCTTTCATGACCTGTAATGGAACATTTCATTGTCTATCCAGCTACAGTGGGGAAAAAAGTATTTAGTCAGCCACCAATTGTTCTCCCACTTAAAAAGATGAGGGCGGCCTGTAATTGACATCATAGGTAGACCTCAACTATGAGAGACAAAATGAGAAAACAAATCCAGAAAATCACATTGTCTGATTTTTAAAGAATTTATTTACAAATTATGGTGGAAAATAAGTATTTGGTCACCTAAAAACAAGCAAGATTTCTGTCTCTCACAGACCTGTAACTTCTTCTTTAAGAGGCTCCTCTGTCCTCCACTCATTACCTGTAGTAATGGCAACTGTTTGAACTTGTTATCAGTATAAAAGACACCTGTCCACAACTTCAGTCACACTCCAAACTCCGCTATGGTGAAGACCAAAGAGCTGTGGAAGGACACCAGAAACAAAATTGTAGACCTGCACCAGATTCAGGCTGGGAAGACTGAATCTGCAATAGGCAAGCAGCTTGGTGTAAAAGAAATCAACTGTGGGAGCAATAATTAGAAAATGGAAGACATACAAGACCTGATAATCTCCCTTGATCAGGGGATCCATGCAAAATCTCACCCCTTGGGGTCAAAATGATCACATGAACTGTGAGCAAAAATCCCAGAACCACACGGGGAGACTCAGTAAATGACCTGCAGAAAGCTGGGACCAACATAACAAAGGCTACTGTCAGTAACACACTACGCCGCCAGGGACTCAGATCCTGCAGTGCCAGACGTGTCCCCTTGCTTAAGCCAGTACATATCCGGGCCCGTCTGAAGTTGAAGACTACTGGAAGAATGTCATATGGTCAGATAAAACCAAAGTAAAACTGTTTGGTAGAAACACAACTCGTCGTGTTTGGAGGAGAATGAATGCTAAGTTGCATCCAAAGAACACTGTACCTACTGTGAAGCATGGTGTGGCAACATCATGATTTGGGGCTGTTTCTCTGCAAAGGGACCAGGACAACTGATCCATGTACATGAAAGAATGAATGGGGCCATGTATCGTGAGATTTTGAGTGCAAACCTCCTTCCATCAACAAGGGCATTGAAGATGAAACGTGGCTGTGTCTTTCAGCATGACAATGGTCCCAAGCACACCGCCAGGGCAACGAAGGAGTGGCTTTGTAAGAAGTATTTCAAGGTCCTGGAGTGGCCTAGCCAGTCTCCAGATCTCAACCCCATAGAAAACCTTTAGAGGGAGTTGAAAGTCCGCGTTGCCCAGCGACAGCCCCAAAACATCACTGCTCTAGAGGAGATCTGCATGGAGGAATGGGCCAACATACCAGCAACAGTGTGTGCCAACCTTGTGAAGACTTACAGAAAACGTTTGACCTCTGCCATTGCCAACAAAGGATATATAACAAAGTATTGAGATGAACTTTTGTTATTGACCAAATACTTATTTTCCAACATAATTTGCAAATAAATTCTTTAAAAATCAGACAATGTGATTTTCTGGATTTGTTTTCTCATTTTGTCTCTCATAGTTGAGGTCTACCTATGATGTCAATTACAGGCCTCTCTCATCTTTTTAAGTGGGAGAACTTGCACAATTGGTGGCTGACTAAATACTTTTTTCCCCACTGTATGTCCTGACTTGAATATATACTCTTTCCTTAATACAGGGTCACTTCCATTGACATAAAGTACCAGATCTGGAAATTTGGAGTTGTCTTCACAAATAATGTGAGTACTGTTTTTGAACTAGACTACAGCTTAGGCAGTGTGCTAGGTCTGCTTAAAGAGACCAGCCCCGTATGGAGACTTACTGGAAGTGCTCCATAGTATGGAGACTTATTGGCAATGCACCATGGTAAAAGAATATGCAAAGAGGTATCTCCCATGGAAAGAGAACTGTCTTGCTAGTGCCACCATATGGAAGTGACTCCCTATGAGTCAACAATCCGACTTTTTTAAGCCTTGGGACATGACAGGAGTCTCCATACACAGTCTCTTTAAGGAAACCTAGCACTCTACCTAACCTTCATTTAACACATCACACTCCAGAATCCTACTCTGTACTGACAAGGGGCAAGTACCACGAAACAGCTCTCTATGGATGGATATTTGGCTTGACTTTTTTCCCTTGTCATGTCCCAAGGCTTCTTGAAAACTCAGATTTTGACTCATAGGGAGCTATTTCCACAAAGTGGCACTAGCAGGATGTTTCACTTTCCTTGGGAGATATCCCTATGCAAACCACAATACAACAACTTGTTAGGTTCTTTATGGGAAAGGGTTATGGAACTATAATGGTAGTATGAGATAATGGAGGTAAAAACCTTGATCCGTATTGTAGCTGCCACTAGGAAGGGGGTATGGTTTGATACTAGGCAATATAGCATGTTTCACGTCCATGATGACCATTCCTACACTTGGTCAATACTGCACTCACCCAACCTATCCTTTTAGGATAGTGGTGGTCACCCCAGCACATATTTGGCCTTTGGGTAACCTCCTTTCAAGACTTGCTTTTCCCAGCATTGGAAAGACAGCTATGTCCAATTAGATTCCATAGGGGATACAGAAGTACCCGAGTGAAGGCACTCCTGTGTTTCAGTATCTCTTGGTCACAGTATGGAAGGGTAACCTTATACAGTATATGTTTGCTTATCTCCCTTCTGCAAGGCTCAGTCAACACTGCTGTTGATATCGATAGGCTTCCCATTAGTTGGACTACCATATTTGTGATTCAATCTAATGATATACCATAAACGTGTATAGTAGGAGAACCCCTTTAACTGTGCAGATGCTGTTCTTCTTTGGTTGTAATTCTTCCATATTAAAAATTGAGATTCTCTTGTGTTCTCTTTGATCCCCTAGTCTTTCCTGTACCTGGTCTGGTATTTGGTCATGTCCCTTCTCGGACACTACAACAACTTCTTCTTTGCTGCTCATCTTCTGGATATCGCAATGGGAGTGAAGACCCTACGTACTATCCTGTCATCAGTCACTCACAACGGCAAACAGGTCTGAGGGCAAATCCTTCACCGATCAGTCTAGGGGGCAGTAAATGGGAATGGGTCATGCAGACATACCTACCACAATATTGTAACTCAGAGAGTGCTCCTAAATTTTCCTGCACACCTAGTAGATAAGAAATACTCTTCCAGAAATGTGTTTTTGTACTTTTTATGTCCTGTTTGCCTCTTCTTAATTTTTTTTTAACTTCATGGCAGCTCATGATGACAGTGGGACTCCTGGCTGTGGTTGTATACCTTTATACAGTGGTCGCCTTTAACTTTTTCCGTAAATTCTATAACAAGAGTGAGGATGAAGATGAACCGGACATGAAGTGTGATGATATGATGACTGTGAGTATCCTATCTGTATTTAAAGGGGGTGTTTACTAAACCCTGTCCTATAGATGTCCTAGAAGGGGTTATCATGTTTATGTATAGTTGCCAGCAGTCCTGAATTTGCAGAGACAGTCCCAGCAAATTCGAGCTGTTCCAGGCTGAAAATTGGTGGGTCTTCTAGGTGGGTTTGGGCATTCCCTAGGCAGAGCTTACATGCCTTAAATTTACTAACAACAATGTTGGTAAGTACACCCATGACTCCACTCTATGAGCAAAAATGGTAAGCCACATTAAAAAAGGCAGCTCCTAGTCTGATGCACCCAAGCCATCCATGTTTTCCACGGCTTTTGGCCATTTGTCCGAATGGCTGCAATGCAATACTACATTTCTCCTGGAGTAGCCCCAGGTTGGCCACTTGGTGAACTGTTATCTAAGATGGGACAGCTCCTTTAAGGCCTCATACATGTCTATGGTCATTGGTTATGCATTACGGGACAATAGGTGCTCTCTGTGCTGCCCATAACAGTAATACTACAAGTAGAGGATACCTGCATAATACACCATCTACATCTGAAGACTAGTGTAAGTCTACTTGTCCTGATACTCAATGCTTTGGACTGTCTTCCATACAGTGTTACCTCTTCCATATGTATGTTGGTGTACGAGCCGGTGGAGGTATTGGTGATGAGATTGAAGACCCTGCAGGAGACGAGTATGAACTTTACCGTGTGGTGTTTGACATCACGTTCTTCTTCTTTGTCATCGTCATCCTTCTGGCCATCATTCAGGGTAGGCTACTCCTCCGTTGCCTTGTTCTTAGACATCGATGAATGTTTATCTGTCCAGTCTCATGGCTTCATGAAAATGGTTAGAAATCTCATAGTCATAACCCATAACTAATACATATTCTCCTCCACCAGGTCTGATCATTGATGCTTTTGGAGAACTGAGAGACCAACAGGAACAAGTGAAGGAAGATATGGAGGTAACACTTTTCACTTTACACATGATTTATTAAAACTTTCTAAAAGAAAAGCTTTTTTGCCTATAGCAACCAATCAAACCGCAGCTTTCATTATTCAACAGAATAATAATACGAAATGAAAGGTGCGTTGTGATTGGACGGTATGGACAACAAAGACAGATTTAGAGACGGTTTCATAAATCTCCCCCTTAAAGCCTTCTTGCAAATGGTATCTTTTGTGTCTATTTACCATTAAATGGTCCAATAGGCCTCTATTTCTGGAAGGATTTACGTTTATTAAGCTCAGCAGTGTGTTTCACTTTACGCCATTCTTTTGTTCCTGGAATTTTTTTTTCATGAAAACAACCATTTATTTCTATTCTGTCTCCAGACCAAATGCTTCATCTGTGGCATTGGTAGTGATTACTTTGACACGACGCCGCATGGCTTTGAGACGCATACCTTTGAAGAACATAACCTAGCCAATTATATGTGAGTAGTGGGAGCCTAAAGAAATGATGGGTTTATCTGTGAAACAAGACATCCTGACACATTCTGTATCCTCTGTCATAGGTTCTTCTTGATGTACCTCATTAACAAGGATGAAACAGAACACACTGGGCAGGTGAGCATCTCTCCACCATTACTCGTTTTATTGATTTGCATATTGTAGAGTTTGAGCCCCTTCCTTCTGGAAATCAGTGATGATCTGTGCTCTAAGGTTTAATCAGGTATCTGGATTTCCCCATTAAAGGGGTTGTCCTTGTTCGGTCCTTTTATACTGATGACGTGTCCTTAGGATAGACCACCAATATCTGATCAGTGGGGATCCGACAGCCAGCACCTGCTCCGATCTGCCTTATAGCTCCAGTGCTTGAACTGAATAGCTCCATCCATTGTGTAGTGCTGGAATCAGCAACCTCCGGCACTCCAGCTGTGGTGAAACTATGACTCCCAGCATGTACACTTGCTTGGCTGTCATCGGAATTCCCATAGGAGTGAATGGAGCATGCTAGGAGTTGTAGTTTCACAACGGCTGGAGTGCCGGAGGTTACTGACTGCTGGTGTAATGGATGGAACTGGGTACTGTAGTCAGGGGCGGATTGGCCATAGACTTTACAGGGAAATTTCCCAGTGGTCCGATGCCCCGGGGGCCACCTGAGTCCTTCTCATGGCCGGCCAGTGGAAGTTTTTGGGGATGTATTTTGTGCCGCTGTTGGCAGTATTTTGTGATGGACTGTGGTATTTGACTCTGTTGGGGTGGTATAATGTGCCACAATATGGTATTGCTGGTCCTGCCTTTCATCAGTTTGGAACCAACTACAAAAAGGGGACACTTTTAGTATTTTTCCATGGCCACTTTAAAGGGGTTGTCTCATGATGGACAATATCCTAGCAATATGCCCCCATTGTCTTATAGGGGGTCCCGCTGGGACCTGCACCTATATCCAGAACAGAGCCCCGCAAGGTGGTGGCTGGAGGACTCTGGTCCGGCCACCACCAAGCCGGCTCCCCATAGAAGGGAATGGGAGTGTACTGCTCATGCGCGGCCCCGCTCCCATCCATTTCTATGGGGCCGACGGAAATAGCCAAGCCAGCGCTCGGCTATTTTCGCCGGCCCCATAGAAAATGAATGGAGGGCGGCTGTGCATGCGCAGTGCACCCTCCTTCATTTTCTGGGCTCCGTTCTGGCTCCTAGCGATATGCCCCCATTGTCCATGATGAGACAACCCCTTTAAGTTCCCAGACCGCTCCTGACTGTAATGTTCAAGTCAATGGGAGCAGTGATGCAGTAACTAGTCTTGGCCACCCTCTTAATATTTACCAGGCACAGTGCCATAAAACTGGTGGTGGTTGTGCCTGGTACTGCAGCTGACAGTAAAAGTCCCATTCAAGTCAATAAGACTGAGCAGCAATATCAGGCAGTAACTACCAAATGTTTGGGGTTGTTTCTGGTAAACTGTGAAAGGGATACAGCATTCATTGCAGAACTGCAACATTTTAATCAGCCAATTAGTGAAGTCCCACCAATAAATTTGTTAGATAGCAGAAGTATAGGCCATCAATTATATAATCCAGAAAAAATGGGTTGTCCAGGATTAGAACAAAAATGGCTGCTTTCTTCCAAAAAAACAGAACCACACCTTCCAAAGGTTGTAGTATTGCAACTTAGTTCCATATAGGATCCAAACTGCAATACCAGACACATGCCCTGGACAGGTGTGGCACTGTTTCTTAAAAGAAGGAAGCCATGATTTTCTAATCCTGGACAACCTCTTTAATTAAAGGGGTTATCCAGGAACCCCTCTCTACTTGTTAGGGATTATCACCCTGAATACAGACGATATGAACTTTAGCTTAGATGACATTATGCATAACGTTGCTTTCCCATGCAGGAGTCATATGTCTGGAAGATGTACCAAGAAAGGTGTTGGGATTTCTTCCCGGCTGGAGACTGTTTTCGGAAAACGTATGAAGATCAGCTTGGATAACGGATTCTTGATGCTTTAGATTACTTTAATCCAAACATCTGAAAGAGACTTTGGTGAGATAATCCACCTCCATCTCTTCTTACACAGAAGTGATTCTGAAGAGCATCGATTCACTAACTGGATAGTGTTATATCTTCAAAATCCAGATGTCTTTAATGACCACCTTACCACAGTCGCCAAGATTTCTGCAGAGCATCACATCATTGATGTTCCTTCAGAGTGTTTTCTATTGATTCAAAGACTTTGCTAGGACTTGACATCATGAGTTTTGGGTTCTCAGAGGTGTTGCCTATTGCTTTCCTGGAACCTGTTGCCTCCACGTCCTTTCACTGCCACCAAGAATTTGCAAAGTATCGATATGTCAATGTCTTCACTGCCAACGAAACCTTCCATAGTGAAGTGTGGCTGTCTGGAATTGTGCAATGATGATCTACAGACTCGTTAGTTTGTGTATTACTGTCACTTTATGTCACTCTTCCAACAGTGGTGAATCTTTTTGTCCTTCTAGATGTGACCCTTTCAACTTGTACTGGGTATAGGAGAATTTTTTTGTGTGCAAGTAAGGGTTAAAAAAAGCTTGAGAACCTTCACCATTGATCTGTGAACAAAATACACAACCCTCAAATCGGTAGTTTATTCTAGAATTATGGTAATTCTGATTTGAAGATATTTTGTCTGTAGCGAGGCAACCACTGGGCGGCCTCAGGGTTACATCGCAATTTGACGTTTGCTTTTGATTAGTTAGCAATTCCTTATTCCGTATCAAGTTGCAGAGAAATTCTGTTTTCCAAAAATTAAAAATATAAGAACTAATTAGGAAATGTTATAAGTTCTGTTAGATTCTGACTTGACCTTGCCTAGCTTTGTGTTCCCCTACGTCATATGATAGCGACTGGCACGGTCCATAGGCCCGGACAGTCAGACACAAGCAGAAAGTTTTATGGCCGCTTCTGCAAGATGTCATCACTGTTAATGGGGATGTTACTTGTGTTCGCTCTATTCTAGTGCCTTATACCTCCCAACGTAGGAGAAATATCACAGTTTTACATGTGAGGTTAGTATGAACCTTATTGCCGCAGAGGAGACCTGACTCCTTAGTGCGATGGCTGCCTGAATGTTGTCATTGAATGGTACTAGGTGTGTTGTGACCATCCCGTTTCTTACTCTATGGGAGAGCACAACACCCACCCACCAATCAGCAATATATTCCCTGTGGCTTCAGGATCTATGGAGATAAATATGGATTATCCGGCTGCAATATACGGGGGGGGGGGGAAGGTGAGAGCTCACTGTGCAACATTTGCGACATGTCTTTTTTGTCTGTAATAAAATATTTATTGATGACGCTGTAAGGCTTGTGGTCTTTTCATCCCTGCTAACACAATGACCCACATCTATCTCTAGAATGGGGGTCCCCTTATTCCAACCTCGATCTACTGTAGCGCGGCGGCTCTCCTGTGGTTATTCAGTGAATATCTAAGACGGGACTATCCCTTTAAATAATGCTGCTGAGGCATCTTTTCTTAGAATTCTGTGTTGCGCTTTCTTTTATCCCTCCTAAAAATGCATGTCTAAATTGCCATCTAGGCGTTAGCACGTCCCTTTTTCAATGGCTGTGTCCAGACTGCTTTGTGACACACCCTGGGAGTGTAACTGGAGTTCTGTGGGTCCCAGGACAAATTTTGGACATGGACCTCTTCCCCCCAAAACTCTGGTGGTCGCTGCCAGTTTGTGGCTCTACGTCTAAGTGACCATTGCATCCATTCACTGGCCTCATTGGTCATCTGCCATACATGAAGGCATCACTGCTGGGGTCAGCGACTGGAGGACAACTGCAGAGGATACGTTGAGTTACAGCATGCCATCTCAGCAAAATATAGAAAAACTAGTGACCTCTAGAGCATTGGCATTGGAGAGGGTAAGGTAAGGGTTGTGGAGCCCAGTAAGTAGCAAGGGTAGGAGAGAAGAACGAACTTCTTACCAACAGTTGTGTCCTGGGGACACAGATAAGGTTGAGATTGGTTCCCTTTTCCCACCAGGCCCGTTCGCACTCCCTGGGACCTCGATCATTACATCACTGCACACCCCATTAACAAGGAGAATACCATAATAAGACCTAAATGACTGTCTAGACCAGGGATGCTCAACTTGCGGCTCCCAAGCTGTTGTAACACTACAACTCCCACCATGTCCTGCTGTAGGCTGATAGCTGTAGGAAGTCTGGGCAGCTGGAGAGTCTCAGGTTGGCCATCCGTGGTCTAGACCAGGCATCCCCAAACTGCGGCCCTCCAGCTGTTGTAAAACTACAACTCCCACCATGCCCTGCTGTAGGCTGATAGCTGTAGACTGTCCAGGCATGCTGGGAGTTGTAGTTTTTCAACATCTGGAGGGCCGCAGTCTGGGGATGCCTGGTCTAGACAAACAGTTCCAAGAGGATGAACAGAGGAACAGCACAACAAAGAGTCCTATGAAAAGATACTCTAGAATTATTATATGGAGAATACAAGAATTTACTAGAAAAAAAAGTATTTACTCCATATCCACGACACTGAGGACTGCATATACAATGGAGGGAGTAGAAATACCGCTAATTATACCGTACATTGGTCCTGGTTATCATGAGACCACAAGGATTCTTGAGTCCAAATAGACACAGTACAACCTGGATTGTGGCTTTCCCCTGTAACTGGGGATTCTACTGTAACTCTAGTTCTAGGAATAATATGTAATATAAAAAATAAATCATATTAATAAGACCTCAATTTTTGAAAAACCTTATCAAAAACTACCCTAAATGACTTAATAAATTTCTGTAATATGTTTTTATTTTTTTCCATTTTCCTTACAAAGACACCTGAAGGTCTATCCCGCTTTTGGACTCTGTTTATTCATACATGGGTGACTTGTCAGTGGTGTATGGATTAAATTGAAGTAAGCGATGTACAGGCAGGAGCACACATGCTTCTGCCTGTGCCAGGTCCATTCTGCTAAAGCCTGGCATAGATGTGCTATATCAGGCTTTGGCGGAGTGAACACAAGCAGGAGCAGCAATGTGCTATGCAGAGCTCCTGCACTCCCTCCGCTCTGCTAAAGACCCTGCATAGGACTTGGGTGCAGAGGTTTTTAGCGGAGTGGGTGCAGGCAGGAGCTCTGCAAGTACGGTATTCTCCTGCCTGTACATCACTTACTGCAGTCGCAGTGGAATCTGTGCACCCATACACCGCTAACATGTACAGATTCTAAAACGGGTTAGACACTTGACCTTCAGGTGTCTACTTCATAAGGAAAACAGAAAAAAAAGAAAATATATTAGAAAAAATAATTACATTATTTCGACTAATTTTAATACGATCTTTCAAATGTTTAGGTACGCTTTAAACCTAATAGCTTTCCCACCATCTGAGTCTGAAGCCCTATCCCCACTGCAATGTCACCTTTGTTTTTAATATGAGAGATGGCTGTAATTTTATTAGTTGTCCACATTCTGACCAGAACCACAGAAGTACAATAAACTTATATTAAAAGTGCATGAGACAGTTTTACGGCATAGACATTCAGACAGTATCTCCCACAATACTGCCGCAGCAGTGCCAATACGCAAAGCTTATACAATAATATAGATTCCAGTCCTTATCCGAAGAACCATGTCCTACAAGGGGGGGTCACAAGAAGTAATGTCTTCCTAGGCTAGGTTCACGTGGCAAAATTTACAGCAGAAAAAAATCAGTGGTAGATCAGTGGCAGAATCATCAGCTGGTCTTTTTTGGTGGTCGATGGAAAGTTGCTGATGGCGTTTTTGAATGTGCATTACGCCCGTTTTCTGCAGACCATCATCAGGTTTTGCTCATTCGAACATACCCTCATGGGTTCCCCGCTCCTTCCCAGCAGGTGTGCAGCATGAAGAGGTCGGGTACAGAAGATCCTGGATTAGTATTTGGGGATCCAGTAGATGAGGAAGGTTAACATTCATGGATGTATAAGTTTGTGTTGCTGTTATCAGACTGTGGAGCCTCCACTATGATCTTTCTTCTGTGAGAAAACAAGAATAAAATTCAGATGTGAAGTAGTGTTATAAACAGAGGACTATTATGGCTCCATATGACTTCCTCCTCTGAAGGAACCATGGTAAGACACCCGTAGAAGACTATGGTACCATACTGTACCTTCATATGCCTCCAATGTTATACTGAGGGATAAAGCTTGCATGTGTAGTAGAGTGCTTTACCGGGCTCTGGCAAGATGGGCGGATAAACTTATGGAAAATAGCCAGGGAATAAAAGTGAGACATTTCTATAATATGTTAATGGGAAGATAGCCTCATATTCCCCGTGGATGCTGGTGCAGATCTGTCAATGGACTACCAAGAGCTCCCCAAACTAATGTATAGCCTGTTAATGGGTTTGGCAGATCTGTGCAAAACTGCTTGTACCTACTCAAGGAACTACAGGACGAACGCAAGGAAATACGTATTGATATTGTGGGCTATGAGGAGTTTTTAGTCAGAAGTAAGGAGTCTCCATGTTCTCACCTGTCTGAAGACAACAAGCGTAAACTGCGATCTAAACAGTCAACCAGAACCTGAGGAAGATAAAAAATCTTAGAAATAACAGAGTGGAGGTGTAGGGTGTACCATTGCTCTGTTGATAATCACAAGACGCCAATCATATTTGCTTAGGTATTCTCCTACAATGTTCTAAAGGAGCCTCCGTGTAGCTTGTCCAAGGACTTTGCTAAACTGGATGCCCCATGAGCCATTTCCCCTCCCCTTCCTTCTTGTGTCTAGCTGGCTGAGGCAGGAGCCCACCCCAATGCTCTGTCAGCAATAGGAGACCAGGAACACTCAAAACCACCAAATAGTCCCAAAAATGGACAGTATCAGAAGAAAATCACCATCAATGTTCTCTGCACGATGTCTATACAACAGGGTCTGCAGGAAATCCTACTGACATTGTGAGCAAGTTTACAAGACTCAACGATCTAATATGGTGACCGTAGGAGTGTCATCTTCTAGAATTTATCATCTAAACAACAAAACTAGGTCCAAAAAAGTAAATTATACTTTTTTTAAGATACACAAATACATATCCTTCCTCTATTAACAATATATATGGAAAGAGGATGCCTACTTACCTCTGCTGACTGCAATTTCCGTACCTGGAAGCCTCTGTTCCTTAAAACCAGGACATAGTCTCCAGAAAGAGCTAAGAAGATAAGAATCAGATATACCTAATGAGTCTTGGATCAGAATAGGATTAGTAAGTCTAAAAATATAGACTGTTCCCTAACAAAATGAATAAAATACAGTAAAAAAAAAAAACATGTTAAAGGGGTAGTCCATTTTGGACAATACCATTTTTTTTAGAAGATTTCCTTGGAAATAAGCTGAGAATAGGTCCCATTGGTGAAAGCCCTGGAGATCAGTAGTAGTCTGGGAGGTACAAAGCAACAAATGTTCACTTTTCCTGCAGCGCCTCCACAGGGAAAATGAAGCATTACACAGTTCTCATTGAAATCAACAGGCCAATTGTGCAATGCATGGATCTGTCAGGTCCTCCAGAAGGAGACACTTTAGTTGCTTTGTCTAATTGATGGAGGTCATAGATAAGAGACTAATGTCTGAATAGGATATTTGAGGATAAATGTTCTAAACCGTCAATCCCTTTAAAGTAGCACTCCCACAAAAATGTTAATCTCTGACCTGTTAGAAAGTTACATGAAGTAATATTCTTATTATGTATTTGTGAGTTATAACCTCCCTTCTGATCCTCAGCTGTGTCATGTGACCAACACTCTGACTCATAGGAATGACAAGAGAAGTAACTGACTTCCTGTCCTGCGTCAGTTGGAGATCAAAATGCTGGTCACATGACGCAGCTGAGAATCAGAAGGGAGGTTATAACTCACAAATACAGTCACTGGTAAGAAGATTACCTTCACTACAGATTACATCATGTACCTATTCTCAGATAGTAAACATTTTTGTGGGAGTGCTACTTTAAGTGTTGGCAAATCAATTCCACTGCTGCATATATATCTGTTTGGAAACCGTTATAGCAAAAGACAAAAAAAGTGAATCAAATATATTGAGTATTAAGTATGCAATATGAGCAACGAGGTCTCACCTATGGAGTCTACTGGGAAAGAAAAAGTAGGAAGACAAAATGAATGCTGTGATTCTCCTCTGTGGTTCACCAAATTTAGTGTATCTGTAATAAAGAAAAGTTGTGGATATCTATATTCTGTATCCATAGGAATAAGGAATATTAAATCATTAGCTGGGAGACTCAGAAGCAATTGGAAGAAGACAAATGAGTAGAAGGGCGTTGTTCTTACTCTCTGTGAGTACCAAGACTTGATCATATCCGATCTGCGTAACCTGCACTGGACCTGTCCATGGATCCTCTGACAAAAGATGAGAAAACAACTGGTCAATCAAAGAGGTCATATCAATAAAACACTTGGTAATATCTACGGAAGCTACAGTATGGAGAAGATCAGTCCACAGACAGATGTACAAATCACTTACCATCTCTGTCGTCTGTGAACCAGGAGGTCAGTGAATTGAGGTTGATGGTCCGAAAATGAATTTTGCAATGAGGAGATGACTCCTTGCTAACCCCAATACACACTACTGGATACTGTTCTCCTGGAAGCACCAACATTTCAAATATCTTCAAGGGGCATGGCAAGGGGAAGTCAAAGTGCTTGAGAGTGAGAAGAAGACACATGAGTGAGTGATGATACCATCTGGGACATTAGAAGAACATTGACAAAGCGAAAATATATATACTGACATGCAGTCGATTTTTACCTGGCCATTTTGAATCAGTATGTGTATATACTTTCTGGCCATCTATCCATTTTTAATGGCCCTTTTGCATCCATTTTGCATCAGTTTTTAAAAATGAATGTAGTTCATGGTTTTGTTTTTTTACATTCCATACCCACCCATAGTGCCCCCAGTATGAATGATCCCATTGTGTCCTCCAGTATGAATAATGGCCCCATAGTGTCCACCAGTATGAATAATGGCCCCATAGTGTCCTTCAGTATGAATAATGGCCCCATAGTGTCCTCCAGTATGAATAATGGCCCCATAGTGTCCTCCAGTATAAATAATAGCCCCACAGTGTCCTCCAGTATAAATAATGGCCCCATAGGGTCCTCGAGTATGAATAATGGCCCTATAGTGTTCTTCAGTATGAATAATGGCCCCATAGTGTCCTCCAGTATGAATAATGGCCCCATAGTGCCCCCAGTATGAATAATGGCCCCAGTGTCCTCCAGTATAAATAATGGCCCTATAGGGTCCTCCAGTATGAATAATGGCCCTATAGTGTTCTTCAGTATGAATAATGGCCCCATAGTGTCCTCCAGTATAAATAATAGCCCCATAGTGTCCCCCAGTATGAATAATGGCCACATAGTGCCCCAGTATGAATAATGGCCCCATAGTGTCCTCCAGTATAAATAATAGCCCCATAGTGTCCTCCAGTATGAATAATGGCCCCATAGTGTCCTCCAGTATGAATAATGGCCCCATAGTGGCCCCCCAGTATGAATAATGGCCCCATAGTGTCCTCCAGTATGAATAATGGCCCCATAGTTCCCCAAGTATGAATAATGGCCCCGTAGTTCCCCAAGTATGTATAATGGCCCCATAGTGTCCTCCAGTATAAATAATAGCCCCATAGTGTCCCCAGTATGAATAATGGCCCATAGTGTCCTCCAGTATAAATAATAGCCCCATAGTGTCCTCCAGTATAAATAATAGCCCCATAGTGTCCCCAGTATGAATAATGGCCCCATAGTGTCCCCCAGTATAAATAATAGCCCCATAGTGCCCCCAGTATGAATAATGGCCCCATAGTGTCCTCCAGCATGAATAAGGGCCCTATAGTAACCCCAGTATGAATGATGGTCCCATAGTGTCCTCCAGTATGAATAATGGTCCCATAGTGCCCCCAGTATGAATAATGGCCCCATAGTGCCCCCAGTATGAATAATGACCCCATAGTGTCCTCCAGTATGAATAAGGGTCCTATAGTGACCCCAGTATGAATAATGGTCCCATAGTGTCCCTCTGTCTGAATAAGTTCCCACACAGATACCCCTCAGTATAAATAATGGACCCTTAGTGCCCCTCATTATATATATTTGTGCCCAGTTGTGCCTCCAGTATATATAATGGACCCCCTGGCCCTGATGATGTGAACAGATCCATTAAAAAAAATTTAAAAAATCACCTCATTCACCTGCATGCGATGGAACACTCATTCCTCACTGGAGGCAGCAGGAACTGTGCTCCCAGCATGATGACATCCCACCATGTGATGTGTCACCAAGCTTGGAGGGTCTGGTGCCAACGCCTGCAGTGAGTGCGAATGTCCCCGCACATGCAAGTGGATCAGATATATATAATTTATTTTTTCATTGTATCCCCTGAATGGCTTTTGGTGTACCCAGGGGTGTGTCTCAGACTACCCCAGACTTCCTGTAGACACTGCAGCTAAACTGTAGTCACAGATCACAGCTCTTCAGAAATGGCGCGACAAGAACACAGACTGAAAATATAAATCAGCAGGGCAGATTGAAGATTATTACCTTTAGCAACATGAACTTTTCAAGAGGTTGATACCATTCCAACAAAAGTACTGAGGCCTCCAGAGCGGCACAAAGGAACCAGCTGCCTGATGTGTCGTTGTGAGCTGGAAATGACAAGATTAATGGAAGTGGAATAAGACGAATGCAGCAGACTGCACAGAAGATGAAGTCAACCATCAGTATGGTGTAGAGACTGGTGATATCTTACCCACACAACAACTTTTGCAGCCCTTAGTGTCTGGTATTTTGCTGGATGCAGATTTCTTCCTGTAGCAAATAGAGATATAATGAAACCCTAGGGTGATAAGACAGATGATAAGAAAGAGAGGTTGTCTCTGATGAGACAGTCTCTTTAATACTGTATATATTACGGTAAATATCATCTTAAATAGTGTAGTACTCTGTCAACTCTATATACACTCCCTCAGAAAAAGTCAACTAGACCAGTGGTCTCCAACATGACTCCCAGCCCAACAGCATGCCCATCACTTCTAGAAAAGAATATAGCACCTTGTGCCTATAAGTCTATAATAAGACATTATAAATATTCCCTGTTCCATCATACAGGGTGCATCTAGAGCAGTGGTTCTCAACTCCAGTCCTCGGGACCCACCTGCCAGTCAGGATTTAGGAATATCCCACAGAATGAATACCTGTGGTAAGTCCTGATGGATGGACGCTAATTATATCAGCTGGTCTAAACTAAGGAAATCCTGAAAACCTGACTGGCAGGTGGGTCCCGAGGACTGGAGTTGAGAACCACTGATCTAGAGGATCCCTAAAAGTATAAAAATAAAAAAACACTTCAGTGCTGTTTCCATTTTATAACATTCATTTTCATCCCCCGAAACCATTCCACCAGTCTAAATCTCACCCTAACTTCTGGAGACCATCCTTATTCTTCAACATTTATTGAGACATTTTATTATATGGACTCTACCACCCATGGATTTTTTTAACATTGCCTTAAAGGGGTTTTCAACTTTTTAGATATCCTCCACCAGTATACCTGCACTTCAAGGGAATGGGATCTGAGCTGCAGTACGATGTCACAGTGGATGGAGCCTTCTGCTTTTGGCTCTGTCCACCGTTTCCAGCATTGACAGCTGCCAAAAACTGTAGATCAGTGAAGGATGGCAGGAGTCGGACCTCCACCCATTGGGTTTCCAATATCTAAAGGGTGTAAAATCCTTTGAAATAAATATCTGGTATTATTATTTCACACCATTTCTGAATATACCTGGGCAGGAGTCTGTGTGTAGGAATGTGACCCAAACGACACTCTCTCCGAATTTGCTCATGGAGAGTCACAAGGCTGTGGGAGTATAGTTGGGAGACTTTACCTGAAATAAGACAGCGAGACATTGAGACATCATCCTATATGTTGGTCAGACATTTTTTTAGAAGCCCCTTTCTTCTGCCTTACCCGTGATGGACATCAGTACATTGTTGATAGAGTAGACCCATGTTGTCCGACCCGGAAACAACTTGGAGAATGAAAAAAATGTCAAAAATGTATTATTTGGACAATACTAGTAGGTTTGGAACCATCCAAAAAAACCATATGCATCAGCATGGGTCCTAATGTGCTATCTGTAGCACTCTAGGACCCATGTAAGTACAGAGAATGTCCATGGCCCCTAACAGTAGCGTACATAGAGAAGTAAGGGCCCCATAGCAAGGATCAAACCAGGCCCCCCACAGAGGACAGAAGGGTTTCTGCCCAAACCCTTTTCAATGACCCTTGGGCCATTTTACCACTGCCCCATTTGCTAAAAGTTGTTCCTTTAGAGGGTAGAGTCCTGACCAAGTTTTCACCTCCAGTAGAAGAGGAGATAATCCCAACTAAGACTAGGCCCCCTCTTGCCCTGGGTCCCATAGCAGTTGCATGGTCTGCCGCTATGGTAGTTACGTCCCTGGCCCCTAAACTGCAAAAAGTTCCTAAGTCAAGAATCTACCTTTCAGATAAATTACCATGAAAGTATCCCAAGGATTATGATCATACATTGTGCTGAATGTATGAAAAGCTCAGCATGACCCCATACAAACATGTTGTGTACCTCCTCAGGTACACATATCACAGGCCGAGAACCTAGGCTTCAGACCATGCAATTTGACAGTAGATGGTTGTCTTCTGGTTTGGACTGGTTTTCATGTCTGTCACCCACAAGTGATAGATTTTGCAAGAACCATCTTTTAGGCCAACCACTAGATCCCTTTATGAGTAGTCTTAAGATGTCCATGCACAACAGCCTAAAGCGAAGTCTAATGTGCAAACTTATGGACAGCCCCAATCTACTGAATCTCCTCATCTCAGACCTTAATTCCTCTTGGACAGGGCCCCCACTATTTTTGGGTCTGGTTACTCACTAGGTCTAGAGATGGCTGTGACTCTGAGCGATTCAAAGTGAAGATTCCTTGCTCGGTTCCTAGTATCACATGTATATCTAAAATATGCAAAAATGACAAATAAAAATGGGAAAACACAAGAAAAAAAAACACAAAAGTGCTTGTACTGGTGACAGTTCCCACCTTTTGAGGTTGGATGACTCCAGGTCGTTGCTGAATGGATTTTTAAGGGACATCCATTAAAGATTTTCTTCAGTTGGAAGTCAGTCTGTATATAGAGATACATCACACCAAAGGTTACGGGCCTGGTTTAAACGGAGGAGACGGCGCGCAGTGTGCACGTGCCGTCTCCTTTCTCTCTTCCTGTTCACTGCTGCTCTCTAGCTCAAAGCAGTAGCGAACAATAAGAGAGTCGGAAGACGGCATGTGCACCATCTCCTCATACAGCGATCAGCGGGGGTGCAGAGTGTTGGGCCCCCGCCGATCTGATATTGGTGACGTATCCTGGGGATAGGACATCAATATTAAAAGCGCGGACAACCCCTTTAATAAGCAGCCAACTGTCGGGAAGGAACTGACAATCTGCTGCTCCTCAAATCCACCTTTAGCCATGAAGTCCTAATTTAAGGGAACATTAAACCTAGAAACCACAACTTCCAAGGATAGAATCTCCTGAAAGTTCCCGAAACAGTCTTAAAAACCTCCCAGAAAAGCAAGAACTTTTCCCACCATGGCTTCCTCAGTGCTTAGGCTTTAAAATAAAAAAAAAGGGTCCCCAGCTGTCACAGAAGTAAGTGGAGGTTTCTACCAGCAAACAGTAAGTAGCCTGAGGAGGAAAGAGAAGCCAATAAAGAGGAAGGAGGAGGTAATAAAATAGATGCCTCCTGAAAAAAAACATTCACCAACTTTTTAACATTTCTTTTATCTTTTAACCTTAAAAGGGTTATGCCATGATTGACATAAAAAAGGAAAATCAGACATAATATAGTACATGACAATCTCTTTCTAACGAACATAGAACCAGCCCTGTACCTCACATGGATTCAGAGATCTCCACATTCACTTCTCAAATAACTCTGCTCAACTCTTCAGGGGGCGTGTTTTTTTTCTCAAAGGATATGTCCTTTTGGCTGCAGCTGTCTCCCTATTACATGTCAGGCATCATGTCCTTTCTGCTGCAACTCTCTTCCTATCACAGCTCAGGGGAGTTTCCTTTCTGCTGCAGCTCTCTCCCTATCACAGCTTTAGGGGGGGTGTTTTTTTCTGCAGCTCTCTCCCTATCACAGCTCAAGGGGCGAGTCCTTTTTGCTTCAGCTCTTTTCCTGTAACTGTCACAGCTTCTAAGGGTAAATGCACAGGTTCAGGATTTAAGAGCGGACAATCCGCACTGAAATCCACAGGTGTTCACAGGTAAATCCATGCAGTCAATCCGCATCAATTGGTGCAGATTTACGTGCGCATTTGCATGCGGATTTGGTGCGGATTTTCCTCCCCCTATTGAAGTGAATGGAGAAAATCCGGTCAGGAAAAATAAAATAAATTGACATGCTGCGGATTCTAAAATCTGCACAGAAAAAATCTGCATTGTGTGTGTGAGAATTTTAAATTCTCATAGAATACAATGAACATGACCTATGGTGCTGATTTTCCGCATGCAAATCCACGCGCAATCCTTATCGTGTGCATTTGCCCTAACAGTAGAAACAGCTGGTGGCAGTTGAAGGATGGACCTGAGCATGCCTGACCCCCTCAGTAGGTGGACATGCACATTTCTATACAGATTAAAGCCCAGGTGGCTCCATGATTAGAGATTATCTCACAGTTGGAGCATTCTTGTAACAGAGAGAGATTTATAAAAGTAACTAGTTTTTCATATTGACTTATTTTTAAATAAAATTTAATGAGAGAACAACCCCTTTAAGCATTTTTTTAACTCGGTTTTCAAGATCTGTCGTTTTAAGCTGCCCTGATTGTGGGAGTCACTCTGTGCCTGTGGTGCTCCTCCTAGCAGTAATACCACTTTATTCTGCTCATCTATTAGGTTCCTTGACATGGAAAACCTCAGAGGTTTTAAATCTCAGAAAACCCCTTTAAGCTAGTGTCCAACTGCATAAAAAATTGCACGCCTGACGTAATAAAATTCATGCACATTAGCATTCAAGGGAAAAAGCACATATCGGGTCATTTATTAAGCCCCTTGCATTGGCGCACGACGCGCCTAAGTTATGTAGAAGCGCCGGCCTCTAAATAACTTAGATGCACCCACCACTGGAATAAATCTAGGCCAGCTCCCTTGCTGTGTAGACTTAGATAATTTTCTACGCCTAAAACAGGCGTAGAAAATGCTAAATTAGACAGGTCGGCCAGCTCACCCCCTTCCCTGCCCACGCCACGCACACTTTTTTTTAGAACTAGCGTGGAAAAAGTCGCAAATTCGGCTGCAAATCCCCTTTGCGACTGAAATCTTCCACAGATATACGTCAAAAACTGGCATATATCTAATAGTAAATTACCCCCATAGTATACACAGGGGTTGTATAAGGCATATACCGCAGCTGGTGCTAACATCATGATTACATCTGAACTGGAATTAGATAGAGGACGGTCACCACATAACCTGTGTTACCTGTTTTGCTTGTATTCTTCCTTTCTTTGGGGGCAAAGATGGGGGTAGTTTTTTCGGAAGATCTTGCACTAAGAGGGACGGTTCTGGTGTGGGAAAAATGCAGACGGGATATTAGCCATCATACAATAGTAAGCTATAGGCCTCAGTAATACAGCTGTGTATGGATTGTGTCATCATGCGTAGTCTCTGTGAGGTACCATGGTCCCTACTAGAAGCATTAATCCATTACTATGGCCTACAGTACAAGGGAGCATGCCACAAGTTTTTGGCAGAAATCTGTAAGCTGCCAT
Source organism: Rhinella marina (assembly GCA_900303285.1). Lineage (NCBI taxonomy): Eukaryota > Metazoa > Chordata > Amphibia > Anura > Bufonidae > Rhinella > Rhinella marina. Next base: position 10,046 of record ONZH01029700.1, on the reverse strand, counting down.
GTAAAATCTGAAACACCTGAAGGTGAAGATATGGACCTATTGGTATGATGCCTACAAAATCTGAAATATATCAATGCATTGACTTTTTCAGTTTCTCCATGCTTTGAGATAACATTGGTGTGTTTCCATATTTTGTGTCTTCTGCAGGAACTAGGAATGGAAGGGTTGTAGATCAGGTTGATGTAAGAGCCTCAGTAAAAAGAGACATTAGGAGGCTATTCACACTCTTTACTATTTGTACTAGGAAAGCTCCCGGAACGTGTGTTCAACCAACCCACGGAGGCCAAAAGAGTGTCCTTTAGGCCTCGGATAGGCCGGTATCCGTCAGGAATACCATTTTTTTATTCTACAGTATAGAGCAGTATAAATAAACAAACTGCATGGTATTTTTTTTTTTTTTATCATGGACACCTAATGGGAGATGGATCCCACTCATTTGCATCCAATAAACATATACAACCAAGGCGAGACTGAAACCTTGGCTGGGCACTGCATAATACCATATGAAAAAAGCCTAACTTGTTGGGTTGTGATGGTCATAAAATCGATGGTTTTGTGTTGGAGACTACAAGAGGGTTCTGCAATCTGTGAAGAACAAGGATATATAGAGGTGAATGGGCTGGGTGATTAAAATAAGGCCCCCTTCAGGTATTAGTTAATACTACCATGCCATTAACACCTGGGACAGGAGGACTTGTTTGTCCCATTTCCTTTCCATTATATTTTTACATTGCAGGGCAGAGTCCAGCAGAAGTTTTCACTATCCATTAAACAAGAGATGCGGCCATCCTTGGTCTCTTCAGGAGCCCTACAGCAGCCTCCTGGTGTGCTTCTATAATACATACAACCTTAAATAGTGGCCTGTTCTTATGGACTCTCAACAAGTTGTCTCCTGACATGCCTATAAATTATAGACCTACAGTATATCCAATGTTTCCGTATATCTTAAGGCTCGCAGGGTGCTACTGCATCTTTTGCTTTGCTTCCTTTTGAACCTACACTTTGTTGGGTGGCACTGACTGGCTTTTTCACTTGGCCATCACCGGTTATCAAAGACAACAATTGGCTTGACTGTTTTATGTACTCTGTCTCAGTTATCAACGATGCCTGCAGAGATCAAAAATGGGAGATCTCACTGGGATCTCAAGTTTCCACTTGGCATCTTAATACATGGAATAAGAGGCTCCCAGCTCCCTCTATTCTCCTTTTTCTCCATGATTCCTCAAGTAGACACTTCCCTTCCCACTAACTTACCAGAAATGGCAGCAGGTAAGGTTCCTCAAGTAGACATTTCCCTTCCTACCACTTACCGGAAATGGCAGCAGGTAATGGGTTCCCTAAGCTCAATACAACAATTGTGCTTGATGTTTTATGTACTTGTCTCAGGTATCAACGATGCCACCGAGATGGGAGATGTCACTGGAATCTCAAAGTTCCCACTTGGCACCTTAATATGTGGAATACGAGGCTCCAAGATCCCTCTATTCTCCTTTTTCTCCCTGGTTCCTCAAGTAGACACTTTCCTTCCCACCATTTACCTGAAATAGCAGCTGGTAACTGGTTCCTTAAGCTCAATACAACAATTGTGCTTGATGTTTCATGTACTTGTTTCGGGGTATCAATGGTACCATCAGAGATCAAAAATGGCAGATCTCACTGGGATCTCAAAGTTCCTACTTTGTATCTTAATACGTGGAATACGAGGCTCCCAGCTCCCTCTATTCTCCTTTTTCTCCCTGGTTCCTCAAGTAGACACTTCCCTTCCCACCACTTACCGGAACTGGCAGCAGGTAACTGGTGCCCCAAGCTTTCCGCCCAAACCTGCGCTGGACTTCTCTGTACACTTGGCCCACTATAGCACCTGACCAGAGTGGCGGGAGTGTGCAGTCTGTCCTGCTCTCTCTTTATATCAGCAGAAGAAGTGCGAAATCTGGGCTGTATTGGATGGAGAAATGGAGGTGACGAGACGTGTATGGAAATTAATCAAAGTAATGTACAGAGGTAGACGGCTGGACTCACCTTAGGAGGTAATGGAGGGGGAGAATCCTCAGGAGATGAGTCGCTGTAGAGGTCCATGCTGCCAGGTCTTTGGAGGAACATACCAATTAGATTGTTAGATTGATAAGATATAATTAATGGGGTTTGTTTGTGATGGCAATGTAGCTGGGGACAACAGGGGGCAATAAGCTGCCACATAGGACCCATCCATTTCAACAAGGCCACAAAAAATGCAGACAGCACACCGCGTGGTGTCCGCATCCGTATGCCTATTCCGCAGCCCCACAAAACAGATGAAACACGTCCTATTCTTTTCCATTTACACATTATTAAAATGGGTCCGCCTAAAAAAAAATATGCAACACGGACATAATCCGTATTTTTTGTGCATTTCAAAATACATATGATTGCTTAAATGCACCTTTAGGGCTCATGCCCATGAGTATAAGGGCTCAGTGCTGTATTTCGGACCATTAATTATGGGGTCCACAATATACGGGCACTGGCCGTGTGCACTTTGTGCGCATATGCAGACCCCATTGATTTGAATGGGTCCGCAATCCGCAAGATACGACCAAAGATTGGACATCTCCTATGTTTTGCTGTGTGGAGGCACGGATCGGAAACTCACTGAAGCACTACGAAGCGCTTCTGTGGGATTTAGGGTCCTTGTCTCCGCACTGCAAAAGATAAGACATGTCTTATATTTTGCCGTAACTTGTGGATCACAGACCCATTCAATTCAATGGATACGCAAACGGAGTGCACATGGTCAGTGCCCATTACGGTCCACAGCACAGGCATGGGGCTCTTACGTTCGTGTGCATGAGCCCTTAGTATTATGAGGTGGAATGGATAGGATTAATATATGGCAATCTGGTACAGTATCTCCGTATGTTTTCCCTCCTTTTGGAGTCATATTGAGGTCTTAAGATCTCTGTGAGGCTCCACAGCTTCAGAGGCCAATGGCACCAGGGAGATCACAGCATAACTGAAACTGGGCACCAGGTTCAGAGCATATAACTGGTGTCACTTTCTGGTTAGTTGCCTCATGGTTCACTTCTCCTTTCTATGTGAAACCTCTTATATATCCAGCCACAAGTATTGCTTAGCAATGTTTATGACTGTAGAACAATCAGAAATCCACCTGCTATCTAATTACAGGCTTAAAGAGGATCTGTCACCACTCCTGACATGCCTGTTTTAATAACTCCATGTAATAACAATTCTGGAGCATCTATTCTTATGGCTCTATGTTCTGCCATTCCTTTATTATTTCTACTAGAAGTTATGAATGAATTGCTAGCAGTCTGTAGTAAGGGTACAGAGGGGAGGTAACCAGTTGGGGGTGTGTACCTGCACAGTCTCACTCTATCCAATCAGTGCTGCTGTTTTCAGACTGTGCAGGTACACCCCCCCAACTGGTTACCTCCCCTCTGTACCCTTACTGCAGACTGCTAGCAATTTATTTATAACTTCTAGTACAAATAATAAAAGAATGGGACGACATAGAGCCATAAGAATAGATGTTCCAGAATTGTTATTACACGGGGAATGCATGAAGCTTTTAAACCAGGCATGTCGGGAGAGGTGAAAGGTCCTCTTTAAACAGCTATCCTGTCCTCCCCCATGTTTTACACTGCAGCTCCGCATACAAACAAGAAGGCAGAATGTCACAAACTATGAGAAATTAAACCACGAGTGAGAAAAAGAATATCATCAATAAAGCCTCTGTTCAGACCTTTTTTTTCCCTACACATTAGTCATATTCGCTTACCTGGAACATCAAACATGTCCATGGATCTCAATGTACCCAGTGTATGCCAAAAAGAGTGTCCTTTTGCCATATACTGGGCAGGGTTGGCATCATTTTTTATTATATAGTAGTCAGTGGTAGACATATGGCAACGTATACCCGTAGAGACACTGAGCTTACAGGAGTGAGGGCCCTGCTCGCAAGAGCTTACAATCTATGAGGAAAATGGGGTGGCACAAAAGGTAAACATATCTTTTTTTATTTTATCTTGTTCTAAAACAGGGCAGTACACATTAAACTGTAGGAGCCGGCAGAACCTGTGTATGAACAGATACGAAGTGCGTTTGAGAGCACAGAGCGTTAGGCATACAGATGAAGGGATCAGGTTCACAAAAAAAAGTAGAAGTGGGTGAACGGAGAAGAGTTTGATTAGGGAATGTCATAGGCAGTGTCGGACTGGCCCACCAGAGGACCAGAGGATCCTCCGGTAGGCCCCAAGCCCCCTGCTGCCGCATACCTCCCAACCGTCCCGGATCCAGCCTCTGGCAGCTGTCTCTGCGTCCATAGGACGTAGAGACAGTTGCCTGTTGCAGGAAGGAGCAGATAGCCGAAATCGGCTGTCTGCTTCTTCCATCCTCCCTCCTGTCCCCCCCTGCAGCTCTCCATACCTCCCAGGCATGCCTCAGGTCTCGGCGGGGGGCGGGACCGGCCGGCAGCATAGGCCCCGCCCCCTTCAGACATGAGAAGAAGATCTGCTCTGATGATGCTGGCCCTGCTGCTATGAAAAAGGTAAGTATAATTTTTTTTTAACTTTCTGTACACTGTGTTTATTATCCCTTGACTGTGACATTACTGTGTTTATTATCCCTTGACTGTGATATCACTGTGTTTATTATCCCTGGACTGTGACATCACTGTGTTTATTATCCCTGGACTGTGACATAACTGTGTTTATTATCCCTGGACTGTGACATCACTGTGTTTATTATTCCTAGACTGTGACATCAATGTTTATTATCCCTGTACTGTGACATCACTGTTTATTATCCCTGGACTGTGACATCACTGTGTTTATTATCTCTGTACTGTGGCATCACTGTGTTTATTATCCCTGTACTGTGACATCACTGTGTTTATTATCCCTGTACAGTGACATCACTGTGTTTATTATCCCTGTACAGTGGCATCACTGTGTTTATTATCCCTGTACTGTGACATCACTGTGTTTATTATCCCTGGACTGTGACATCACTGTGTTTATTATTCCTAGACTGTGACATCACTGTTCATTATCCCTGTACGGTGACATCGCTGTGTTTGTTATCCCTGTACTGTGACATCGCTGTGTTTATTATCCCTGTACAGTGATGTCACAGTACAGGGATAATAAACACAGCGATGTCACAGTACAGGGATAATAAACACAGCGATGTCACAGCACAGGGATAACAAACACAGATATTTCTTTATGGTGGGCCCCAAGAATTATTTCCTCTGGTGGCCCTAGGTACTCCAGTCCGACCCTGGTCATAGGCCAACCTAAACAGATGCCGCCCAAACTGTGGATGTAGGAAATTACCCTGATTGTCTGGGGTAGAACATTCCAGAGAACTGGTGCAGCTCGAGAGAAGTCTTGAAGACAGGATTGAGAGGTTGAGATTATGGAGAATGTTAGTCATAGATCATTGAAAGATTGTACGTTTAAGGAGATGTGATACTGAAATGGAAACCCCAACCCTTAGTTTTCTGTTCTTATATATTACTTGTTCTTCCTCATACTTTACATGTCAACATCAATCATACCCCACTCAACACTACTACCATTCAACACTACTAACCTCCATATGGTACACCCCTCGCCCTGTGACCTCTCTATGGGTACCCCTCGCCCTGTGACTTCCTATGGGTACACCCCTCGCCCTGTGACCTCTCTATCTGTACACCCTTGCCCTGTGACCTCCCTATGGGTACACCCCTCACCCTGTGACCTCCTTTCCGTACACCCTCACCACCCTGTGACCTCGATACACCCCTCGCCCTGTGACCTCTCTATGGGTGCTCACCCCCTGTGACCTCTGTATGGATACACCCCTCGCCCTGTGACCTCTCTATGGTACACCCTCATCCTGTGACCTCTGGTACACCCTGTGTGACCTCCTATGGATACCCCTCGCCCTGTGACCTCTCTATCTGTACACCCCTTCCCTGTGACCTCCTATGGGTACACCCCTCACCCTGTGACCTCCCTTTCCGTACACCCCTCACCACCCTGTGACCTCTGTATGGATACACCCCTCGCCCTGTGACCTCTCTATGGGTACACCCCTCACCACCCTGTGACCTCTGTATGGATTACACCCCTCGCCCTGTGACCTCTCTATGGGTACACCCCTCATCCTGTGACCTCTCTTTCCGTACACCCCTCGCACCTGTGACCTCTCTTTCCGTACACCCCTCGACCTGTGACCTCTCTTTCCCTACACCCCTCGACTGTGACCTCTCTTTCCCTACACCCCTCGACCTGTGACCTCTCTATCCGTACACCCCTCACCACCCTGTGACCTCTCTATGGGTACACCCCTCGCCCTGTGACCTCTCTATGGGTACACCCTTTGCCCTGTGACCTCTCTATGGGTACACCCCTCGCCCTGTGACCTCTCTATGGGTACACCCCTCGCCCTCTGCCCCCTCACCCTGACACCCTCCTCACCTGGCGCCCTCTCCGTGCTCCCCACGGGTGTTTGTAGTTGACAGTCATGATCTTGACGCTGTTCTTGAAGACGACCCCCCCTCTGCAGATACTGCAGGGTGCGGCGGATCGGGAAGGGCCCCTTCATCGGCATCTTAGCGCTCGGCCGGGACACTCACAGAAGCATGGCCGCACAGCACGCCGGGAACTGCAGCTCTCACCCCTGGTGCATGCTGGGAGGAGAGAACTGTCAACGGCCGCCGCGCTGCACGCCGGGAAATGTAGTCCAGTCCTCGCCTCTGTCACGTGACTTGCGCTCTGCGGCCGCAGCCTGACCTCTGCGACCATTGCAGGACGGTCACCTGTCCCCTAATCGTGTGAAGCCTTAGCGAACTGAATTGTACGGCGATCCTGGAGAGCGGGAGCCCCTGTCACATAGTGAACCCCCGCCCGGGTCCTGTTCAGGCTCTTTTAAATGCTGAGTAGAAATCTGCATTGGGTTTGTGGGTTCTCATAGCTGTGCCCCTATATGTTATTTTCTGTATAATGCTCCAGAGCTGCATTCATAATTCTGCTGTTTGTCATTGGAACCAGTCACCAGACATCCCTATAACACCTTAGCTGAGCTCCAATAAAGCAGGAGGCAAAAAGTACGGAGGAAATCAGTTAGTGAGTGCAGTTCTGGAGTATAATACAGGATGTAACTCAGGATCAGTACAGGATAAGTAATGTATGTACACAGTGACTGCACCAGCAGAATAGTGAGTGCAGCTCTGGAGTATAATACAGGATGTAACTCAGGATCAGTACAGGATAAGTAATGTATGTACACAGTGACTGCACCAGCCAGAATAGTGAGTGCAGCTCTGGAGTATAATACAGGATGTAACTCAGGATCAGTACAGGATAAGTAATGTATGTACACAGTGACTGCACCAGGAGAATAGTGAGTGCAGCTCTGGAGTATAATACAGGATGTAACTCAGGATCAGTACAGGATAAGTAATGTATGTACACAGTGACTGCACCAGCAGAATAGTGAGTGCAGCTCTGGAGTATAATACAGGATGTAACTCAGGATCAGTACAGGATAAGTAATGTATGTACACAGTGACTGCACCAGCAGAATAGTGAGTGCAGCTCTGGAGTATAATACAGGATGTAACTCAGGATCAGTACAGGATAAGTAATGTATGTACACAGTGACTGCACCAGCAGAAATAGTGAGTGCAGCTCTGGGAGTATAATACAGGATGTAACTCAGGATCAGTACAGGATAAGTAATGTATGTACACAGTGACTGTACCAGCAGAATAGTGAGTGCAGTTCTGGAGTATAATACAGGATGTAACTCAGGATCAGTACAGGATAAGTAATGTATGTACACAGTGACTGCACAAGCAGAATAGTGAGTGCAGCTCTGGAGTATAAGACAGGATATAACTCAGGATCAGTACAGGATAAGTAATGTATGCACACAGTGACTGCACCAGCAGAATAGTGAGTGCAGCTCTGGAGTATAAGACAGGATGTAACTCAGGATCAGTACAGGATAAGTAATGTATGTACACAGTGACTGCACACGTAGAATAGTGAGTGCAGCTCTGGAGTATAAGACAGGATATAACTCAGGATCAGTACAGGATAAGTAATGTATGCACACAGTGACTGCACCAGCAGAATAGTGAGTGCAGCTCTGGAGTATAATACAGGATGTAACTCAGGATCAGTACAGGATAAGTAATGTAATGTATGCACACAGTGACTGCACCAGCAGAATAGTGAGTGCAGCTCTGGAGGATAATACAGGATGTAACTCAGGATCAGTACAGGATAAGTAATGTATGTACACAGTGACTCCACCAGCAGAATAGTGAGTGCAGCTCTGGAGTATAATACAGGATGTAACTCAGGATCAGTACAGGATAAGTAATGTATGTACACAGTGACTGCACCAGCAGAATACTGAGTGCAGCTCTGGAGTATAATACAGGATGTAACTCAGGATCAGTACAGGATAAGTAATGTATGTACACAGTGACTGCACCAGCAGAATAGTGAGTGCAGCTCTGGAGTATAATACAGGATGTAACTCAGGATCAGTACAGGATAAGTAATATAATGTATGTACACACAGTGACTGCACCAGCAGAATAGTGAGTGCAGCTCTGGAGTATAATACAGGATATAACTCAGGATCAGTACAGGATAAGTAATGTATGTACACAGTGACTGCACCAGCAGAATAGTGAGTGCAGCTCTGGAGTATAATACAGGATGTAACTCAGGATCAGTACAGGATAAGTAATGTATGTACACAGTGACTGCACCAGCAGAATAGTGAGTGCAGCTCTGGAGTATAATACAGGATGTAACTCAGGATCAGTACAGGATAAGTAATGTATGTACACAGTGACTGCACCAGCAGAATAGTGAGTGCAGCTCTGGAGTATAATACAGGATGTAACTCAGGATCAGTACAGGATAAGTAATGTATGTACACAGTGACTGCACAGCAGAATAGTGAGTGCAGCTCTGGAGTATAATACAGGATGTAACTCAGGATCAGTACAGGATAAGTAAATAATGTATGTACACAGTGACTGCACCAGCAGAATAGTGAGTGCAGCTCTGGAGTATAATACAGGATGTAACTCAGGATCAGTACAGGATAAGTAATGTATGTACACAGTGACTGCACCAGCAGAATAGTGAGTGCAGCTCTGGAGTATAATACAGGATGTAACTCAGGATCAGTACAGGATAAGTAATGTATGTACACAGTGACTGCACCAGCAGAATAGTGAGTGCAGCTCTGGAGTATAAAGACAGGATGTAACTCAGGATCAGTACAGGATAAGTAATGTATGTACACAGTGACTGCACCAGCAGAATAGTGAGTGCAGCTCTGGAGTATAATACAGGATGTAACTCAGGATCAGTACAGGATAAGTAATGTATGTACACAGTGACTGCACCAGCAGAATAGTGAGTGCAGCTCTGGAGTATAATACAGGATGTAACTCAGGATCAGTACAGGATAAGTAATGTATGTACACAGTGACTGCACCAGCAGAATAGTGAGTGCAGCTCTGGAGTATAATACAGGATGTAACTCAGGATCAGTACAGGATAAGTAATGTATGTACACAGTGACTGCGCCAGCAGAATAGTGAGTGCAGCTCTGGAGTATAATACAGGATGTAACTCAGGATCAGTACAGGATAAGTAATGTATGTACACAGTGACTGCACCAGCAGAATAGTGAGTGCAGCTCTGGAGTATAAGACAGGATGTAACTCAGGATCAGTACAGGATAAGTAATGTATGTACACAGTGACTGCACCAGCAGAATAGTGAGTGCAGCTCTGGAGTATAATACAGGATATAACTCAGGATCAGTACAGGATAAGTAATGTATGTACACAGTGACTGCACCAGCAGAATAGTGAGTGCAGCTCTGGAGTATAAGACAGGATGTAACTCAGGATCAGTACAGGATAAAGTCGCCCCCTTGATGAAATAAATGAGAAGACATGAGATTTGGGAAAGGTTATTATCCACTTTAATAGTATAAACCTCATTCAGGAAGTTATTATGAAG
>ONZH01029699.1:0-17883 GCA_900303285.1 Rhinella marina | reverse complement strand
GCACAGTACAGTTGCCAGTTAAGGCCTATATATTGTATTTTTCAAGGTACACAGCCGTGTAGTAACTGAACAGACGGTGGGTATGAACACCAGTTATGAGAAATTACTTTGCAAGAGAACGCACAGTACAGTTGCCAGTTAAGGCCTATATATTGTATTTTTCAAGGTACACAGCCGTGTACTAAGTGATCAGACGGTGTGTATGAACACCAGTTATGAGAAATTACTTTGCAAGAGAACGCACAGTACAGTTGCCAGTTAAGGCCTATATATTGTATTTTTCAAGGTACACAGCCGTGTACTAAGTGAATCAGACGGTGTGTATGAACACCAGTTATGAGAAATTACTTTGCAAGAGAACGCACAGTACAGTTGCCAGTTAAGGCCTATATATTGTATTTTTCAAGGTACACAGCCGTGTACTAAGTGATCAGACGGTGGGTATGAACACCAGTTATGAGAAATTACTTTGCAAGAGAACGCACAGTACAGTTGCCAGTTAAGGCCTATATATTGTATTTTTCAAGGTACACAGCCGTGTGTGTACTAAGTGATCAGACGGTGTGTATGAACACCAGTTATGAGAAATTACTTTGCAAGAGAACGCACAGTACAGTTGCCAGTTAAGGCCTATATATTGTATTTTTCAAGGTACACAGCCGTGTACTAAGTGATCAGACGGTGTGTATGAACACCAGTTATGAGAAATTACTTTGCAAGAGAACGCACAGTACAGTTGCCAGTTAAGGCCTATATATTGTATTTTTCAAGGTACACAGCCGTGTAGTAAACTGAACAGACGGTGGGTATGGAACACCAGTTATGAGAAATTACTTTGCAAGAGAACGCACAGTACAGTTGCCAGTTAAGGCCTATATATTGTATTTTTCAAGGGTACACAGCCGTGTAGTAACTGAACAGACGGTGGGTATGAACACCAGTTATGAGAAATTACTTGCAAGAAACGCACAGTACAGTTGCCAGTAAGGCCTATATATTGTATTTTTCAAGGTACACAGCCGTGTAGTAACTGAACAGACGGTGGGTATGAACACCAGTTATGAGAAATTACTTTGCAAGAGAACGCACAGTAAGTTGCAGTATAAGGCCTATATATTGTATTTTTTCAAGGTACACAGCCGTGTAGTAACTGAACAGACGGTGGGTATGAACACCAGTTATGAGAATTACTTTGCAAGAGACGCACAGTACAGTTGCCAGTTAAGGCCTATGATTTGCTATTTTTCAAGGTACACAGCCGTGTAGTACTGAACAGACGGGTGGGTATGAACCACCAGGTTATGAGAAATTACTTTTGCAAGAGAACGCACAGTACGTTGCCAGTTAAGGCCTATATATTGTATTTTTCAAAGGTACACAGCCGTGTAGTAACTGAACAGACGGTGGGTATGAACACCAGTTATGAGAAATTACTTTGCAAGAGACGCACCAGTACTGTTGCCAGTTATGGCCTATATATTGTATGTTTCAAGGTACACAAGCCGTGTAGTAACTGAACAGACCGGTGGTATAAAACCAGTTATGAGAAATTACTTTGCAAGAGAACGCACAGCTACTGTTGCCATTAAGCCTATATATTGTATTTTTAAGGTACACAGCCGTGTAGTAACTGAACAGACGGTGGGTATAAACACCAGTTATGAGAAATTACTTTTGACAAGAGAACGCACAAGTACAGTCTGCCAGTTAAGGCCTATAGATTGTATTTTCAAGGTACCACAGCCGTGTAGTAACTGAACAGACGGTGGGTATGAACACCAGTTATGAGAAATTACTTTGGCAAGAGAACGCACAGTACAGTTGCCAGTTAAGGCCTATATATTGTATTTTTTCAAGGTACACCAGCCGTGTAGTAATGAAACAGACGTGGGTATAAACCACAGTTATGAGAAAATTACTTTGCAAGAGAACGCACCAGTACTGTTGCCAGTTAAGGCCTATATATTGTATTTTTCAAGGTACACAGCCGTGTAGTAACTGATCAGACGGTGTGTATGAACAACAGTTATGAGAAATTACTTTGCAAGAGAACGCACAGTACAGTTGCCAGTTAAGGCCTATATATTGTATTTTTCAAGGTACACAGCCGTGTAGTAACTGATCAGACGGTGTGTATGAACAACCAGTTATGAGAAATTACTTTGCAAGAGAACGCACAGTACAGTTGCCAGTTAAGGCCTATATATTGTATTTTTCAAGGTACACAGCCGTGTACTAACTGATCAGACGGTGGGTATGAACAACCAGTTATGAGAAATTACTTTGCAAGAGAACGCACAGTACAGTTGCCAGTTAAGGCCTATATATTGTATATTTTTCAAGGTACACAGCCGTGTTACTAAGTGATCAGACGGTGTGTATGAACACCAGTTATGAGAAATTACTTTGCAAGAGAACGCACAGTACAGTTGCCAGTTAAGGCCTATATATTGTATTTTCAAGTACACAGCAGTAGTGCCAATAATAGTTTGGTATGTAGCAGAGCACCTAATACACCACTAATGCCTCTCTCTGTCCCTACTCCAGCAGCTATCCCTGAATACAGCAGCCGTTCTCTGTAAAGTCTATATTGGTAGTAAGCTATCACTGAAGTCCACTGTAGTAGCCCTGATAAGGGCTTTTAATCACGCTCCTGCCTGTCCAACAGCTAAAACCTGTATCTCCCTTCTCCAGCCTCTGTCCCTGACTAAGTTCACGCAGCATATGCGTACGAGCAGGAAGAGCTGAGTTTTTAATATTCGAGGTCACATGGTTTTTCCAGCCAATGCATGTAGACGCCGTTTTCGCGCTGCCAGCGTGCTCAGCGTGCCTGTCATACCCCCCCTGCATGGTGATTGGTGGAAAAAGAGCGCCAGGGAAGGTGGGAGGGGAAACGAATTCTAAGTGCGCCATCGCCGTTATACTCGATTGAAATCGAGTATGCAGAATAGCGTAGTATTCGATCGAATACCGACTCGATCGAACACTACTCGCTCATCTCTAATGATATCAGATGTTACTTGAATTGTAACACCGAATTTGCAATTTATCTGATTATGTGTGAGACATGCCGCTTGCAATATGTGGACTGTACCACTAATCAAATAAAGACCAGTGTCCCGAAGCACATTTCAGATGTACCTTATTATAAAAATCGCAATGTTGCTGCAGTTAGCATGCATTTTGCTATAGCACATAAAGGGGACACATCATCTCTTGTTGTTCAGTGAGCTAAAAAAAAATTGTTTCCTATAAAATATATATATATATATATATATATTATATATATATATATATATACTGTATATATATCTAAGTGATTGAAGTTTGCTAACTCTTTTGGCAGAAATAATTGCCAACAGGAAGGAAACCTTCCAAGAGACAAGCAAAGGATTCCTGATGAGGCTCACACAACCTTCTTCTTGTTGCAAAATATTCTAGGACTGAAATCACTGATGAAGGATTACATGTTATCCCTGTGTTTTACACCATGTTAGAAAGATTAAATTCACCTTGGAATAAATCTTGTTTGTAGAGGATCCTTTGGAATGACTTAGGGTCTTGATTAAGGTCTCAGAAAATCCTTGAAACCTTGGGAGATCCCTAACAACATGCATGCAAATCAGGCTTTGGAGGTTGTAGCTAGGGATGAGTGAATCGACTTCAGATGGTAAAAACTTTGTTATAATACTGGACGGAGATCCTGCTCTGTACAGTATTAGAATGTATTGGCTCCAATGAACCCAAATTATTACTTTGCAAAGTCGTGTGAGACTTTGTGTAATAACTTTACTGTATTACTGTAAAAAGCCTTGGTACCGAACTCGGGTTCGATTCCAAGGTACCACTAGGAAATGAATCCAAGTTCGGTACCAAGGGTTCCCCCTTTTAGAATGGCAAACATTAAATCTTTAGAAAATAGACTGCAAAAAAATCCACCACACTTTACATAGTTTTTTTAAAAAACATTTTATGAATGTAAACGTGCCAGAATCCAATTCTGTGTGATATATATCCCTTAGGTAGTAAGGTTACAAGCATCACAGTAAGAAAAAAGATTAAATTAATAGTTTATGCAGAGAACATCCTTTTCATGCTTTTCTTGTTGTACTGGCATGTTCAAACAGCCAAAACACGTATCTTATTTTAAGTTTGCCTTTTATCTTAGGAGACATTATACTGTTAGGTTTTGCATGACTTTTTATGTTTTATATTTTCAGTGCGTTCTTAATCTGTAAAAGAATTAATCAGCATTTGTGCCCTGGCAGACTTGGTTGAATGAGTTATTGGAAGCTGTAACTGGCAGTGGGTATGGACCCACTGTACCAACTAAATGGTTTGGCTTTGGGCCAACTCTAAGGGTGTTATCCCCTGGTTTTCACCCTTTAACCTTATACAGTACATGGATCTGGTCTTCTCTGCAGGGGAGCCATTAGGCTGCTACCCCTTGAGATAATCCCGATTTAATTGCATGGGTATTAAAGACACCAGTGTGGGATCAGGCGATATTTATTGTCAGGAGACAGGCTGAGGTCAGGACAGGTGGCAATAGTGCAATATGGGAAACAGACTAAGATCATCAGAGCAGGCAGAAGTTCTGTACACAGGCAATAAGACAGAATAACACACCTTTACTGGTTAACTAGAGGCACTCTCCCCTAAGGAATGACGCCTTAAATACCCAGGAGTGAACTGTGATAAGATAGGGAAGACTAAAGACGTGTGGGCACTGGCCCTTCAAGAGTAAGGGAGTGAGTCTTCCCTAAGACAGCATACCTAAAAGGGGCACACAGATTGAGGCCTGCAACAGAGGAGCAGGATAGCGGCAGGCACATGGAACAATGGCACCTGGTCCCGCTGCAGGTGGAAGAAGAGAGCATGCGGATCCAGGCCACTGGTGAAGCTAAAAGAGCAAGGTAAGTGATGCAGCGCTCAGAGTAGTGAAGCAGCAGTGGCCAAAGGCTGCCATCATAGCGCAAGCACAGAGCTTTGAGTATCTTTATGCTCCGCTAATGAGGAACTGGCAAGAATAGATCAAAAATCAAACATGCACGAATAAATATACAAAGAAAAAAAGCAGATTTCTAGCAGCAAACATGCTGCAATCACAAGACGATAGCATGCAATTAGAGATCATTTTCTCTGCAATTATAAAATACATGTAGCATATAATTAGTTACTGTATGATGGCTCATTAAAATGTGTTACAGTACCTCTAATTACAACGTATCAACACCGTTATCAAACTCTGCACCAATTTGTTCATATGTGATAGAAAAAAAATGACAATGTCATCAGTATTTATTTTGCTGCCTCCAACTTTCATAGGCTGACGCTCCAGATGATCTTCTAGTGGGGCAATAATGTTAAAGGACCTCCAAGGTCTTGAAAAAGACAAACCCTTTGAACCTGACTTTGAAGACTTGCTCCTCGGCTTGATTCACAAATAACCTTTTAGACATCATTGTAATCAGGAAGTGTACTGTTGCATATATGGGCATACAATAGTATAATTTAATTATCCTTTAGAAAACCTTCATCACGTCTTTTTTTTTTTAAGCTACAGTCATTAATGTTACTACATATTCTTTTGGGTCAAATTCAATGAAACTTTTTTTTAAGTGTTTTCAGCCAGCTGATTGAAAGCTAGTTACATTTATATCTACATTCTATGACGGTGAATTCTGAGATATGGGAATAAAAGGATCACACATTTACTTAAAGGGGTTATATCGAGACTATATAACCAACCCCCCTCCCCCATGTGCCAGGCACCTCACAGTGATTATACTTACCTTGGTCCCTGCGCTGTTCTTTGTCCCCGTACTGCCGCTGCTTCCGGTGATGGTGGGAGCAGCCAATGGCACGCGGGGACGGGGATGAGCCTCCCTAGCATCACCAGGGGCCAGGAAGATGGGGAGGGGGGTTTATATAGTCTCGGATAACCCCTCTAAGTTAAGAATGTTAAATGACTTTAAAAATATGACTAACAGTGTGAAGTAGTGATAAAGTATATTATATTACAGCAGACCATAGTCACATGTAAGGCGCTTCATACACTATTTACTATTTAGTTCTAAGACTAATAATGCCTGTAATTGACGTGTCTTTTCTATCAAATAAAACATCTCCTTTATTGTTATTCCCTTAAAAAATCTTATTTCGCCTCAGCTATAGTTAAAATTATCAGTATGTCCTATCCACTATTCAGATACACAGTTAGTGGACTCTGTTATTTCCAGTGTCCCTATCATGCTAGAGACTTAGGAAGTCTGTACTGTGCGGTAGTACCAGCTCCCTATCTTCCTTTAT
This sequence comes from Rhinella marina, assembly GCA_900303285.1. Classification (NCBI taxonomy): domain Eukaryota; kingdom Metazoa; phylum Chordata; class Amphibia; order Anura; family Bufonidae; genus Rhinella; species Rhinella marina. The sequence continues at coordinate 11,571 of ONZH01029699.1, read as the reverse complement.
TAGCTCTAGCACTAGATTACTTATATTTTCCTGAGTTGGATAGGCTTAACTGCTTAAAGGGAACCTGTCATCACCTTTATGCTGCCCGCACTAATGGCAGAATAAAGTAGAGACAAGTGAGTTGATTTCAGCGGTCCATCATTTATAAGTGAAAAGTAAGGTGTTTACCAAGAACCAACATCACAAACATTGCAGACTGGGCCTGGAAAAGAGTCAAATCTTCATGAGAAGAGTCATGGTTATTCATGAATTCCTGCTCTCCCTGCCCATCTTCTGATGATTGACAGTGTTCTACCTAGTCTTCTCTCTTTCTGTCTAGCAGAGAACTGCCAATCATCAGCAGATGGGCGGGGAGAGCAAGAGATTAGGAATAACCATGACTCTTCTCAGGTAGATTTGACTCTTTTTAGGGCCTGTGCTGCAATGATTTTGATGCTGGTTCTCGGGAACCACTTACTTTTAGCTCACGAGTGACACACCGCTGAAATCAGCATTTCTGTCACTACTTTACTTTATACTGCCCCTTTACTTTATACGGTCAGCATAAAGTTGATGACAGGTTCCCTTTAAGGCCCCTTGCAGACGAGCGTGACACATGCATGACTCCCGCAATGTATCTACTAGCCTGAACTCATGTCACTGACGGGGATCACATAACATTATACTGATTTATGATGCTATGTAACCCTTACAGTTGTGGAATCTATTGGATAACACGAACACCCCTGTAAGGGTTACATAGCATCATAAATCAGTATAATGCTATGTGACTCCAGTCAGTGCCGGGGGTTCAGGCAAGTAGATGCGTTGCGGTAGACGTGCGTGTCTCACTCTCGTCTGCAAGGGGCCTAAAAATCCCTCAAACGCTGCCCCCCTGGGTTTAGTCCGAACTTTGTGTTACCGGGTTTGCTCCGAACTTTGCTATTTTTCAGACGGCAGACAAACCCAAATCTTTTCAGTTTAGTTTTGGACGAATCCACTAAAATGGCTTGTAGCGCCTTTTTAATGAACATGTTGATGGGAAAACCAGTAAAGGAGAAGGAAGTGTGCATGGGGGGGGGAGGCTTGCCCTTATTGGCTCCCAGGATTACAGACAGCCTGGATGAGCCAATCAGTGCTGCACCAGGCAGGGAGGTTTCCTAGCAGGATGAGCAGAACACCATTTTGTGCTGGGCTGTGAATGAGGGTGGATGAGAGTGTCAGTGTCCAAAATTAATCAGGGACATTCAGAAATAAATCAAGCTTGTATTCTATTGCAAGGGAGAGAGAAGGGAAAGGCTAGGATTAAAAAGAAAAATTGTGTGTGTACAAGCAGGGAATCTGACAGCCAGGGAGAGAGAAGACAGGGACTCAATTGCCCGTTTCCATGAATTCCATTTGCACATTTTGTAATTACTGCAGCAATCTACCGGTGAGTGTTAATGTGAAATTGAGAGTGAGGCCTCAATTGTTCGTTTATGTTTATTTATGTTTATTTCCACACAGTTGCAATTTATTTTTATTTTTTATTTTTTTAGGGGGGGGGGTCAGTTTAAAGGGGTTGTCCGAGTTATAAAAAAAAAATATAGTACTTTAAATCTGATGGGCAGCAATATATAACTAAGTTAAGCAAGTTTTAGGCAAAAAAAAAAATCTCTATTTCCTCATTTCCCTGGTTCTCTTCTGGCCTTTGTTTAGATGCAGTAATAACAATCTCTGCCCCTCCGTCCTCTCTGTAAAGGGAGTGAATACAAGTGCTGAGTGACATGTCTGCCTGCTGGGATACTGAGCAGCATGTTGTATGTGTAGGACTACAAGTTCCAGCTGTACAATGACACTGCTGATACACACAGGATCTCCACCCTACCTGTACTTGTAGTTTGCATCTCCTCCAAATCAACTCCAGTATCAGCTCTGTGTCTGTAGGGTCAGGAGGGCAGATCCTGTGTCTCTTTACATCTGCAGCTGCTGTTGTAAAGCCTTCAGTGTGTTCTGGCTGAAGGGGTTAATGTTTTATCTGAAGGAATCTAGGGAGAGAGCAGATAGCAGCAGCAGCAGAGCAGGGGGGGGGGCGTGGCCAGTGACGTCTCGTGTACAGACTGTTATCTGATCTCTGAGGCTTGTGCACGAAACATTACACAGCAGGGAGATAAGCTGACATCACAGGTCATGTGACCCTGAGTTAAATCTAAGAAACCAGCAGCTTTAGAAGCAGAATGTGTATGTAAAAGTTGTTGTATTTGACTAGTTAGAAACATACAAAGGACAAAAAAATAACTCAGACAACCCCTTTAATTAACCCTCATATATATGTGATAACTGCAGCAAAACACAAGGTATAGCATCAATCTACCTGTAAGTATTAACATGAATTAAGCGAAAAGTCTGAGTAGTTTGTAGTTTGACCTCTACAGCTGCCCGCCGCTTTAACAGTGACCTCTACAGCTGCCCGCCGCTTTAACAGTGACCTTTACAGCTGCTCACCCCTTTAGCAGTGACCACTACAGCTGCCTGTCCCTTTAATAGTGACCTCTACAGCAGCCCGCCCCTTTAACTGTGACCTCCACAGCAGCTAGAGTGGCCACTGTCTTCACCCCAGAAAGCCAGACCTCACCGGCCATTCCCCCAAACGTGAAACAGCGCCCCCAGTTCCCATGAAGACACACCACTAAACATGAGGCCATGCCCCCCATGGCTCCGTGAAGACATGGAGGAGAAGCTGTCTGAGTGTGAGCTACTGAAAGGGTGGACATCCCTGTGTCTGTCCAGGCACTGCATCGGACGGAGAACTGGTAGCCAGAAAACTGGACTGTCCAGCCTAAAGCCGGACATCTGGCCACCCTATCATCAGCCTGCCCATAGGGTGGTCAGAGGTCTTGTTTTAGGCTGGACAGTCTGGATGGACACAGGGATGTCCTTTTGAACAGCTCACTCTCAGCAGCAGCACTGTGCAGTCTGAGCATTAGCTGCAGGGAGAAAGTCACCCTCCCCCCACCCATGCAGCTGAAAGAAGGTGATTTTTACCTATATTTTTAATCCCGGTCATATGCGGCATGGAAGGGACGTGGCCTGACTGAGTCAGGGGCGTGACTTAGTGGGATCTGGGGGTGGTGCTTTTAAGTCCTTCTTTTGACAGTGGCCTGACTTACATGTCGATGCCATAGTAATTTAGGAGGAAGGTGGGTAGCAGTGGAAGAATACATCTTTTATTACTACTGAACAGTAAATATGTGAAATTTACATTTTTAATGCAGACCTACAGCAGTGAACTGGCTAGGTTGTCATAGAAACCTGGTGTGTGGAGACTAACCGCCTGTGAGCTTCTATTGGCTGATAAGGGTCATGTGACCAGGCTACTATTGGCTAATGCATTTTTTGGGAATATCTCAGGAACGGTACGTCCTGGAGAGCTGAAAACTGTTCTAAAACCTTCCCGGACACCTGATGTACATGTGTGCCAAATTTTGTGATTGTAGCTGCAGCGGTGCGGATACACACACACAGACACACGCAGACATACACACACACACACACACACACACACACACATACACTCAGCTTTATATATTAGATATAGAGATATGTTTCCAGATCTCTCTCTCTCTCTCTCATATATATATATATATATATATATATATATATATATATATATATATCTGTTAAAAGCATGAATTAACTTGTGTGCTGTTTACTTTTGTTGTGTAGGGGACGATCGCCGGTCACACTGCGCTTTTCTATACACACTGCGCTGCCGGTGATCTTCACATAGCTGCTGGGACTGTGCTGGGATCGCGCATGCGATCCTTTACATGAGCTTGCCGGCATCAGGAGCGGGGAGAGGAGGGCAGAGGGCGGGCACCCAGGCTCTGACGTTTCATGTACAGAGCCTGGCCCCTCCCTCAAGAAGGGAGAGCGCCTGTACACGAAACGTCATCAGAGCAGCCGGGTTGATGACGTGGGGGGTCACGTGACCCGCATCAGCCGTGTTAAAACACGGCAAAATAAATAGTAAGTGTGCATTACAAAAGTTTACTCTGTTAGGTTCCCAGCAAGATTAAATAAAGTTGAAATAACTCGGACAACCCCTTTAATTCAGTTTCTACACAGTTGCAATTTCATTTTTTATGACTTGTTAAATTTAATTAAACCAGCATATATCAATATAATCCAGTACACAAACTATGATAACAATATAACAATATTAAAGGTCAGGAATAATATATATTTTTTAGAACTTGTTCAATTTAATTAAATAGGAATATTGTTGATCAACACCAAAACACAGGCCAGCACTCAAAAGTATCTGTGAGGGATAACGAATTTAGGCCTAAATTAGTTTCCCTTTATTTCTGTGTTCACAAACACGTTTCCAATCAATTTTTAGGAGGGTTGTTAATTATATTCAAACTAACAGCATGTATATGTGATTACTACACCAATACACAGGGTAGCACACAAAATTATCTGGGAGTGATAAATATTTTAGGCCTAAATCTAAATGATTCCCTTTACTCACACATTTCAATTTTTTTTTTTTAGGTCGTTGATTATATTCAAACTAGCAGCATATATTTGTGATTATTACACCAATACACAGGGTAGTGGACAACATTATTTGAGAAGCTCAAAAATGTCAGGACTATGGAAGAGATCCAAACAAAATATCCAGAGTCAGAATGTGGGTAGTAGCAGCACAACTACCCAGCTAGAAGTAGTAGAAGTAGTAGTAGGCCACAGTTGTCCCTGTTGGCTTTGGAAAGGTGTAACATTATAGTGGAGAAGGAGGATGAGATTGTGGATTGGATGGCTCACTGCACCCCTAGGTAGCAGCAGGATGACATTGAGGTGACTTCAGAGTCCGACACTGTGCTGTGGAGCCAGTGTTTACAGTGTTCCTCCTGCTCCTACTCCTTGCAGCCCCAAAGAAGGCTTTCAGTTGAGTCTCATTCTTTATTGCCCATTCCTAGAGGGACGTCTTCCTTTTTCCTTAGAAATGGCAAGAAAACCTTATGGTAGATAGTCGAGAGAGTCTCCCTGTTGACAACTTGTGTGAGAGCCCATTTTGGCTGCCCTGAGAAGGAGGTTGTGGAGGAGGCTGGTGACCCCATGCATACCTATGTTGGTGATGGTAATAGTGGCACCACTAGCCATGGGATTGGCAGTGGGGGCAGAAACAGTGGCAGCCAGGGACAACGCAGGGGAGGGGGGCCCAGGAGCCCATCATGATATCTCACAGTTTGAAAGCTACAGGGAGGGCGATGACGATTGGGTGCTAGACAGGACCTGGGAACTGAATCAGGGTGCTGAGGAGGAGGAAACATCAGTGGAGAAGGGCGGTGGCGGCAACAATAAAGAACAGAGGCCACATACCTCCGAAAAAGAGCCAAGGCCACGTCTGATTTGGAATTTGGTGATGCCACTGACGCTGTGGGTGGGTAGGCCTAAAATGTGCTCCATCTAAACCCTGTTTGGCTGCCTGTAGCTCTGTGTGAGCAACCCCCTTATGGCGCTTTTTCTCCATAAGACAGGCACACAAAACCACAGCTGTGTGCAAGATCTGCAGGATTGCAATAAGCTGTGGCCATTCAAACACATGTATAGGTACCAGAGGTCTATTGCAGCACATGAGGCAGCATCATTGGATCCTTTGGGAAAATACAACTGGCTAGCATTACCAATCAGAACAAGTCTGTCCTTCTTCTCCTGGTACACTTTGTGGCAGCCAACTCGCATCCCCAAGAAGTATGGAATCTTTGTCATCATCAACAGTGTTGAGCAAATCGAAGTTAACGAAGTGGACTTTGATTAGAATTAGAATGGCGGTAAAAAAACAAAACTGTTCACCATGCCCAGCCAGAGTCTGCGTCAATGAACGTGAGATTTGGCGCATTTTCTTCAATCAAGATGGCCATGACAGGCTCTCTGCGAATAAATGGATGCAGTGAGTATGTATTTTTTTTTAAATTTTTAACCCCTGAAAGGTCTCAATGTGATCAGTGTTGAATGTGGCACCTGAGGGGGTTCAGTGACGGGAGATGCACTGGATGGAGAGTGATGATACATCACCAGATCTCCAGAAAAATACTATGCTGATCATGTCAGAGGGGCTGCTGGGTGAAAAGTAGGGTATGTCCAGCTCTAAATTTAAAGGGTTTCTGTCACCAGAAATCACCCTATTAAACCAAGTGTCATTTGCAATGAGCAAATGACACTTGATGACAGTAATGTTAGTGTCATATTTCTCTGTCCACCAGTTTAGACAAAAAATAGGTTTTTATAATATGCAAATTACCTCCCCTAGGTGCAGTAGGCGTGAACCTGCACCTAGGAGAGGCCGTAATAACGCCTCTTACCATGCCTCCGTAGCGATGATTGACAGGGCCGGGCAGCCAGCTCTTTCGGCTCCCGGCCCTGTACGATCCCGAAATCCCGCGCCTACGCACTGCCGTAGTACATCCGCGCACGCGCGCTGAGAGCCGGCGGCCACCCGGGTCCCGGCTCCTTCGTACGCGGATGTACTACGGCAGTGCGCAGGCGCGGGATTTCGGGATCGTACAGGGCCAGGAGCCGAAAGAGCTGGCTGCCCGGCCCTGTCAATCAGCGCTACGGAGGCGTGGTAAGAGGCGTTATTACGGCCTCTCCTAGGTGCAGGTTCACGCCTACTGCACCTAGGGGAGGTCATTTGCATATTATAAAAACCTATTTTTTGTCTAAACTGGTGGACAGAGAAATATGACACTAACATTACTGTCATCAAGTGTCATTTGCTCATTGCAAATGACACTTGGTTTAATAGGGTGATTTCTGGTGACAGAAACCCTTTAAGCCTAAATTTGTTATCCCTTCAGAGTTACTATAGGTTCTGTATGAATAATGTTTATATATATATGGCCTCTTCAAAGTTCTGTGATATTTTAACAGTCTTAACGCATGGCAATGTCCTTCCAACTACCTTTCCCAACAGTTTATTTATTATTGATAGGTCATAAATAGAGATGAGCGAACATGCTCGTCCGAGCTTGATGCTCGTTGGAGCATTAGGGTATTCGCATATGCTCTCTACTCGGACGAGCATATCGCGATCCTTGAGGAAATGGCAACTTCCTCTTCCTGCATGTTAGGTGCCTTTTTTCAGCCAATCAACATGCAGGAGAGTCTTTGGTACCTCCTAGCATCATGTGGGGCCCCTACAAGTCGATAGCAGGGATCGGCTGGCCAGATCAGATGACCTGGGAATATAAGAATCTGTTCCCGAGCTGCTTGCGTCATACACCATCTTCATGAGATTAGGGATAGAGCTGCTGTCTGTCAGGGAGAGTGTTAGGGCCTGAATTTAGATGTTGGTTAGGCAGGAATCACCCACAAAGAACCCAAAAGCCCTTCTAAGGGCTACAAGCACCTTTTTTTTTTGTCTCCTCCTGGCTGCTGGCTGGGACTTGTAGTGCAGCTACCGCCATCTTGGCTGCACATTGTACACAGTGACTGGTGGCAAAAGGGACAGCACGTGGTCCACACAGACCCAAAATAAATTGCCCAAAGTACTCATTTTTGCTGCTGCTGTACCTTGGCTTGCTGAGATCTGTAGTGCAGTCTAGGGAATACGGTTTTCTGTCATTTCAATACACTACAGTCCAGTGAACAATTATGTAGTGTGCTGTACTGTAGCGTCATTCTAGGGAATACGTTTTTCTGTCATTTCTATACACTACAGTCCAGTGAACAATTATGTAGTGTGCTGTACAGTAGTGTCAATCTAGGGAATACGTTTTTTTATATATCCTACAGTGCAGTGAAAAATTGAGTGGTTTGCAGTGCAATAGCCGCCATCTAAAGACTACGTTTTTCCTCTCAGTCATATATACTACAGTGCAGTGCGAAATTGTGTCGTGTGCTGCACACTAGCCGGAGTGTAGAAAATATACGTTTTTCCTCTCAGTTATACATTATACAGTGCAGTGCAAAATTCTGTCGTGTGCTGCACACTAGCCGGAGTGTAGAAAATATACGTTTTTCCTCTCAGTTATATATCCTACAGTGAAATGAAAAACTGAGTGGTTTGCGGTGCAATAGCAGCCGTCTAAAGACTACGTTTTTCCTCTCATTCATATATACTACAGTGCAGTGCGAAATTGTGTCGTGTGCTGCACACTAGCCGGAGTGTAAAAAATATACGTTTTACCTCTGTTATATATTATACAGTGCAGTGCAAAATTCTGTCATGTGCTGCAAACTCGCCGGAGTGTAGAAAATATACGTTTTTACTCTCAGTGATATATTATACAGTGCAGTGCAAAATTCTGTCGTGTGCTGCACACTAGCCGGAGTGTAGAAAATATACGTTTTTCCTCTCAGTTATACATTATACAGTGCAGTGCAAAATTCTGTCGTGTGCTGCACACTAGCCGGACTGTAGAAAATATACGTTTTTCCTCTGTTATATATTATACAGTGCAGTGCAAAATTCTGTCATGTGCTGCACACTAGCCGGAGTGTAGAAAATATACGTTTTTCCTCTGTTATACATTATACAGTGCAGTGCAAAATTCTGTTGTGTGCTGCACACTAGCCGGAGTGTAGAAAATATACGTTTTTCGTCTCAGTTATACATAATACAGTGAAATGCAAAATTCTGTCCTGTGCTGCACACTAGCCAGACTTTAGAAAATATACGTTTTTCCTCTCAGTTATATGTTATACAGTGCAATGAAAAATTCTGTCGTGTGCTGCACACTAGCCGGAGTGTAGAAAATATTCGTTTTCCTCTCAGTTATACATTATACAGTGCAGTGCAAAATTCTGTCGTGTGCTGCACACTAGCTGGAGTGTAGAAAATATACGTTTTTCCTCTCAGTTATATATTATACAGTGCAGTGAAAAATTCTGTCGTGGGCTGCACACTAGCCGGAGTGTAGAAAATATACGTTTTTCCTCTCAGTTGTATATCCTACAGTGCAGTGCAAAATTCTGTTGTGTGCTGCACACTAGCTGGAGTGTAGAAAATATACGTTTTTCCTCTCAGTTGTATATCCTACAGTGCAGTGCAAAATTCTGTCGTGTGCTGTACACTAGCCGGAGTATAGAAAATATAAGTTTTTCCTCTCAGTTGTATATCCTACAGTGCAGTGAAAAATTCTGTCGTGTGCTGCACACTAGCCGGAGTGTAGAAAATATACGTTTTTCCTCTCAGTTGTATATCCTACAGTGCAGTGCAAAATTCTGTTGTGTGCTGCACACTCGCCGGAGTGTAGAAAATATACGTTTTTCCTCTCAGTGATATATTATACAGTGCAGTGCAAAATTCTGTCGTGTGCTGCACACTAGCCGGAGTGTAGAAAATATACGTTTTTCCTCTCAGTTATACATTATATAGTGCAGTGCAAAATTCTGTCGTGTGCTGCACACTAGCCGGAGTGTAGAAAATATACGTTTTTCCTCTCAGTTATATATCCTACAGTGCAGTGAAAAATTGAGTGGTTTGCAGTGAAATAGCCGCCGTCTACACAAAGACACAAACCACTGCTCAACAGCAACCTGAGCAGTTGCTCTGCCCCGATGCCAAAAATGTAGAACTTTCACAGTCTGTGGGTGATGAGAGTGTGGACTTAGTGCAAGTAGTGCGTGAAGAGGTGTCGGATGATGATGATGATGATGAGACATGGTTGTCAGACAGTGACGTTGTTGTCAGGGCAGTAAGTACGACGGGGGAGCAGAGTGAGGAATCGGAGGAAGAGCTGGTGGATGATGAGGTGACTGACCCGAGCTGGGTTGGTAATCCAACTCAAGACAGTGCTTCTGAGGTGGAGGCAAGTGCAGCACCAGAACAGGTTGGAAGAGGCAGTGGGGTGGCCAGAGGGAGAAGCAGGGCCAGAGCAAGTAGATCAGCAACTGTTTCACGGAGTCAAGCTCCCATGCCGAGGCCTAGATGTTCGCAAGTCTGGAGGTTTTTTAAAGAAAGTGAGGATGACCGACGGACTGTGGTGTGCAACCTATGCCACACCAAGATCAGCAGGGGAGCCACCACTACCAGCCTAACCACTACCAGCATGCACAGGCATATGAGTGCTAAACACACAACTCAATGGAACCAAGGTCGTTCACCTCCTGCGGGTCACACCACTGCCCCTTCCCCTGTGTCACATGCTGGCTCTGCGAGTCAACCCCCTGCCCAGGACCCCGGCATGAGCGCCTCCCACCCTACAACCACCCCTTAACCTCCACGATCCTCCACAACCTCCACCAATGTGTCCCAGCGCAGTGTTAAGCTGTCTTTGGAGCAGACATTTGAGCGCAAGTGCAAATACAATTCCAGCCACCCACATGCACAAGCCCAAAACGTCCACAAGCCCTAAACGTTGGCTGTCCCTCGGTACTTGGTCCCCAGCTGCCACTATTTTTCCCGATGTGCCGTCCCAGCCCTACACCAGCACGTGTCAGAGAACACATCCGTGCCCTGACCAACGCGGTTAGTGATAAGGTCCACCTAACCACGGACACGTGGACATGTGCTGCTGGGCAGGGACACTATATCTCACTGACGGCACATTGGGTTAACTTGGTGGAGGCTGGGACCGAGTCTGACCCTGGGGCCGCTCATGTACTGCCCACATCGAGGATTGCGGGGCCTTCCTCGGTCACGGTTTCTCAGATGTACTATGCCTCTTCCTCCAACCCCTCCTCCGAATTACCATACGTGGGCACGGCGCCTTCAGTCGGTAACTCTAGGTGCAGCAGCACTGCTGTGGGTAAGCGCCAGCAAGCGGTGCTCAAAATACTGAGCTTAGGTGACAAAAGGCACACCGCCCAAGAGCTGTTACAGGGCATCACGGTGCAGACCGATCTGTGGCTGGCACCGCTGAACCTCAAGCCAGGCATGGTTGTGTGTGACAACGGGCGTAACCTGGTGGCGGCTCTGCAACTCGGCAGACTGACACATGTGCCATGCCTGGCCCACGTGTTCAATCTCATATTTCAGCGGTTCCTCAAGACATACCCCAATTTGTCAGATTTGCTCACCAAGGTGCGTTGCATCTGTGCGCATTTTCGCAAGTCAACCACAGATGCTGCCACTCTCAGGGCAGCGCAGCGCCACCTACAACTGCCAGCTCACCGACTGTTGTGCGACTTGCCCATGAGATGGAATTCGACATTAAACATGTTATCCAGAGTTTACCAGCAGCGCAGAGCGATTGTAGACTGCCAGATGTCAACTTCCACCAGAACTGGTAGTCAGCTCAGTCAGCTTCCTCAAGTCTACAATGAGGAGTGGACGTGGATGTCTGATATCTGTCAGGTGTTGAGCAACTTTGGGGAGTCAACACAGATGGTCAGCGGCGATGCCGCCATTATAAGCCTCACCATGCCGCTGCTTTGCCTGTTGAAAAACTCACTGCTCAGCATGAAGTCAGAAGCTTTGCGCTTGTCACAGAAGATGGGGGAAGAAGATACGTCGCTTGATAGCCAGAGCACCCTCCGGTCTGTTTCTCAGCGCGTATTGGAGGAGGGGGATGAGGATGAGGAGGAAGAGGAGGAGAATGTCGGCGAGACAGAAGAGGGTACCAATGCTCAGTCCTTCTTAACTCTTGAGCGTGTATG